>SMSQ01010652.1:11411-30733 GCA_019453375.1 Ctenoplectra terminalis | reverse complement strand
AGAATCGTAAGAAATATAATTTGATGTTTGTAAAAAATTTTCAGATAATTTTTTAATCAAACAGAGTTGGTAATATTTGCGTCGCACTTCTCGACGATATCGTATATTTGAAGTGCGCATCGAAAAGATGGTGGACGGTGGTAGGAATCGATGATTTTGCGTCGAACGTTTTAAGTTTCACAGAGATTGAGACGAAAAAGTGGATCGTACGTTGTAACTGGAGGAATTAAAAAATGGGTTCGAATAAACGACACAAGACAGAAAAGAGTCGGGACGCTAAGAAGAAGCGTCACCGCAGTCGCTCACGAAGTTACACGCCTGAACGCGAGAAATCGGAAAAGCACAGGCATCATAAAAAGCATAGAAGGAAAGAACGCAAGGATTATGATAGCGATGGTTATTATCTGATTAATTCTTTTTAAGCTATACGAATACGTTGTACGGTGACTTTTATCGATGTCGCGTGTATTATTAAAAAAATTAACTACGCACACCGCTCTGAAAATGTAATTGTACACGAGCGGTTAGTTAAGTTGCGTTTACTCGTTTAAGTTAGTTGTTAAAACCTCCGCGGTTTCGAAAATAATTTCATGTTTTATCTGCGCAGAAACGTACTTATTGATTTCAAGTACAAGATTAAATAATTTGGAGGAAATGAAAGAAAAATAATATTTATATCTCGCATAGGTACATAAGCATTTACTATGATGAGCATACGATAGTTAATATCAGTTAATACTGCGTTTGTTTCATTACAGTTGAAATAGTTAATGCGCCTCCCCCGCCAAAAATATCAAAGTCTTCGCATCCATCGACGCCTCCACCTCCTGAAATCTCCAAGCAGCGCAGTCCTTCGCCGAACAAAGGCGGCGGAACGCAAACCTCTCTGTCCATCGAAGAGACTAATAAGTTGAGAGCAAAGCTAGGCTTGAAACCGTTAGAGGTTGACAGCGCTCCGAAAGATGATCCTAATAAGATTAAAGACGATTTGGGAGAGTTTTATCATAAGCCGGCTCCCGATGTCAACGAGAAGTTGAGGACCCAGAAGTTGAAAGAAAGAATTGGTATTCAGAAACAGAAGAGACAAATTGAAGCTAATCTATCAAAAGTAAAAAATTTAGGTGATTGTGACTCCGACGATGACACTAAAAATTGGATCGATAAGACCAGGCGGTTGGACGAGGAGAAGAAAAAAGCAGAGGAAAGGGTAAGCATAAAATATTTGGAATATATATTGCATAATTTAATATGTTTATAAAATAATCTAATTTCTTATACTTTCATGTAAGGCAAAAATGTTAGATCAGCTAGACGAGGAATTTGGAATTGGAAATTTGGTTAAAGAGGAAATACACGCTGCTCGTAGTACGGCGTACACGGGCAAGAATTTAAAGGGTCTCAAAGTAGAGCACAATATTGTAAGTATTTATGTCTGTAGGAAAAGTTAAAGATTATAGATTAAACTAATTAAATAATTTTTTTTTTTAAACCATATTTAATAGGACAAATTTGAAGAAGGCAAAACAGTTGTCTTGACGCTAAAAGATCAAGGTGTATTGGACGAGGGTGAAGACGTACTCGTTAACGTGAATATAACGGATGAAGAACGCTATCAACGCAACATTTTAAATAAGACTAAAAAGCCTGGTTACGATGCATACGATGACGATAACTTCGATGAATACGGTCTTCCAAAGAAAACGATCTTGGAAAAGTACGACGAAGAGATCGAAGGCGAGAAAAAAGACACTTTCGTTCTGGGAACTAATCACATCAAAGATTCTAAGAGTAAACTCGATTATGTTAAGCAACGTTTAGCGAATAAACGATTAGAATCGTTGCAGTTAGTAGAGCCGAAGCTGGCCAGTGAATACTACAATGACGAAGAACTTGCAAAGTTTAAAAAACCAAAGAAAAAGGTAAATCTCCGGAATAAAGTTTCAATACCTTTCTCGTATAATACGCAGTGCCAATATTTCGTTGCATTACAGGTTCGAAAGATTAGAAAGAAATTAAAGGCGGAGGATTTAATTCCTGAAGATAATGATTATCTTCGCGATCTTGGAAGCAGGAGGAGTAAACGTGTCGAAGATGTGAAAGAAAACGATGCTTTAGATGTAGATGATATAGGAGGTATTTTACGCATCTTTTTTTTAGAAATTATTATAATTATTTAATATTTAAATCTCCGATGTTGCTGCAGCGTATAAAAATTGATATCCCGATTTTTCCCAATTCTCATATCAAGCTCCCACCGAAGATCTTAGTGGAATCAAACTGGAAGAAGATGAGAAGGAACTGGAATTGCAATTCGCATTGAAGAAAGCCCAGCGACTTAAAGAATCGCAATTATCGAGCATCGAAAAGGTCGCCGAAACTATAAAACAAGAGCCCGCAGGTTCGGAGGAGAATCAATCCGGAAATATTGTTCTTAACGCTACCGCAGAATTTTG
This sequence comes from Ctenoplectra terminalis, assembly GCA_019453375.1. Taxonomy (NCBI): domain Eukaryota; kingdom Metazoa; phylum Arthropoda; class Insecta; order Hymenoptera; family Apidae; genus Ctenoplectra; species Ctenoplectra terminalis. Next base: position 28,280 of record SMSQ01010652.1, on the reverse strand, counting down.
CAGAACCTTAGGAGACATTCCTACTTACGGTCTTGCCGGAAACAGGGAAGAAAATGGTCAAGAATTGATGGTATTAAACGTTCCGTTACTGTATTATTTTTTTAAACGATACTTTTTGTATTTCTTTTTTTTTTTACTTTCAATAAAAATTATAGGACTTTGAAATGGATGGAGTCAAAGAAGAACCACCCGCGAACGAGGAAGAAGACGATGGTCGCGGTGCCTGGAATACCGTACAACTAGGTATCTCTTTGATATACAAAATCATTATATTATTTTTTAAATTGTATATAACTCACTGTATTTTATGAATAGATGAAAGTACATCAGAACCAGTAGCAATGGAAGCTGCGATCTTAGACGCGGAGCCCTCGCTCGGACATGGTGTTGGCGGGGCTTTGAAGCTCGCCATGAGTAAAGGTTATTTGCAAAAAGAGGATAGTAGTAGGCCATCCGCGTCACGTTTCGCGCACTTACAGGCTCAGAATTATTCGATAGAGGACAAGACTTATGGGTATGTATGGAACTTAACTACCGTTCAATACAAGAAGTTTTCTTACACGTTCAAGAGATAGAGAAATTGATGTAAGAAACATTCTTTTATTGAACGTATACAAAACGAACCTTGTTAGACAAGTCTCTAGTGAATTTCAAACTGTTAGTTAACAGTCGTAAATAGAGCCCAGATTTCGGTGCTCGGAAAATGGATGATCCGCTACCGCAACAAGAGATTAACTGCTTTGTCGGAGATGATCAAAGGCCCGAGAAGAGAGTAGGATTGATAGAGGTATGTTTATATTATGCGATTCTATTGTTCCAAGCGAGATTCGTACGAGCGTTCTAGACAAGTCCAAGTATGGATCGAAGTTGCATTAATTTAATTAGTAAGGAAAAAAACTATCTCATCTACTATATATACATATGGTTTCGTTTTATCGTATTCTGCACCTGCATGTTCAAACATATTGAGTATAAAATAATTTTTAGGATAAGGATTCTATGCAATCTTTGAGCTTCAATTTTTCCAATATTTATGGGTACACGTTTTGTTAAATGCATATAAAAAATTAATCTCCTTTAACTAAAATAACATGTAACAATTCAGATTCTTAAAATATATTTTATAAAAACACATGCTTGACTACGATGGCTGTATCGACTTGTTTAGATTCGTGTTAATTTAATCGCATAATGTAATGTATCTTGGAAACGTAATCATTATTATTCCTTTTTTTTTTTTGTTCGCGGTAACGTAAATTTCGAAACACCGAATTCCATGGGCTGCTGTAAATTTCTATATTTAAACAGAATATTTTGTCCACGTTGTGCACAGATGATTTCATCAATTTTTTTTTTCTTTCTAGAGATGATGATAAATTCGGCAGAAGAGATCGTTTCAATGGTCCAACGTCGGAGTTCAAGGAGAAGGACGGCTTCAAACCGAATGTCAAGTTGGAATACATCGACGACGATGGCCATGTTTTAAGTGCAAAGGAAGCTTTCCGGTATCTTTCGCACAAGTTCCATGGGAAAGGACCAGGAAAGAATAAGGTCTATATTCCTTTTTTCTTTTTTCTTTTTCAATCAAGAAATAGAGATTAAACGCAACTTTATGATTTATAGGTTGAAAAACGAATGAAAAAAGCAGAACAAGAAGTTCTGATGAAACGAATGTCATCTACGGATACACCTCTAGGCACGCTTAATTTATTGCAAGCAAAACAGAAGGAAACTCAATCGCCATATATAGTACTCAGTGGAAGCAAACAAATGCAAACGTAAGTTAATTTGATATTTAATAGATATCCAATATCGATTGAAACATTTTATGATAATTACGGTTATTTCTTTCCAGGACTAGCATATCAAAGTCAAAGCATTAAATGTTTTAAAGTTAACTTCAATGAGGATTGTATATAATATAGAGGCAAGAGAGGATCTTGTCGGTACATTTTTTCAGACAAAAAAAATACGTTAATCGTCGTAAAGTGAAAAACATTGCACATGTTTCCTTGATTTGTTAATCCACATACACGATAATAAAATAACATTTGTGAATTTATAATGGATGCTAATCATTTTCGTATCCTTTCTCTCTTCTTCTTGGACATAATAATCTTTAATTCACGATTCACATTAACAAGTTTTAATAATATAATTATTTATTTTATATTCGAAGTTTTGTTATAAGGTATCATTACACTTTTTATTTTCACGGATATGACCCAAATATTATATTTATATTTTACAGAAAAGGTTTCTAAGACTTTATTTATATTACAAGTTAGATATGCTGATTCGATACATGATAATAGTTGTCGGAGAAAATTATTTTAATTTTCTCAATGTATATAAAACAGTATAAACTCATATCTTGTCGCTTTTTATTTTCGATAACGGTACTTCGTACGCTTAAAATATTTCTCCTTACTTTTTAATCAAATAAATTGACTGCTATCACAATAAAATTAAGTGTGGGGAACAAACGACGTCCACGACTGCATCTTATTTATATACGACGTTAAAATAATACGATTTCTACATGCTAACAGTAACATGTGCATAAAAGCTATAAATATTTTAACATTACGATTCACTTCTTAGTTCTCAATCACAATACACGGATTAATTCCTAGTTATCTACCCGTACAAATCGCTACTCGGAAGATAGAAATTTTAATACTACAAAATATTTTATCCTTTCTAGTGTTTACTATACAAACTTCTTTTAAACATTCTTTTTGCTTCAATCCTTTTTTTTTCTTTTTTCTTTTTTTTCTTTTTAATTTAGTACAATATTACTGAGAGACAATATTGTTAAGACATTTGTTGTCTTATCGAGTGAAAGAACTCCTGATTACTCACGATGAAACACACAATGACAGTATATGATTTGCTACCGACGTTATTCTAAATATTTTTTACAAACTATCGGTAACATGATTTCGTATTTAAAAAACGATTTGTTTCTATAAGAACGCTGAATGGCATTAAATATATATATATATATCCCTGATATCACAAGGCTTTCTTTTGTGCAAAAATAGTAATAATACTTGATTTCTCGAATCTTACACGGTGCACAATAATCTTATAAATTACATTTTATAAATATGTCTCCAACGTAGACAATATAGTTACATCTCTTGATACTTTTTTTTTTTTTTCAAAGACCTTATTCCTACTCGCTATTCACAATTCTTTTTTTCTTTTTTTTTCTTTTTTTTATCTATTTTTTTTCTTTTTTGAAAAGCTTGGCACTTCTCTCGAGACGGTTTACACAAAATTAATAGGAATTTGGTGTGATCAAAAGAAGCACTCGTTTTGATATTGTTCAGCTATTATTTAAAAATAGTATTTTTCTTTTTATTAAGGCAGCGATATATTTTCAATTGTTAGCTAGAAATTTTTGAACAACTTGAAAAGACCATCAAAAATTCTAATTGACTTACTGTTAATTGCTAAAATTGCTATTTCTGTTAGTGAACAAAAATATCGGGAAACTATACGCTAACAACAAAAAATATATCATTAATCCAACAAACAACGTTTATTCTTTCATTCAGTATTTATTTCTTAAACGAATTCCTATTAATTTTGTAACAACTTAATGTACATTTTGATACTTACAGATATGATTCTTCTACTTGCTGGATTTTAAGAAATTTAGCTCGCATCGGTAACACGTTGCGTTTCGTCAAATAATAATATCCAATAAATTAAACTTTATAATTATCTACAATTGTATTGTTCCATAAAATTCAACAGTGACTAAATGTCTCTTGTGTTACCGTTGTTCAGAACAAATTTCTTATTATCAACAGCTCGTATATTATATTCGTGTAAATATTCTTTCTTACTTCTTCCTACGATTCAAATATAGTCTATACGAATCGGATAAATATTTTTAATAGGTACTAACTCGTCACACTGACTCCTCCTAATTCCTCTCTTTTAACATTCTTTATGTATACGTACGTACTAACATATTCAATTATGTCTGACAATCTGTCATGTTTTTATTTACATATATATAAAATAGAGTGTCTGTCTGTACGTTCTTTATTAATTCCTAAACCCTTTTATCAAACTGGATTAAATTTTGGTATCTTTGTTCTCTGGGACCTTGCAGAAAATATAAGCCGCTATGAAGATGCGCACCTACCCTTTCCCTTTGATAAGTTTTGTGCATTATTATATAAGTATTGCATAAGTTGTTTGAAACCAGATACAGGCACACATTCTATTTATATATAATATAATTTCAATATGTTATTGTTTGATTTTCACATTTCCACAAATGCTGATATTTTAGATATAAGAGACCCAACAAACGTCGGGTAATTTAAGCTAATATATTTATAAATTGACTTTGTTATTTTTACTTCTCTTCCGTTCTTCATTATAAAGTACTAAAATCATTGGTATAAGTATCGTAAAAGGGAAGTGCGAGTCTCAGCGCGTCGCGATCGACAATCCGCTTCTTATAAACGACAAGGCGTTCGTTAAAAAATGATAATCGTTCATCGTCGTATAAAAAAGTGGTTGTATACAAGAGAGAACAATACGAGTACGAAACGTGGAGGTAAAATGTGAATTATGATACAAGTCTCGCTAACGGTTAGCTTTTCGGGTAGACTTTTCTCAAGTTAGTTACCTTCCAAGGTATCTTCCTTGAGCGCAACATCATCAGCAATTGTTATCTGTTCAACGTTTCCATGTTCTGACTCTGAGCGTTCTTGCTCACGCCTTCCTCTTGGCCGCTTGGACTCGCAAGCCTGGTTGATTTGATCGACTTCAATTTCGTCGTTCCACCGTATCTGAAGTTCACGTCGCTACAAGTATCCAGAGGGTGCATAGCTCCAGGTAGATTAGTCGCATCGTCGTCTGTTGTGACTTCCAGTTTGGTCGTCGGTACTTTCTTAACGGATCCCAATTCATACGCTGACTTCGACGACTTTAGCTTCATCTTTGCGTTTAGCGGCAACGAAACCGACTTCTCCAAGTTAACCGCTTGGATTTTCAGATGATTATCGTTCTGCGCTACTTGTTCGTCAGTTGAATTCACCGTGTCAGTGATCTGAATATCTATGTTCACTGTTTTAGGATCGTTTTCGTCGTTTCTAACAACTTGCTCGGTGGCATACTCGTTCCTAAGAGCGGCTAATTGTGCCCGTTGCTTCTGAATATGGTTGTGCGAGTTAGAAAAGAACGACGAGACCCTCTCGAGCTTGGTAGCTAAGTTCGGTTGGCTGAGTGTGGACTTTAGAGGATATGGAGGATCCACTGGTATATTATTGTTCTTCATGAAATTGTGAGATTCTCTGCCCGTGGAATTACTTTTGATCATTCCCATCTTAGTATTGTCTTCGATCACTTTTAGAGGATAAGATCTGACACTTGTGCTTCTTCGTTTCTCAGCCAGGCTCAACTGAGCTATGATTCGGCGGATGTCACCGGGGAATTCGATGTCCGGTCGAGTTTCAGATAGCTGTTGAATAAACGCGCCCAATGTGGACACAGTTACTTCCAAACTGCGGTTCTGAGACTCCAGTTTGAGCAGAGTGGATTGCTGTACGGATCGTGCTGTCTCCAAACGGTGCAGGTTGCTCAAAGTGACCTGCAAACATAATTTCGTTTATTTCATTTTTGAATTAATACTGTGTGCTCGAAATGAAGTTGATATGTAAAGATCTTACTTCAAGTTGTTCGTTAAGTTGCGCGACTTCTTGTGTGAGTTGTTTGTTAAATACTTTGAGCTTCTCCAAGGTCTCAATTTGCGGCTTTACCGACATCATTTCTTCTTGCAGTACTTGGTACTCTACTCTATATTCATTCAATTGTTTCGTAATTTCTTGATCCGGATAAAATACGCGTTTCATGACTCGATCCAGAATCTCTTTATCTACAGCTGGTACACGCGTCTAAAATTAAAAGATTAATTTAGAAACGATAGTTACTTCGAGATACTTAACTTATTATGTTGCAATTTCTTTTACTTTGAGAAATTCCATAATTTCTTCAAAACTTTCGCACGTTAATAATTGATCTTGGTGTTCTTCCAGTAACCCCATCGATACTCGGAAAAGTACCTCAGTGCTTTCCAAGAAAAGTAAGTCTAAAACGATAAACATACGAAATAAATATTAAATGCTACATAAATAAATATCGGTATAAAAATTTTAATTTAATTATCCAGTTTAACTTACCAAAAACTCTAGTTACAAAACCAAGTGGAAACTGACTCGCGAATAAAGTTAACAACCATGGCGCAGCGTATAACGTAGGCGAGACCTCGTGTTTATCGAAATGATTATAAATCGCTGGTAACCTATCGTGCAACAGCCTAGATAATTGATACAGGTACAATTGTAATGCTGCCATATCGGGAAGATACAATTTCCTTAGGCCTCTCCGGAACATTAAGTGCCGTAAAAGAAAAAACGCTTGATCTTCGGACATCTATTAATAACAATACAGAACAAAAAGACAGATTATATTTTAAGAATGAAGTTAAGTTGATAAAAATGATTTATCAGCTCGAAAAATATAATTACATGTAAAAGAAGAACACCAGCAACGAAACTGAGTCCTTGACAGTAACCGACTTCATGATCCAAAAGCGAATAAGCTTTCAGCAAGTTGAACAATGCTAATTGTCCAGGTCCCAGAGGTGAACTGAAGTATGGATGATTTGGAAACGTACGACCGAGATCTATTAAAATTGCGTGTTGCTGGGATGTAAGCTGTTTTAAAAGTAACTCGTACGGTGTATTGTAATTAGGGAAATCGCGCGTGTCTATGGGCGGTTGTTTCAAGCAAAATTGCTCGGCCAAAAATTGCCACACTTCTCCCCTCTTCCCTTTCGGCACACCTGTAACGATATAAATCATTATTAGAAGCTTAAGTCACTGTGTATAAAAATATTTTGTACATGAATCTGTACGATGACTTACCTTGTTTTATAGCGTGTAAAAGCATTTGATTATCACATTTTGTAGAAACTCTTGATTCTTTGCTTACAAGAAGATCCCACACTTCCATCAATTCGCGAGCACAACTGCTAATTTCATCGTACTCCAATTTTATTCTCTTAACAGTTGCTTCTTCTTGCCGTACTGAAATTAAACACACTTTTAAGCACACTAATTATACGTAGAGCGATACATTTCTTCATTTGTTACAAACAATTTAAACTTCAATTGCTTACAACCGTTGAACCAGTGGAGCTTAATGAAACTAATTTTAAACGATAGCTGGGATCGTTGCACCACAACGAAAGGAACTTTAAGGGACAATACTTTATTTTACGACGTCACTATATCTCCAGCTTCAACTATATATTACCTCTAAGTCTTGCGTTCTCCTTTTCCATTCTTATAAGTATTAACTGCTGATTGATTGCCTTCTTCCAAAGATCCCTTAATTCCTGTTTCGTCCTGCGCTTTGGAGGCGCCTGAGGCGTTTTAATGATACTAATATTTCCGGCTTTATCACTCTCCTTCTCGTGATCCTTACTAGGAGTTACAACTCGATTTAGTATAGCCTGTCTCCACGAGCTGTTCGACTGCACAGGGCTATTTCCATCTGTCTCGGTTGGTGACATTTTTGGCGAATTTCCTACCTTCAGAAATCTGTCGAGGAAACAATAACGAACACCGTAATTCAATCAACACATTTCAATTAAATACGCTGCGAAACAATTACACGTACATGTCCATCATAGAACTCTTTGGTCCAGTGTTCACAGTCAGTTGTTGTTCAGGCGAAACCCTTAGAGATCTAGGTCTACTAGAGTCGGGCGAGATATCGACTATAGATGCGTGTCGCGAATTGTCCGGGCTTTGGCTACCGCTTTTTTGTATCACAGTGTTGAGGTGGCTCGTATCTTTCAAATGCGAGCCAAGACCAAGGTCGTCCCGCGAACCTTTTCTCTTCATGAGATTATCAAAACTATTGGTAAGCGAGCGCTTCGCTTTCATGAATATTGTGCTTCCAACGCCGACGCTTAAGTACTGATTAAGAAATTCACTCCTGCAAACGTGTCACAAATAGAACTTAATCATCGGTATGAATAAAAATCTATTATTAAATACTAGCTCTTTTCATAAAATTGTCTTATTTCAATGTTACCTGTTCTCGGCTGTGTCGTGGACATGCCTCGCCTGTTTCGTCTCGCAATGGGCGCGCAACAGCCTTATTAAAAATTGATTCTGCTCGCGCAAGGTCGTCCCTGTACCACCGGCAGCCTCGGCGCTTTTATACTTGCTAACGACGATTTCCTGCTCGTCCTCGGGCAGCAGTTCCATCCGCGAGAAAATTATATTCTGAGTCCTCCTATCGTTCTGTCCTAAACCCCCAGAAGGAAGACACGCGAACTCGTTACTCGTCCCGCAATTCTGTTGCGAATTAAAGGAGGAAAAGATATAAGTGCACAGGTAAATTACCTTCGATTTCCTGGCACAGCTTGTTATACCAATACATGGGGCAGTGTTCGCATGAAATCACGGGATGTCGTTCTTTTCTTGGAACTTCGCATGTTCCAACGAAGGCTTGCGAAATTGCTAAAATAAATCATACATTCTTATAAATCGCTCTAAGCTTTTCTTACGAAACTGATATTCTGATATATATTTTAATTATTTATTTCGTCTGATTATTGCAAGTTAAAAGTACTCGAGTAGAAACAATGGAATTTCTATATTTTTAGTGGGATATACATGGTGTTGTATCAGCGATGGAACCTGCTTTACCGATAAAGTCGACGCTGAAAAGAACGATAAAAAAAGTTACTCATCATCAAATCCATTTGCATCGAGTTTAATATCTTATAATAACGTAACAAATAAATTATACGCTTAATTAGATCTTTTTTACTCGCATTTCAGGGCTGAATTCATTTTATCAAAGCAGATACCATCCGTAAAAAACAGGGAACTCGTTTTACCAGCGACAAGGTCATCCGCAACCGATCCCGACTGGCACTTAAACACATATCCGATGAAGTAGTCCACGTTATTCTCTTTACAAATAAAACCAAAGTGTTCCGGATTCTTGACACCCTGCACGCAACTCGCCACGTCTCTGAGCTGTTTGTGAAGCAGCACCTGTTTCCTATCCGGGCTGATCAATCTCAAATCATATCGGCCTACCTGAAATTCAACCTCAGATCAGGATACAATATTTTGAACCGAAATCTCGCGTATAACAAAAATGGAATAATTTCGAACCTGGAAGAGCATTGTACGATTATGTTCGTCGCCTCCTCTCGCCATTGAATCTCTTCTGGTATTCAACACGCTACCCGTGGAAGACGCTCGATTTCGCATAACTTCCGGTACCTGCATAGCATTATTGTTCGCGGCATCTCGATTCTCTTCCCGTTCATCTTTCTCAGCGAAGCTAACGTTTTGCGGCTTTGGAAACGTTTCCACGGACCCGGTGAGCGTCGACGGTACGCCCAACGGATTGACCGGTGATATGATTCCGGTTCCAGAGACATTTTCGATGCTTCCAGTCTCACTGGCACTGGATTCCTGAAGCAAATGATCAGTCTCAATATCGTGTAACGCATTTATTAATTTTTGAAGTCAGAAAGAGAGACACCAAGGTGATTTACCGTGCTGTTTCTCCTGTTATTGGAAGACGTTAAAAGTGATTGACGTTGATACTCGGTGAGAAGGTTGCTCGCCGACGATCTCGTTTTCTCAAGACCGTGAACGCGAAACCTTACTAACGCATCGTCGATAAAGGCCTCCGATACCTTTGGATGTGATACTTTGATTTTCCCCACGTAGAGCACCTACAAACGAATCATCGATTATCAATCTTAATTTAATGTTAAATCAAATTATATTCAATTTTATACGAATTAAATACTAGGGCCAAAGATCTAAGATTCTCAAGGTCATTTCACACTGTCAGTTACATTTAACACTAGAACTACCAAAGTGGTCGAAATGACCCATTCGTAATTTTTTACAGAATTTTTATAAATTAACTACGGTGTCTTTGAGCAGATTTTCCGTGATTTTCTATTAAAAATATAGATAAACTTTTGTCCGAATTGCATTGCATATTATTTTATATACTTTCCACTTTGATTTCTTCGATAGAAGTAAGTGTACTTCAATCGTCGGTAGTTCTAGTGTTAAGTATAACGTGTCAGTTCCTATTTCTACCGCTTTATTAACCCTTTGCGGTCCGAGCCACTTTCGACGCTATAACTTAACTAGTTCATATTCAGTAACATACTTTTAAAAGCTGTCAGTAATTTGGCTGAATTTTCACATTTTCATTGCCAGTAAGATATCTAGATAGAAAATTTTACATCGAACAATATTTTAATGTAAAAGAATATGTTTCGTATCCAAAAAACTGAAAACAACGAAACAAAGTAAAATGTGGAGTCTGGCTCGACATAAGACCGCAAAGGGTTAAAGCATATTTACAGACTTATCGATAATAACAATTATTGTAAATTTTATTCGAAGAGATAAATATATTCTGTATTTCGTTTCAAAGATAATACACGACGAAGCTTGTTTAAGAATTTAGACAAGTTACCTCAAAGAAATGGGAAGAGCTAGGAGATATGTCAGCACCTAGGGACATCAGGCTGGCCGCACTGCTTTGCGATCTTTGAGGCACGTCCCTAGTTTCAAATCGGGACGAGGCCGAGTGTTCCTTCATGTCTCTCAGAAATTGCTGAACCTGGGGACAAAGAGGAGCATTGAATTGCAATCTCAGACGCGATGTGTCATTACAGCATCGAAGCTGGAAATTAATCCTCGTCACGCGACAACAGACAACAATCGCGTTCGTAATCCTTGCGATTGGAGTCGTTGCACCCTGCACGATTCTCCATCTTACTTTTCCCTATAGATACCACGGATCTTTCTAACTACGTTAAATTACACTGCGAACTTTTTCAAACATAGGTCAGAAGACACGGGTAATTTTAAAAACATTTTTTACAGGTTGAATAAATTTTTGTTAACGAGGTAAATAAGATCGTGTATTAAACATATACATTACAAAATTACAAATTGGTAAAAAATTCATGTTTTATTTCAGAATCCAATTTTTACATAATTAATCGGTCGAACGAAGTGGAAAATGGTTAGTTTTAAAACCCTTTGCACTCGAACGTCTCCTCTCAGGGGACATCAGAGTTTATTAATGATATTAATGATTACAGGGGATAAACTTGCATGGGCATAACTTTTTATAAATTTTTTAGAAAATTCACGTTTCCTTGAAGTTCTCTATTTCGAATGGCAAGAGACAGCAAATCAAAAAGTGTGGTATACACCGAAACATGGAACGATTTCTGTTTGCACACTTTCTTATAAAAATGTTGCGAGAAAGAGTTGATAGAAACGATGGGAAAGATCGATTTAAGAGGTTTTTAAATAGATTCCTTTTAATTTAACCACAAAGTCCGCCGATTTACATAGCAACGTATCAGTTTACATAATTCACGGTCTTGGTGATGGATCGGCCATGCGTCATATATCGACGATATATTTCCGCAAAGGAAATTAGCCCCAGAAATAATCCAGGATACAGTAGCATCCGAAGTGCACCATTCATATACAAAACCTATTTCGCAAGAAAACGTGTACCAAACGTGGCCGATGGCCGTGGACCAAAATAAATTCATTTCAGGAGCACTCGGTGACTGCATGGTTTTCTGTTATATTTCTCTCTCCATTTTCTGTTCTTTGTTAAATCATTCAAGTTCACAGATTATTTTCACGTTTCCTTCGGTTCTTCGTACAAGTGTTTCCATCTTGTTTCTAGCATTAATCTTAACTCGAGCAACTGTAACTCAATCCTAGCTCTTGTTGAACAGCTATTAGAATACTGCAACCTCCAAAAACCACATTTGGTTTCTGAAACAGCTTTTCTGTAAGTGAAGAGTCTTCTACCATATTTCATAACTTTTTTTTAAATTTATTTATACAATCTGTACACCGGACTTGAAATAATTAATCATCCCTTCTCATACCCTTCCATCGACAGAACTTGCACAGTGCTGCTACCGCGTACCGAGGAAGAATTTCGAACTAAGATAACGAACTCTACCAATTCTCCGTGCGTCGAGTTCATCCAAGCGTGACCCGAGAGGCTGTCCAAGCGTTGGGTTACACCGATTTTCACGAGCAATCTCGCGTGAGACACGCGAGTTTTGTGCCATTTGCGAGCCACGGTGGCCGCGAAATGACAGCGCAAACACGCGCGGCAATATAAGACACCGAGAGCGAATAAAAAAGAATAAAACAAAAACAAGGCGGAGGAAGAGACAGAGGGCGATTTCTACACTCAATGAGAGTTCAGAGAACAGGAAAAAACTGGGCAATCAATCTTCCGCGTAAACGTTTTTGACATTGCAGCTAACGATAAGAGCAATTTATTATGCAAACCACGGTTGGGTTTCGATTGCGTGATACATCGAAAGCGATTAGCAGCGCGGAGATGCGTCTGATGTAGGCTGACGCGATCGATTAGAAAACAGTTTGTATCAATGAAAAAAAGATTATCTTGACGGGTGGTTATCTTGACGACCGTGAGAGGTCTTCTCGACTACGACAGAGAATTTCGTAGCTACCGTAGCTGCTGACACAGAAAGCAGATCGGCGCAAAGCGGTGGGGCTTCCTTTATCCAATTACCAGACGAGCTTTCTTTTTATTATCCGGTCGACCCTTCCTCCTGCAAAATATGTACGACTGACATTTGATACACACCCAACTGCAACCTGTACGCGACGATGAATAGTAAGGTGATACTGAAACTAGGAGATTTCAACGAGTCCTTTTTGTTTCTAATTTTTTCTTTTTATTCTATGAATATAAAATTGGAAGAACGTTAGGAACGGATTGAGATTCAATTTTTATCGTTATGTTTGTTTTATTGTTTTATTTGTTGTTTTTTTTCAATTTGTTAAGTATAATAAAAGTATGACTGGTAATAAGAAAAATTGACACTGAATGGAGTATCGTATTTAAATAGATCTAGTTACTTGACGCAATCGGTACGCGTATCTATTGAATTGTAAATGGTGATCCAACAGGTTGTAAGGAAACTAACTTCTTGCCGGCTTTTTTCTTTTACAGTGACAGTACTCCTGAGCTTAATTATACATAACAAGAGGACTCTTGAAGTGGATATGAATAACCCATTTCCTGTCGTCACATGTAACCTTAGTAGCAATATAAGAACAAATCTTACGATATTCTTGTCATCTGCCAACGGAATTGAGTACAAAAAATTAAAAAAGAAAAAAGAAACGAAGGATAAACGTAACTAATCTTCTACTATTTTTAATATTTAACGTTTCATAATACAACTTCTAAATCATTGTACAAATTCTATTACAGTATCACCGCATTGTCACCAAACAATCCACTCGTAAGATCATTAATTTCTATTTCTATTCCTAAAAAAACTGCGATCAACAGCAATTTCTTTTCTGATAAAAAAAAAAAAAAATGGTTATAAAAGGTTAATTCATTTTATGCTCCACTTCAGTTCTCAATCCCCACGTTTATTGTATCACTTCTGTCGCAGCTATAAATACCACCAGGAAGAATCACGAAATTTTCACAAGGTCTCGAAGCGTGAACGCGAATGTGCTACATCTGTCTCGTCTCTTTCTCCATCCGTTCTGTTTGTTGATACTCGCTCGTCCATTCTCAATTGATCAGCATCAATTCCAAGGTACATACGCACGCGTGATCATCAGAAGGAGCACGGGCCTGCGTCATGACGCTGCTCGATTGAATTCACGTGGAAAATTAGATTGAATGTCTCGGAGAGCGACCCTGTGAACCGTTTCATCGACACGCAGTTAAATGGAAACTGGCGTTTCGCAAGCGATGCTCTCGAACCAAGGACGCTCGCATGATCGACGATCGTGAGAAAAGACACGGCGGAGAAATCGTTTCCGTCCGCTTTTCCGGCACGCTCTTCACGACCAAGAATTAATGAGACCCGTTGAACGCGCGAATCTCGTGTCCGTGAATGAAGTTCCGGTGTGAAGGAGTTGATGATGGTATTCTTTTTCGACAATCGGAATGCCGGTATTTCACGAGATTCTTTTTTTTTTTTTTCTTTTCTATGCAGGGTCTCGTGAATGGAATGGGAAAAATGTAGGATTTTTAGTCGAAGATTTAGAGAGTATTTAAAAATATATAAAAAACTTATCGAATTAAGCGATTAATTCTTTGCGCTTCTAAACTTTTTTTTAAGTTTCACAGAACTATTGTGAAAAATTGAAGCGTTGTTTTGGGGAAAAAAAAATATAAATGTTTACGATTTTCGTTTGCTTTGTTTTAAAATTAAAGAAGAGTTTACTTGACGGTATCAAATTTAGCTTGAAACTGAACCTCTGAAGAAAATAACACACGAAATCAATTTGTGAAGGTATACTTCGAGGCAAGTTCACGCAACTCTCACTTGATGAACTTCTGATCGCTCATGAATATTCCTTGCGCGTGCAACTATTCATCGCTGCAAGTGTACATTGTAGTTACTTTTAGGAAGGGGACAAAGGTAGAACGCGTGTTTCACGAGTGTATTTTAAAGGATACACAGAGTTCATAGAATTATTTTTCTCGTTTCATCCTTTTCTAATTACAGTGTTTCATTGGCAGCTATCGTGGACATGTCGTTACGCAAATTCACCTCGGTGCAAGCAACGGGGTATTAATTAATGATGAATAGAGATTTAATGGAAACTGTGTCAATTACGATTAAAGGTCTCTTTATGAATGACAATAAAGACGGATCTATTCAATCTTTTACGTAAATGCAAAGTATCTCAATGGAATTAAACTGATGCGATTAAAAAGTTATGTGAAAACGTGTATTACGTGTATTAGAGACTAAGTAATACACTGTATACAACATACTATATTATTTATCATGGACTATACAGTATGTTTCATACTCTATACATTACATATTACATTGCACGCTATACACTGTTTACTTGTATAATAATAATCATAACAACTAAATTTTTTAGCGTCTGCAATCAAGAGTTCTATACACTGAAACTACACAAGTGCATTCGCCCCTCGTTCGTTTATGGAGCTTCTGTGTGAAAAAAAAAAAAAAAAAATGGGAGCTACGTTTTCATGCGTACCAGGTGTCGACCATAATTAAATCCTAATTGCCAGAGCTCAGCTTAATTTGATTTGACGCTGAAAAAAAAAAAACCTGGATCGCGTCGATAGTCGTACGCGTAAGGTCTTTGATCCTGGTTGACACAGTTTCTATTGAAATGTCGTGGAATGCGTCACGCGTGTCTGCGAACGCTTTTACAGATTAAAATAAGAATACTTGACGACCGAACGCCATAAACGAATGCGCATAAATTTTCTTTCGTTAAAATATCGTTGAACCGGAATATATTTTAATCTCCGCCGATATCGCCCCGTTCAATTTATTTGCGAGCATAATTTTCGTTTCATTCAAGCTGTCTCGAGATCTTGGCTTTTTCGACCGATTTAACTTACGTAGAACTTACCAAGGTTTGTCAATACATTTCATAAATACACCGATAAAAATAATTCGTAAACTATTTTCATTACGAAAAAACAAACTCTATTATTTCTTTTTTCTTTGTATTAATTTTTATTTCTCGTTCATTGCATGTATGATGTAGAAGAGATCCTGCTTGTTACTCAAACGGTGGTGATCGAGGGTACAAGTGTTCTAGATGAATTCGTCTAGAGATGTACAGCAGCCAACTCGTCTAATTATATGCAGACAGCTTGTCGCTCCTAATCCTTCCACGAATAACTGAGCTTTCACTTGTGTTATTTAAATACCACGATCTCACGATTTCGAGTAAGTACTAGTTTTGTTAACACCGCCGCCACACGCTTCCACGTGCATTTTTCTGTTATTGCCCAAATGATTAATTTGCTTGGGAATTAGCAATAGTTAGCTGCCGGACAACTTTTCCTTTCTTTTATACTGATCTCTCAAAAATCAGATCTACAACAAAAATGCGTAAACATGAAATGTATTCAATATTAATATTTGCAGAGGGAAATCACGGCGCACGAATAATATTCCACCTCGTCCTTCTCAACAGAGACACAAATGTTCTTGTCCGACGAGAAAGACCTCTTATGAAACAACCATGAAAAGATAGGAGCGTAAGAAAGCATAGCGTACTTCTTGCACGTACGCGTGCACTGTAAAGCAGCAATAAAGGGGAAAGAGAAAGAATGCAACGTATCTGTCTACGTGACCAAATTAACATTAAACCCGTAACAAGCAGTCGCGTCGATCTACGAACGAGTAACACGATCCCTACCCACGAGCCAGCCAGAAACTGTTACGCCTTATTATCGACACTTTGTTGCAGAAACTACTATAATCGCTGTAATACGATTACGCGTTAACGAGCACTCTTTTTTTCTTTTTCTTTTTTCTTTTCTTTTTTTTCCAACAACTGAGTCGCAGAACTGGTTTTGAACTACGTAAATCCATCGAGACGCTCGTTTCTTCTTGTTCTGCTATCGCCTCTTTTGCGGCCATCATCGAGAATTCGAAGAAACGCTGCGAATCGTGAAAGCAGAGACATCGGTACGTGATCGACATGCCACAACATTGGCACGAGACTCGTGGATACCGGCAAAATTCGTGACGGAACTCGAATACGTCGATCCTATCCTTGCGCTTATCGCGTATTTGCGAAATTCTGGTTCTTACTGGAATTGCATTAGAGAAACTTGGCCGAATGTTTTCAGTCGGCATGTCCCATTGGCGCAATGTTTGTATATTTGACGTAGAGAAGCCTCTAGTGACTTTTGCGAGGTATAATTTGAAGAATGCAGACCGTGGAATGT
>SMSQ01010642.1:32212-47370 GCA_019453375.1 Ctenoplectra terminalis | reverse complement strand
TTTTTTTTTTTATTCGAAAGAAAAAGAAATGAAAAATCGAAGCTTGTGTGTCTAACACGATGGTTAACGCGTGATCAGTGTACTATGAATTTATGGAAAATTAATGCACATTCCGTGTCGTTTTACCCTCCAATGAAAATGCATGTCGATTTTATCGCGGAGGTCAACGGGTAGCTGATCTGCAATCAAAAGCGACGTGATAAGAATAGAAAAATCTTTCGTTGGCTTTTTCGTTTCATAAGAAAAAAAGAGTTATCGTTCACTTTTAACGAGACAATTATCTAGCATAACGCGTTTCCCGATTCTATCTCGATTCTGTGAAAGGAAATTATTAAGTTGGTGTGAAATAAATGGCAGGTAGACATTTATATCTTTAACCCTCTATAATTGGAATTTTATTAGCTTCGGGAAAGAGAAGAATGATTAATTAAAATCTTTCGCTTTAATTCGAAAATTAAACGGTAATAATTGCTATAAATACATTACTTTTCAATAGAATAATTTTAGACTTTCATAAAATACAGTAGCAAGATAATAACCAAATAAAATACACTCTAAGAAGTATAATTATACGTAGACTGTGGATTCTCATCCAAATTCATGATTCCATTAGTATAATAACAAAAATAGAAGCTAGACGTGTAATTGTTTTATTCGCTAAATCTTATAATCAATACTGTATTTTCAGTTTATTTAACATTTTTCCATAAATGCATAATATTCCATAATCTAGTTACGTGTGGATACCTTATTTCGAAGTCGCATGGCGTTGCCGTGAGTAAATTACATCTGCAGAGGATTAATCACATTTTTTAAACATTATATAAAATTCATATTTGCAAGTTAATAAGATAAGGTTACCTTAATATCTCGTAAACAAATGTTAAAAAATTTCTTCAGAATTATACGTTTCCCTCGGTACGTGTAACTTCTATAATAAATTTCTATAATAATCTTCTTTTCTTTCCTGTAACTTCCATAAAAAAAAAAACGCTTTACGATAAAACACATATTTTAGAAATTATTCAGGACGAACAACTCGTATGATCCACCATCTTCCACAATTCTTCGTTGCCTTTTTTCTCGATATCTCGTAAACAACAAATGTTGAAATCCAAGTGAGAGAGACGTTTGACACCAAACTTCTAAAATAATTCATTTCGGACGTTTGGTTCAAACCCCGGATACAACTTCAACACTTCACCGTAAACAATACAAGAATGTTTTATTGTCGATGCCCAGATAGAAGCGGAAAAAATCTCTGTTCTATGAACGCGCGGAGTCTTACACATAGAAGTTTCATCCTAGGAAGAGAGTAGTCCTTGATTTTGATCTGTGAATCAGTTTTCCATGTTCGGATTTGAATAAAATAATTTGTTTCGCAATATGATCGCGGTTATCTGTTCCGACATTGTTCGGCGTGCATACTTAGGTTCGTCGTCCAATAAAAAATTGCTAAATAATAAAAATCGTTCCAGAATTATATATTCTCCTAGATAGATCCTGAAATTTCCGTGTAAAACATTTTTTCGTAGAGAGCGCATACCTTCAAAGTTATTCGGGGGTGGACAAGTTACGTGATTTCGCCCTCCACAATCAAGTAACGCGACAGGGGTATGAAAATCCTTCATTGGCTCTTTTGTCTGGTCCCGCGTTGCTCGCGTTTCTCTGTCGAACGTTGCATAGTTTGAATTTACGGAGAGCTATCGAACATTCTAAAGTTCTAAATTTACCCCGGAATTACGCGACGATCGCGACACGGAAGTCGAAAGAGCGACGCGGTCGATTCGTGATCGAACGGCCACGGATAACACCATCGAATATCGTAATCAGGAACCTTCTGACCCTGCCAGCTTAAGTTGCGACCGCTGTTATTATCGATGTAATTAAATAGTTCGGTATTGACGTTGTTTCGCCTATCGATATACTCAATAACGTGACCCAGATGCACGCTGTATAAATCAATTCCGTGAATTCCTATACTCCGTTCGATTTTGCTTTGTGAAGCCAGCGGGCGGTCGTTGTCGCGGTTAATGGAATAGTTTGATAATGACATTCCGATGTGTAGATATTGTTTGACGGTAAAGAGCCCTCGATGCACGCTGATTCACGAGCATCGTTTTAACAAGACTAATGGAGCTACTTAGCTATTATGTTGTAGAAACTCGTGTGAATTAGACACGTTGTGCGTCCAGATTTCGTACTTTAATTTATTTCTGTGTTGAAAAATTGGTGGTAAGTGGATCATCGTTAACACATTGCGTACGGCTCATTGTTTAAACTTAAGCACGAAATCTGAACTGAGTCAAATTGACGCAGTAAATCTCGTGTTAAATCGAAGAATTTTTAAAGGATACGAATGTATAGTGTATAAATGAGAATAACCATGCACGATTGGTTATTAATGAGTTAAATATCTTTAATCGTTTGTCTAATGAATGAAGATCGCGGAAAAAAAATCCACGATCATCTTCCAATTGCAACAGAATCGAGATAATAAAATCCGATAATTTAATTTAATTAATTACTACCTCGAACATACGCGAGATCACGCGGGTTCGTTCGTACGTACGAAAGAGATTTTATGCGTCGAAATTATTGCCGGTGTTTATTAAAACCTTAATTATCAGAATCAATGGTATCGTAATTAAATAAATTAGCAACACGTTAATTAACTTACCGTTGAGATTGAAATTACTTCTTCATCGATTAAACCAAGTATTCCAAACAAATAAATAAACGAAGAAAATGTATCGCATAATATTCCGTAAAATCGTGTTTCACGAACGAATTAATTCCCTCTTTCCTTCGATCGTATCTTTCAACGTAGATAAGTGTTTTTTATTGAATCGATAAATCGGCCGAGCGTCCACGATACGATGTAATTTTTCATAGCTTGTTATCCGACCTCTTCGCCTGTCGCATTTGCAAACAGTAGCATTCGATACGATTGCATTCACCTTAGCCGACATCGTAGCCTGTTTAATTTACATAACTCCTACTCGTCGCGGAAAACATCTTCAATGTTTCGAAGCAATCCAAACGATACGAACGATGTCGAGTGGCGATCGATGGATCCCGATTTCGATTTCTCGCCGATCCAGGATCGCTCGGCGATCCATTATTATTGGAGCAACAGTACCGGTTTTAATATTAATTGCTCGAACCGTGACGCAGAACCCTTTCAGTGGTTCAACAGTTTCAATATTGCAGAGGCAATTAAACACGGAGACCGATAAAAGACGGAAATCAGAGAAGGGTAGAGAGGATGGATGATACGGTTGCCTGAAAAAAAGGAGAAAAAAAAAGAAGAAAAAAAAATTAAAAACGAGAAATAACGAAAACGGAAAAAAAAAAAAGAAGGATCGTCAGGTTGCTCCAGTTATTCGCGCACGAGGCGGTTAATTGAGAATATTCGGAATTAGCAGCGCGTGCAAAATGTTTGCCTGAAAATATTGGTTCCCACATGATGGTTCTTTAATCGCGGAAATATTGGCAAAAATCGATTCGTGATTGTAACTTCGGAACGTGTATGGGTTTGTAAGATAGAAAATTAGATAGGTATTCGTAGATCTACTTAACAAGAGGTTTTATGAAAGTCTGCGTACGCGTTTTTTAAAAATATTAAATCTTGTAAAATCATAACTTTTTTTGTTAATCAAGATATCTTATAAAAATAAATACCGGCAGTGATGGATTGTAAGAATTTTGTAACGATGGAGCTCATTACAGGGATAGGACAGTACATTAATATATTTTTCAACATTCCTGTAAATAAAAAGAATATAATATTTTGTTGAGAAATAATGTCTCACGAGAAACACATTATTTTTCCTAGAAAAAGTACCGCTTCTAAAATATCCATAATTTCGTCGTACACTTAAACTTTGCTCCGAAAGAGCCGCTCGGTAAAGCGTTAAGAAAGCTAAAGGTAATTATTCAGAAAACGGACGGCATCACGGATTACAAATGAGAAAATAACGATTTTTAAATAAATATACATAAAGGGAATAGTGGCGATGATAAAATAAAAATTTCCATTTAATAATAGGACGAGCCGCCATTGAATACCGATTTTATTCCTACCTTCGAAAAAATTAGCGTATTTTTCACCGATTTTTCAGCTCAATTTTCGATCAGTAAAAAGACGATAAAAAAAATTGTAAAAATTACAAAAATACGATATACGAATGTTGAAGTGACACGATGTTGCAGACGGTTAACAAACATTTTGGCGAAGCTGCCTCTCCTCCGACATGAACCAGGCAAACGTTCCGAGTCGATGGCGTTTCGCAATCGCTTGTAATCTGCTAACGACGACCCGTTAGTCTCGCTTTGAAATTATACACGCGAAACTGTATCGATTTTTGCGACACTGGCTGGTGGGATACAACGCGATAACTCGCGACGTGAAAAATTGCATCGCGCAGCGAACAACTTCTGTGACGATAATAAAGAGCCCTGTAACAATGCTTGTTACGTCGCAGGTAATTTTCAAAACGGAATTTTCAGCAACAACGAAAATGGTAAATGTCAATTACGTTTCTTCGTCGTGCGCCGGTTGTACTTTATTTTTAAAAATGTTCGCATAATACGCGTTGAAATGGTAAAAAAAAAAAAGAAAAAAAAAAGGAAACAATTCGTATAAACTTTTTGCCTTGGTTTAATACGCCCTTCCTTTTTTTTTTTCGCCGATCGCAGTCTGTTTCTGCAACGTAAAACCGGTATGAAACAAAATAAAAACGAAGGGTTTAACGATCCTGTACGCTTTAAAATGAATACGAAGTGTTGCATAAAAGAAAATCAGTTTTGCTTAACCGACGCTTAGGAACTGATTAAATCCTCTCAAACGCGAGATATGGTATATATTTTTAATCGTTTAAGTTTTTAGATAGGGTATTAATTTTAGTGCGACGACTCGTGCAACTTTCCCGTGCTTCTTAATACCTGAGTGCTTCATAAAAATTAATATTCCAGGATTAAATAAATTACCTTGTATACACGGTGTAGTGCATAAAAATATTGATCCTCCTATTTTTAATTTATTATGTACACTATCCTGCTGCATCGTTACAGGCGTTCAATATTTTCTGCGAATTTCAATTTTACCCTTTTTGTACGTTTTGCTTTTATAAAATAAAAGTTAGGAATTCTATAGGCGATAAAATTTCCTATTCAAACCGTTATAGCGATTTCATACGCAACAATCCAATACCTACTCCTCTTGATAGTCTATAAATTTTATTTTTCACTAGAGAGAGGAAAAAAAAAAGGAAAATCTATTTCACAAATATCTATACCATTTTTTCCTCTCTCGATTAAAAAAAATATGCCGTATAATAACACCGTTGTTTTGATAACCTTTTACGTGCCGCTGTGTTTACCAAAATGTGCTACAAACACCGTTACAACCGTTACAAAATAATTCAATCCTTTTGAAATTCTAGGAAGTGTACAAATTTAGGACACAAGAATTTTATTCCTCGATAAAATTGGTGTATGTATACATTTTGCATGCTACATATTTAGCGTGTTACTTTTCTCGTGCTCGTATTTTAGTTAGTTCCGGATATTCTAAATACGTAACAATTATTTAAATATTCACGTGGTAAGTATACATAGCTCTCTGATCACTTAGTCACGTAATAATTGTGTTTCGAAAGACACACAACATCGGTTCATTTTCTTCTTCCCAAAAACTTACACGAGAGAAACAGGACTGCTTGTTCGAGTACCATTTTTAATTGATTTTAACCGATCTTCGGATACTTTTCGGCTCGATTATTCTCCCGTTCCACTAAAAAAAAAAAAAAATTACCCAATTTTAAGAAAAGCGTGCACCACTAACAAAAATCGCGGATTTAATCATCGCGAGTCTCAGCTGGGCATTGAATGAGAAATGATAAAACGATTGCAATCAAAAGGGTCAAAACCGTGCAGCGAAACGGAGTTCGAGTGCAGCCCAGGGGAGTGCATACCGAAAAGCTGGCTGTGTGATCTTCAGCTCGACTGTAACAATGAGCTTGACGAGAAAAATTGTCACAGTAAGTTATCGATAAGTCGTAGGTTGATTTCGAAACGAGCCGACGAGGAGCCGAGGAAGAAAGGAGTACGCTGCAAAAAAAAAAAAGAAAAAAACAACAGAAACAAAAAAAACAAAAACAAAACAAATATTACGGAACACAGAGGCAACAGACGAGATTATCCACGGTGGAATAAGAGCGAGAGGATCGGTTTTAGAATCGCAAATTGCATCCCTCGAACCGTCGAACTCGTTTCTCATCAAAACAGAATCGTGACTTGGCCACCGGAAGGAAATCAATTTTACCGGGAAAAGTAAATATCAGGTTTTGAATTCTGCTACCGTGTCGAAGTTTCGCCGCGGGCTTTGCGAGACTTTTTTTTTTATCAATCGATGTCCCGATAAGCTTGATAAAGTGCACGGTTCCCCGATGTTGCTTCGGTTTCGTTCTATTGTTTCATGTTCTTTATTGGTTTGCGGGGTATGAA
The DNA here is from genome assembly GCA_019453375.1 of Ctenoplectra terminalis. Taxonomy (NCBI): domain Eukaryota; kingdom Metazoa; phylum Arthropoda; class Insecta; order Hymenoptera; family Apidae; genus Ctenoplectra; species Ctenoplectra terminalis. The sequence goes on along the minus strand of SMSQ01010642.1, from coordinate 40,860 downwards.
AATCTGGAAAGTGTTGAAAAATCCTTGAACGTGTTGATTAATACATTACGATTAATTTGCACGATAATAAACGAGTGGTTTGTTGTTTATAATTATTTTAATACTTGGACGCGATGTTTGTTGAACGGATGCTTGAAGATAAATTTTCAGAATAGTTTCCTTTAAACTTTACCATACATGTGCTACGCTACTAATGTTCGCGTGTAAGCATTCGTTTTGTTGATACTAACAATAAGCAGATTCCAAACTATGAAGTAAAAGCCAAGCTAAACTTACTGAAACAAGTTCTAGCGTACTTCGGTGATATCTTCCTCAGACTTACGCGCTGGATCATCCATTAATAAACTTTACCGCGATGCGCGTTAGCCACTCGTATCTTTCACCGACAAAATTTAAAGCATCGCCATTAATGTCACTTTGAAGCTGTGAACCGACACATTTGGTTCGAGACTTATTTTGCAAAATGAATGATAATATAATGTAAAAGAAATATGTTAATTGGTCGTTTGCTTGATTCATCTTTGAAGAAACTATGAGTTCTATTTCTTGTGAATAATAGTATTTGTTTCTTTTCTTTTTGTTTCTCTTCCATTTTACCATTTATGCGATGCAAATAAACGAAAATAAACACGTGGACTGTTTTTTTTTAAAGATGATAAGTGTGCACAGCATCTGGCCATATAATACAATGAATAATATAGTACAATGCTATATTTTTTATGTATTTCTTTCACGATTAATATTCATTCATAACTTCCACGTACAATACGTCTCAAGTTGGTTCCGTACAACTTCCGTAAATAAACTTTATCCATATTTTACTTTCCATCGGACAAGCCTCTATATTTCATACTTTCCATATTTTTACCGCACGCAATAATACAATAGTTTTTTTTTTAAATCAATTCCCACTCTCCATTCAAACAGAATCAAAGTAAAATCTAACCTCAGCTTCGAAATAGACCACCGAAGTACCGGCCACCAATATCTAACAATAAGATACAAGTCTAAATCCAGTATGTACCGTACATCGAATGTTCATCGAATGTTCATCGATCGTACAAGGAATAAAGAGATAAAAAGGAAGAAATAAAAGAAAAGTGAAAGAAATTACCTTCCACGAACGATGTACAAGCGGTGAAACGTGTTAGTATCGTGTACAAATTTTCGCAAATGCAATTGACCCTGGGGATGCAATTCGCGAGGTCTCGAGACAGCTCTCTGCGCTCTCGACGAAAATAGAGCGCGTTGAATCGCATTGTGCACGATAGAAAGAGGAAAGGATGGTACCTCTGGTCGTGTCACCTTGTCACGAATCAAAATCGGGATCCAATCGATTTTCATCTTGTAGGGCTGAAGAATTGCACGGCGGATCAGTTCACGTGTCACTCGGGGAACGGCGAGTGTGTGGCACTCGCATGGATGTGCGACAGCCGTCAAGACTGTTCGGACGGTTCAGACGAGGCTGAGTGCAGTAAGATTCTGCACGGGAACTCTTTTTAACGCTTACGGCTTCCTCGCGTAACAATTTTGCTTCCTCTGTTTCCTCTGCCCATTGATCGCCAATTGTACAGCTAATGATTCAGCGATACGTTTCGTTAGAAATACATCAGATCTGTTACAAGCAGGATAAATTCGGCGCGGTTCGCGATACATTACGGAGAGTTACTTCCATGATATTTTTTCGTTGGTCCCTTCTTCGTGTTAGACTGGAACGTCGGATTAATATTTGATAGAGAATTCAACGATCGTTCCGCACGATACACAATTGTGTTTCACTGTACGCTCGAATCTATACACAGTTCTAACTTCATACATTTTCAACGCGCTAATGCTGTATTTTGCCTCGCTAAACAATGAATTATTGAATGTGTTTCCAACGAGTCCGAGTCCGACGAGGTCGGTTTTGCATAAACCAGTAGCTGACGAATTTGTCAGTTTTTCGATGAGCATTGAACGAACTCGGAATATCGCTTTCAAAATATGTACGCGAAGAGTATCTTTAGACGGTGGGCCTGGATCAAGTATTCAGATCGAGTATCTCATTCACGAAATTAATATTATATAAATTAACGTTCGAACGACTGAAATATTTCTCATTTTTTTTTTTTTTTTTATTTGTCGCTTCGTGGTTGATTCAGCTTGTAACGCATCGTACCACGAACTGTTTGTCGTAAACTCACAATGAATCATGCAATCGATGGAAACCACAGGGTACTTCAGCGTAAGCTGTAGCTTGTAAATGGTTCATAAACGATCAGAGGAACATGATTCTATGGCGTATTATTTACGATACGCAGTGGTGATCGTTAATTAAGCAGGATATTGGCGATCAACGCGTAAAGCCTTTAACCCTTGACTGATAGGGCGAAGTTGAAACAATTTATTGATTTCAAACTATAACGTGGCTCGGCTATTGCGAAACGTTTATATAGTGTTGCGAAAATTATTTTCGCGTTACTCTATTTATAAGAACCAGATAAAAAAAATCGTCTCATTGGAAAATTGGTATCATTGGTGTGTTGGAATACTTTTTATCACCGCCGTATCTCCATTTTCCATTTCCAGTTCCTCGTCATCGAACTTCTTTGAAGTATGAAAAAGTTAAATTAATCGTTTATTGCTCGACCAAACTTTGGTAACAAGTTAAATTGGTATTAACGTGAGCACAGTTACATATTTTAGTTAAAACGAACGCCTCGCCAACTTGTTTAATCCGGGTCAAATTGATCCCGTTCTGCGAGTTATGTAACGCGTACTTCACCCTATCAGTCGAAGGTTAAAATATGTGTAACAGAGATTCACTATAAGTATCCTTTCTTATTCTCAACACTTCTAAACATATTTTTCTTTCACTTCTTTTTCTTTCATTCGTTTAACCCTCTATAACCGGAGTTTTGTTTTTATAAGCAAGAAAAAAAAAAAAAAAATCTATTACAGTTTCTTAAATTAATTAAAAAAATTTAATTACTATAGTCACTTTGATATCAATGGAATACAATATCACAGTAACAAGGAAATAAAATAATGCTTAATCCTCCTACCGTGGGACGATTATTTCATTTTTATATATAAAATCGCTGATTGATTTTATTCGTTCAATTTTTATTACTTTTTTAGGATTTCAGTTTAATATAAAAGAATCTTGATTTAACGTAGGAATGAATAATAATAACTTTCTCGATGCTCGAATACTTTAATCTTCTGTGCGATAGATACAATTATCGCACCGCCAAAATCATGGTTATAAAAATAAAAAAGGTTCTTACGTTTATTTTTAATTGGAATTTATCAATAAAAATTAAATGCAACCTAATTGTACCGCGATTCCCGGAATTCTATGAAATAAACGGTCGGCCATTTTTACGGTCACGATAAGAGGGTTAAAAAATAAAAACCCGCTTATCTCGCAAGCCACATTGCGCGTTATAGAGGGTTAAAAAACATGGTAATGATGCTAGACTGTTTCAAAGTATGTTCTACCTTCATCATTGCTTGAAATTCATGTTAATGGATGTTTATACCCTTAACGGTAATGACTCGTGGGGAATGTTTCCATGTAACGTAAAATGTCAGATAAAATGTATTATTAAAATACGTACGGTTATTAGCTCGCTAATTTTTGTGGCGTTTCATTGAGTCAGCATGTCGTCACAAGCATATACGAGAGGACCTTTTTTTTTCGCGAACGCTGGTTAACGAACGAAGCAAAACAGGCAAGCTGTAATGAATATTTAACGACGCAACGAATTTGAATAACAGCCGTATTTTATTTTTCAACGGTGTTCAGTCGGTGTATTATGTAAATGATCTAAAATTTCAAAGATCCTTTTTTTTCCAACGCGAGCAGTCGCAGATGTTTTGGTCAGTTTGTTTCATGAAACGCGGCTTAATTTGGATACAGGAAAGAGTTGCTTAAATTGTACCTCATTAACTTCTGTCATTATTGGGTATGATTCATGGCGTTTCAATAGCAAATACGAATATTATATAAATGAGAAGTATAAACGAAAATTTGTAAATTATCTGTTGTCCTGTGCATGCTACGATTATCGTATTATTATACGTTATTGGTATTAGTATCGATAACACTAGAACTACCCACGATTAAAGTCGACTTATTTGTATCAATGAAATCAGGACGATAGGTATTTGAAAAGATACCCGTAACAAGTGTAACAATTCTTTCTGCATATTTTTTACAAAAAGTTACGGAAAATCGCCGAAAATACATTATTGTAAATTTGTAAAATTTGTATAAGAAATTATGAGTAATTTTTACTGTTTCGGTGGTTCTAGTGTTAATATTAATATTATTACATAGTATTATTATGCTGCTTATAATAATCATCATTCCCTAGATTTCAGATTGAAATAAAAAAACAGCGGTTCTAAATTTTTTTCAGTAATAAACAAACGAAATAATAATTAAATAATAAATAAATAATACAATTTTTGTAACTCTTTCTTAATTGCCAACGGATTAGAAATTTTTCTGCAAAAAGTCTAAGTCAATTCTTTTCTTTTTCTTTTCGTTTCTTCGTTTTTTTAAATTACCAGCTTCTGCACAAAATTGTCGAACAAAACGACCATGATAGACTGTTGATATTGTGTTAGGTGGGTACTCGTGTGGCGCTTATTAGGGTGGATATTAAAAGTTAGCGTCGCAAGAGTCCACGTCGTAAAACACGAGCGAAATAACCGAAAGCTGGCTGCACCTAGCTTCGTATTTTAAGGATTAATAGAGAACACCGTGTGCTCTGTAATCGTTGCATGCTGCATGCGTCCCTCTAATTAATAATTGTTGCACGTACGCAAATTCTACCATTGTTCTGGCTATCGTGGTACACTTGTTGTCCTTTTTATTACGCTCTAAATGTAATTGTCACGATTACGAGAATCGTTTTCATTCTCTCCTAATTAGTCTCCCTCGTGCAACCGCACGATTGCCGGACCATAAATAACATTTTTTTTTTTTTTTTTCAGTTTTAATTCCACCACTATTTGAATTCCCTTTCCTTTTTTAAAGGCCACGATTTCAAAAATACCTCGCGGATATCTTCTTTACTTTTATCCTACATTTATTTAGGTTGGTGGAAAATAGATGACCGATTGAAACACGTCGAACTTTTTGCGATCATAGTAAAAATTGTTGATTATTTCCCATAATTTTCATAGAAAGAGAGAACTCATTTTCACGCGTCTTGGGATAAATTCTTAAATCAATCCAAAGAATGTTCCGATACGAAATAATTTTAAATACTTACATCATTTTTTTCCAACCAGAGAGAACTCATTTTCACGCGTCTTTGGATAAATTCTTAAATCAATCCAAAGAATGTTCTGATATGAGATAATTTTAAATACATCATTTTTTTCCAACCAGAAAACTTGGCTCCGAAAGTCTTGATACTCGAAGTTTTGCAAGGAGTTTTACAAAAAGTTTTCCAAATTAATTCAAGAGCGCTAGAATTTTGTAGAAAAGGAACGAACGATCTGGGTGTGGAGAAAATTAATGAAAAATAAAAGTTAGGCGAATTATAACGATTTAAAAGCAGTACCAGTCTCGTATTTATTTTCCACCATCCTAATATACATTTTCGTTTTTCCTTCCTTTTATCGTTCACGAGATCCTATATGTAGACATTCGTCCAATTTTAAAAGTAACTCGAGATATCATCGTGGAAACGTGTTTCCCATGTAAATATGTAACTTCGTTCAACGTAGAGTAACCTCATATCCGAGCAAATTTGTCAACCCGACTCTTTTCGTTCTCGAAAAACGCTTGGTTTCCCTGGGAAAGCTTGGACGATTGACTCTTCGTGAACAGGTTGCGCAAAATACGTTTTCCGACTTTTCGTCGAGCGACTTCGATCGATTTGTTCGTTACGATGGTTCGCGTCCTATTGTCGTGTCGTTGCTGTTGTTTCCGTAGTTATGTCTCTGTTATTTTCTTTCTTCGCTCCTTATAGTCTGCAGTATGATCGTTAACCCTTTGCCGTTCCAAAAAACTGAATTATATAAACGTTACTGCATGAATTATTTGTAAAGTTTGACGAGCTAAGCAATCTTAAGTTTCAGTACTTGGAAATAGAAAAAACTAGTTTTTTTTTTTTTGCGATGAAATGTTGAGAAGTTTCTTTTTGTCGATGAACATTGGTATACGTTGCATTGACGAGTGAAAGAAGTACGTTACCTATTTCCATTCGATCCTCCGTGTTACTTATTTTATGGGATTAAAGAAATTGATTTAAATGTAAATCATGTATTTCAGTGTCTGAAAACAAGGAATCATGTAACTACATAAAACTCAAAACATTTTTACGCCTTACAGATTTTTTGGTAGAATTTAATCACAACAGGTTGTTCCACAAATAACTTCGTTTTTAATAAGATGAACACCAATGTCATATTTATTGAATAGAAATACTCTTCAATGTGCCTTTGAAACAGCGTCTCATCTTAATTTTAAATTTAGCATCTAATTACGTTGTAAAGAGTAATATTTCTTGTTTAAAAAGAAAAAAAATTTAGAAAATTAGCAGCGAAGCTTAACACGTTGTACAAATTTAAACGTTGTACGAATTTAAATAAAAAGAATCTAGTAAATGCGATTCGAAATATAATCTCGATAACTTACAGATATTTAAAAATTTTTAATCTAAAATTCTAAAGTCCACAGCGTTTTTAAAGATTTATAACTGGCAATTTTTCGTTTTACTATTCCAATGAACTTGAAATGGGATCGTAATGAGGTAATAACGTGCTTCTTTCGATTGCTGCATGTTTTCGTGTTAAAAAATTGATTGAAAAGCAATTGATCCTTCCTGTACGTAGATCGTTTTTATTTCATCAATTTATATTTCTTATAAAACTCGTCTCCCTCAGACGACACCTGTCGGTCCGACGAGTTTACGTGCCCAAACAAGCATTGTATCCAGAAATCATGGGTATGCGACGGCGACGACGACTGCGGGGATGGCAGCGATGAAAAGGATTGCGAACCGATCACCTGCGGCCCAACGGACTTCACCTGTTCGCAGAATTATTGTATAACGTCTCGTTGGAGGTGTGACGGTGACTTCGATTGTTTCGATAAAGCCGACGAAATTGGATGCAAGGTAGGAAAAAGTCTAAAACGTTACGTTCCGAAACGTAGCGTTCGTTTTACTCTTCGCCATTTTGATACGAGTTTTATGCCTCGAAAATTTGATCGATCGACTGCGAATTTTTATGACCATTTATATTTTCACGAGTGTAGTTAATCAAATTGAAGCTGGATAGGCAATTTTGCTTTATCTATTAAATATTAGGTTGGTCAAAAAGTTTGTGCGGATTTTAACGTGTAAATAAAAAGCTATTTTCTTTATTATAAAAGGAAATATTTTTATTCAACTGTGCTAGGTCACCTTTTATTTTTAAGATTTCAACTGAATTTAGTTCCGTTTCAAAGCGTTGGAAGACAATTATTGCTAAAAACCGCACGAACTTATTGGCCAATCTAATATGATAATCAGTACTATATTTTTGGTTTCTTTTTCTTTTTTTTTTTATAGATTTTGTGCTCGTTACACGCATTCTGTGTATTTTTGTTCCTTCGAATTCTCCTAAGAGGTTTCTAAAATATTTTCAGTATTCGAATGGAAAACGCCCGAGTCATTGCAATGCAGAAGACTTCGACTGCGACGACGATTTCACGTGCATACATAAAGGTTGGGTGTGCGACGGTGAAAAGGATTGTCCTAACGGTGCCGATGAGTTGCCGAAACGTTGTCACAATGTTACGTGCAGACTTGATCAGTTTCAGTGCGAGGATCATCGTAATTGCATAGCAGGTAATTCGATAAATACCATATTTTACAAGGTATTTATATAAACTAATAAAAAAAAATATATATATATATATATATATATAGAAGTAAATGGAAAAAGATATAGAAAAAGTCTAATGTCGTCACCTTAAAGATCTTTTGAAACAATGTTATCAATGATAAAAGGTTTCGATACATTTAATAATGAAAATAATATAGGTGGTCACGATTAAAATAGTATATATTTTAATTCATCAAATATTTCAGGCCATCTGTCTTGCAATGGTAAAGCAGAATGTGCGGATGGAAGCGACGAGAAGAATTGCACGAGCAGAACCGTCATCTGTGATCCCTCGACCGAGTTCGAATGTAGCGAAGGCTCGTGTATATCTATTCAGAAGGTGTGTAACAAGAATCCTGACTGCATCGGTTGGGAGGACGAGAACGCAGAGCTTTGTGGTGTGAACGAATGCTTGAAGAATAACGGTGGTTGTTCGCAAATTTGCATCGATCTGCCGATCGGTTATCGGTGCGACTGCAGTTCAGGATACAGGCTGACTGATAATCGAACTTGTGACGGTAAGACGTTTTTATGATACGTCAGTACGATGTATAAATAGTAACGATTAATCATGATTTGACAAAATAATTTTAATAAACGTGTTCTCTTTTTGTTAGAAATATTCTTACAGCAGTGCGTCATTTTTTAAAAAATATGGTAGCCTTTGCGATACAAGAAAAAAATATATTGCGCATATTTTTACAGCGGTGTACCATTTTTTAAAAAATATGGTAGTCTTTGCGATACAAGAAAAAAATATATTGCGAATATTTTTA
>SMSQ01010642.1:0-31542 GCA_019453375.1 Ctenoplectra terminalis | reverse complement strand
CATTTTTTAAAAAATATGGTAGCCTTTGCGATACAAGAAAAAAATATATTGCGGATATTTTTACAACGGTGTGCCATTTTTTAAAAAATATGGTAGCCTTTGCGATACAAAAAAAATATATATTGCGCATATTTTTACAACAGTGTGCCATTTTTTAAAAAATATGGTAGCCTTTGCGATACAAGAAAAAAATATATGCGCATATGTCTATTAATTTCAATCTCTGTGGCACGGAAATGAATTTGGTTTATAAAAATCCTGATCGCATCCTTTCTAATATATTCAAGGAAGAGATATTAAAAATCATATTTCTTGTTTCAGACATAGACGAGTGTCTGGAACCAGGCAGCTGTTCCCAGTTCTGTTTGAACGAAAAGGGTAGCTTCAAGTGCAGCTGTGCTACGGGTTACCTTAAAGACCCCAGGAATCATACTCGTTGCAAAGCTGCGGAGGGTCACGCCAGCCTGCTCTTCACCAGAAGACACGACATAAGAAAAGTGGCACTGGACCGGCTGGAGATGACGAATATAGTGAAGGACACGAAAATGGCTGCAGCCTTAGATTTCGTTTTTCGTACGGGTATGATCTTCTGGAGCGACAGTAGCGAAAAGAAGATCTATAAGTAAGCGATCGTGCGACAATGATTGTTTAAGGGAACGCACAACTGAACAAAAATTTGAAATAGAATATTTCTTGTGGGTTCTCTTAAAACAGTTTCATAACTTTTTTTTTTTTATCTCTTATTCTTTCTCATCGTTATCGTTTCTCATCTGTTTGGATTTTCTGAATCTTTAGAGCTCCTATAGACGAAGGAAACGAGCGCACCGTCGTAATTGACGATGGTTTGACAACTTCGGACGGACTTGCCGTTGATTGGATATACAGTCACATTTATTGGACCGATTCTAAGAAGAATACCATAGAATTGGCCAACTTCGAGGGTAATATGAGGAAGACCCTGATTCGAGATCGCGTACAAGAGCCAAGAGCGATAGCTTTGAATCCGTTGGAAGGTTGGATGTTCTGGACCGACTGGAGCGACGAAGCTCGTATCGAGAAAGCTGGCATGGACGGATCTCATCGAACGGTAGATCTATAATAAGATTGGAAAAAAGAATGGACTCGGATAATCTTCCATCGGTCGTTCCAGAGGAGAGGAGTGGAGTTTCTTTTCACATTCAGTGTTGCAGAGTGTTAGATTAGAATCGAATAACTATAAACATCTTTAATTATTTAATCTTTTCGTTTTATCTAGAATCTCCGAGATAATAAAAGTAACGATAGTAGAATGAGATCTCTCGTTATGGAGACTCTCTTCCACTGAGAAAGTCCATTTTTTTCTCCAATGATAGCATAAAAGCTAATTAAATACTTGTAGAGATTGATTACTGATATGAGAAGAAAATTTGTTTTAAATCCTGGCTATAATACTTAATATTGTTCACAGGTAATAGTCGACAATGATGTACAGTGGCCAAATGGGCTAACTCTGGACTTAATTGGCAAGAAAATATACTGGGTAGACGCGAAGTTGAATATAATTGGATCGTGTAATTACGATGGTTCAGGTATACGAACGGTTCTGTATTCACCGGAAGTATTGAGGCATCCATTCAGTATTACGACGTTCGAGGATTACGTCTATTGGACCGACTGGGACAAAGAGGCGATATTTAAAGCGAATAAATTCACTGGCCAGGGAGTTGAAACTGTTGCGTCGCTTCGAACTCTGAAATATCCAATGGTCGTTCATGTGTATCATCCGTACAGACAGCCAGATGGAATGAATCAATGTCAGGCCGTGAATGGTCATTGCAGTCATTTGTGCTTACCAGCACCAAGAATTAATTCAAAATCGCCTCTTCTTAGTTGTGCTTGCCCGGACGGCCTAAAATTGTTACCCGATGGTTTAATGTGTGTGGAAAAAGGTGAGCTATATTGGTCACACCGATGATTATTATTATCATTATTTTTTAATCAATTACATGCATTGGTTTAATAGATATGCATGTACTGACTGAAATTGAAAGAATGCAGTCGAAACGAAGGTATTGCATGCTATATCAGAACTTAATGCTTACGGTTTAAACATAAAAAAAAAAAAAAAAAAATATATATATATATATATTTATATATATGTATATTAAATGGGGCATGTTTAAAACTTTTATTTTTGTTTCATATTACTGTTTCATTATCGAATTGCATTAATCCATTTTTTTTTTATTTTTATTTTTAATCTTACAATTATTGTGTCTACATTTTACGTTTATTATTTGATTACTTATTATAATTATTTTGCATCGATGTTGCATGAATATGGGATATCCTCCAGTAAGTACAACTGTAGTACCCACAACGAAAGAAATTAGTAAACCATTCAAGAGACTCGAACCTCTCAACATTACCACCACAATTGTCCGTAAGTATACATGCACGAATTTCATTTAATTTAATTATGCTTTCACGACCAATCGATCAAAAACGTTTCGCTTTGGCTTATATTTTTGTGTACAGTCTTACGTTAATGAAAATGTTGGGAATTATTATATAAAACACATGCAAGTTTTTTTTTTATGCGTTAAAAGTGTTACATGTTAAGAGGCTTTTTATTATTGTAGTTTTCTTAATTACTCACACTGTTCGTACATGTTTCTTTCTTTTGTCTGATTCGATCATTTGTTTTAGATCCAACACCTTTTATAGAAGGAGATGGAAAAGATGGTCTGGCATCTGAATCAACAGACCCCGGCTTAGTCGCAGGCATAGTGATAGGCGTGGCGTCCTTAGGGCTGTTACTCCTTGCATTAGTGGCAGTATTATGCTATAGGCATTATCTTCATCGTAACGTAACGAGTATGAACTTTGATAATCCTGTGTATAGGAAAACCACGGAAGATCAATTTAGTCTTGAAAAGAATAGGTTTCCACTCCCCACTGCTACGGTTGGAGAAGAGGTAATTACTGTGTGTGATGTAACATTTCGTTAAACAGAATCGTACATGTTATTTATACTAGTTTTATTTATTAATTTATCCTACTTTTATATATGTACATATATATTTTGTGTAATTTTTTTTTGTTTAATTTCAATAGGCTCAGGAACCTTTAACGAGTCCTGGAACTAATGATTACGTTTAAGAATGAATCTGTCAATGAAACGGGCTTAGCAGGCTATTGAAATATAATGTCGACCAAGTAACACAAAATCATGTATAAAAAAAAAAAAACAAAAAAAAAAACAAAACAAAACGATGAAGTGCATGTACGTCGAGCGAGCCTGTCCAATAATACGCCTGCGTTTGCCCGCCTGCCTGCCAACTCAGCTGTGATTATGTTTATTTTTTTGTACTGTCTCTATTTCTTTACAAATTTATGCATATTGTCATTTAACTACCATTACACGTAATGTGCAACATTTAGATTTGCTCCGAGGCATAAAGGGAGAAATATATTTAGGTGAACTATAATTGTTGCCAAATAAGCGTTTAAAGCGTGTCAGTTTTTGAGTAGATTGATAAGGTACAATAAAATCCTATTTTTATGTTTTCTTTTTCGTTTACGTGCGGTAAAACATGTAACATAGTGCTATTTATCATTCTATGTGGGGTCACGATGCAACTGTGTTTAAATTTATATATAAATATATATATAGAGAGAATATTTTTATCTACACGTAAGACCTTTAACTTGTTATTGTTTCACTATTTATTCTTTAAGGGTGTATTTTTTCGAGTAACAACATTCAGTTAGATATATTGTTGCATTATTACAATTCACATGTATATAAAACACTAATATTCAAAGTACATACATCATAGGAATAATTTTACGAGTCATTAGTAGCAATATGAAATTGTCAAAAATTGTACATGAATACTTTGCGAGTTCATTAAATTATTCATAATACCGTTTCTACATATGTTGTACAACTTTATAGTGCCAAAAGAAAAAAAAAAAAAAAAAAAAAAAGTGTTCCAATTGTCGAGTTTCCTGATACTTATAGCAATCGGACAAATTTTCCTAAACAGTTGAAACTTTTTCTTTGACATACTGTAAATTTAGAAATAGCAATACTTATACTTAATCCCAGTAATAACTCAAACGATGACGTTTAGGCATGTAAGTGTGTAAGTCGTTTTTTTGTACATGAATACACGTTTCTCCTTTTATGTCAATCGTGCGATATGTACAAGCAGTGTTTCCTGCACGTTCATAGCATTTTTTTTTTTTTCTTTTTTTTTTTTTCTTAACAACTGCCAGTGTTTGTATAGGTGGCCCATATCATAGTTAAAAAAAAATCACTTTTTCTCACCGATATATTCTGTTAATGTTATGATTGTAATGGAATAGATTGAAAACCAATTAGATGTAATAAGATCAGCTCAATGACACTAAGTGTGACTGTGTGTCTGTTAAAAGTAAAACTGTTGTTTAGGTATTTCAACCTACTAAAAAAAGAATTCAGTGTATATGTATAGAACTATCGCCTCGGATTTAAGAGTTTTACTTATTATATATACTTTATGATTATTGTATTAAATAATTAAATGTGAGACAGACGTTCTTCTAGGTAAGATTATTAAGAAGTATAATAATATTAGAGCGAACTACGAGCTGTGTCTATTAAGAAGTAGCAATGTGTTTGTTATAGAATTTAATTCGATGAAAATTTTTTTATTCTTCAATCGTACAATTATTGATAGGAAAATTATTACTCGTCTAGAAAATGTTCGTGCAATTTAGATACAATTAGTAGCGGGGCTGACAAGAAATTAAGAAAGTATTCTATGTAAATTATGTTTGCAAATATTTTGGTATAAATGGTACGTTTTCGACGGATTTTATATTGATAATTTATTAAGTATAATTGTTACACGGTTATAAATAAAAATTTGCTACTTTTTAATAAAGCTCATATTCTTACCTACGAATGAGAGAAAGCAAAGTCCAAAATTAAAATATAGAGGCTCGGTGGTGATTTTAATCAAAAGATAGCAAGAGTGTGGTGAGTATCAGTTGCAATTAATTGTGTGAGTCACAAGGCATAATTTAGCCAACCTATTCGCCAAAATCGTGTCAAACATTATTTCTATGCAATATATATTATCACTACACACGCATAATATAAATATATATTATATATATAATTTATTATAATGATTATTGTATAAATAAATATATAAAATAAATTATACTACCTTTATTATTATCATACCTGCAGAAAATAAAAAAAATATTTTATAATTCTAAGCTTTAATCTCAGACTTTAAACAATTAAAAATTACTTCTGTTTACCGAGCAATAAGCAATTGTTTGAATCGATGAAAGTAAAGATTCTGTTTCAAAATTTAAGTTTCAAATACACCATCATTTGTATATTTCAATTGGTCGCGTTCGATTTATCGAATTGTTCAGAGAAAAGGGATCGCGTTGCGTTCGTTTAAAATTTTTTATTGCTATTGCAAATGCATCAGCTTTCGAAGAGAATTTTTTAGTCACCCAGTAGTCAAATTAAAGCTTAGAATTTTAGCTATCCTGTGAAATTTGTTTCGTTAAGATTTTTCCATCGGTTCAATAGTTACAAGCAATTGTAACTTAATTTGTTTATAGTTCGATACATGAAAAGTATCGATTAGTAAAACTGCGATATCTTGTGAAGTATAATGTAATAAGTTTCAAACTTGGTTAACGGTTGAGATAGAACTACCATGGATAATATAACTAATTATCCATCTTGTATAAAAATTGTAAGTAGTTTACAAATGGAGTTACTTTATAGTAATTAATTATATTAATTAAATATGAAAATGTATAAATCACGCATAAGGTTAATATTTTGTAGCCATCTACAAATTCAAAGGAGAACATGACAAGTGGAATGTTTCCTCAGAAATTTAGTATAAAAGAAGCACTGATGCTTAATAATGAATTGATCTTATTAGCAAACCGTATACTTGGCGAAGGAAAATGGAGTCATAGTGTTACCAATCAAACAATAGGTATATATTCTGTATTTTTTATTAATTATTTTATACCGAGATCTTATGAATTAAATATATTTTAGATTTTGTTGAAGCATTTATGGGTAAATATGTATGCGGATGTGTGACGTTTATTAAGATCCAGTTACAAAATGGAATATTTCATGAAGATATAGGATATTGTCATGCGGAAGGAGCTATGAAAGGTCTATCGATACATTGTGCAAGAATTGTATGTTTAATATTTGACTCTCTTACATTTATATACATTACAGGAATGTTTTTTTTTTAATTATTGTACATAGGGTTCCCATACAGATGCCTTAAAAAAAGTATTATCATGTTTCGGTAAAGAAATAAGCAGTGAGATACAAAAACTGTCGAAGAAGATATCAAATTCGCACGTGTCTCATAATCAGAAAGAAGATTTGCAATATTCTTTACTTAGTATACCAACTGAGACATTGGAACCGTGTGCACAATCAACCCCGCTTTTAAATCGTAAAAATACCGAAGAAAAGGAAAAAATAGGTTTTTACGATTGGAAATTTGTTGTGAATAGAATTGTGGCAAACTGTTTTATTATATTTTGTATTTTTTAGATAATTTACCAAAACCTAAAAGTCCAAGCGATCAAAATTTCCAAATGGTAACGAGATCAAAAAGTCCTGCTGCACAAAAGGGGCAGCTTATCCTGGTAAAAACTTCAAATGATGCGAAAAATCACATACAGTCCAATGGTGCAAGTAATCAGGCAGAGCAAGATAATGTTCAAAAAGAACAGGATCCAAAAAAAGGTAAATTAATAACACATTCGATCAAAAACTAATATAATACCAAACATAAATGATTTTTAGTATTAAGCGACGAAGAACTTTTAAGAATGGAACGGAAGCGAAAACAAATGGAGAAGCAAGCCGAATATAAGAGGCTAATGAGGGAGAAGGAACAGCAGAAGTCTAACGAAACTAAAAAATCTAATCTAAAATATTGATATAGTTAAGTTAAGAAAATTTATATATTTATAGAGCACAGCAATTATGAATGTGAACATATTTTAATTTTGCATTAGTGTTTAAGAAACTTATTATTTATATGAATTGTGTATATCTTTGCAGATAAATTATGTAATATATTTATATACAATTAAATTTTGGAAAAATATTTGTAAGTTCAATGATTGAAGGTTAGAAACTCTATGAAGCATAAACCAACACCGCCATAGTTGTGATAACTATGCGCGTTCATGAATATTGTGATTTAGAGAAACACGTGCATTGTGTAATGTGATGTTTCAAGCAATAAATATTGATAAATTTTTATATTTATAATACCTTAGGTTGTTTTAAGAAAGACAGTTTCTAAATTTAATTGTTACAATGACTGTAATACAGAGAGTAGTGTAAGTATCTTTAACTTATTCAAGGCATGAAATATTTTGGTTAGGGTTGTATATAATGTACATTTACAACTCAGTTTTTAATTTTTACATCTATTAAGATTGATATATTGTTCGTCTATTTCTGTCCTACATTTTTTCAAAATAAAGTTTCTCGTATAAATATATTATCAATTTTCAAAATAACAATACAATTTTTATTGTAGGAAGCCCACTACCCAGAGGGGTAAGCGCGCTATTTTGAAAAAGGAGCCGAAATTAATAGAAGATGCCAAGCAAACATTGTGTTTTAAAGGTAAAAATACGTCACAGATAATAGTTGATTTTATGAAAGATTTGGTAAGTTGAATTATAAAAGGTTGATGTTAAACTTTTTAAATTGACATTTGACAAGATTAATGTTTGGTTTCAGTACGATTTGAAAAAGCCAGATGCACAGATAATGCAAAAGAAAAATGATATATTACCGTTTGAGGATGTAACACCTATCGAAAAATTCTGTATAAAATATAATGCGTCTCTTTTTATGATGGCTTTGCACAATAAAAAACGACCTCATAATTTAGTAATGGGAAGAATGTATGAACGTACATTATTAGATATGGCAGAATTTGGCGTGGAAAACTATAAGGGCTTGAAAGATTTTAAAGTTCCAAAAATTTCAGAGGGAATAAAACCTTTGTTAGTTTTCAATGGAGAATTATTTGAAAATAATCATGAATTCAGTAGAATTAAGAATTTATTTGTAGACATGTTTCAAAGGGAACCGGTCGAAAAGATTAGACTACAGGGACTTGAACACGTTTTAAGTTTTACTGCTGTTGAAAATAAAATAGTCTTACGAAGTTATAGGTATGTTCAATTCTTGTAGGTCTTATTAAACGTTACTACTTTCAAATGTTATTCACTTAGTAAAATTATGTTTCAGGATACTTTTAAAAAAGTCTGATTGTAGAATACCAAGAATTGAATTGGAAGAAATAGGTCCTAGAGCGGATTTAATTTGTAGACGAACAAAACTTGCTTCCGAAGATCTCTTTAAACAAGCTTGCAAAAAACCAAAAGAACTTAAAGTAATATTTTTCTATGATATGAAAAAAAATATTTACCAATTATTTATTTTTGCTAACTTATCCGTTCAATATACATAATCACAGGTTAAGAAGAAAAAGAATATATCCGTGGACAGACTTGGAACCACCTTTGGTCGTATACACGTTGGAGCACAAAATCTTAATAGTATACAAACGAGAAAGATGAAAGGTTTAAAAAAGACAATGGCAGAAAAGAAAGCTGGTATGAAAAGGAAGAATGTTGACAGTAATGATAATAGTGGAAAAAAATCAAAAACTAGTACCGATTCAGTTGATCAATAGCGATCAACAATTATTTAAAGAAATTATTTGATTAAAATCAGTATGAAAATAAATGTAAATACAATCGTTTTCTTTTTATAAAAAACATTAATTTACAATATAGTTTTTTTTATTTTTATTTTTATTTATTACTTTTTGATACTCCAAACGGTCTCAGTTTTGTAGTCCTAAAAACAAGTACAATATAAAGTATGCAATTAAAAAAAAACACAATTAAATATAATACCTTTATTGTTACTCCGCAAGCTGAGAGGTCTAATCGTGCTTCGTCACATGCCGAAAATAAAATTTTATCTTTCACATCTTGTTCCATAGCTTTTGTACGAACAGTATGTCTAAATTTTATAAAACATTCGACGAGACTGTTCATTTTATGATCGTCTGATGTAGAATTTGAAATGCCAAATTTTGAAAATGTTGCAGATATATAATTCAATACTGCAGCTACAGCAGGTATACAGGTACTGCGAGTACTTTTATCACCCTGTGTTAAATAAAACAGTATATTCTAAGTGTTTTTTTATCATTGTTATTTAGCAAATTAAAAATATGATACGAACTATCACATTTATATTTACCTGCAGATCGTGTAACATTTTATTTCCTACATCAATTAAGTTCATCAGTGACTTCATGGCTTGTGGAGTGTTAAAGTCATCCGCTAATGCGGTATTAACGTTGTTCTTTGTTTCTTCTAAACACTAAAATAAATTTTCATTTTAAACAGTAGATGTATAGATACATTCAAGTGAAACAATAAAATATAACAAAGTAACTAACACGAAGTAATACAACTTCATCTACATTGCTAAAACTCCATCTTCCCGCAATGTAATTATCACAATTGATAATAAAATGTTCAATTTTATCTGATATAGTTACTGCACCAAGCATTAGATCCTCAGAAAATTGAAGTCCTGAAAAATTCATAATATAATTTTTACTGTTTACATATATTATTTAGTATTTATATGAACTGTTTAAAATTGATACCAGTTTTATAACTGGAAAGTAGACAAAGGATCCGGAACTGATTTGCCGTATACTTTTCAAGGAATTCTTTTATACTTATCGTATTTTTAAGACTTTTTGACATTTTTTCATCTTTTAAGAAAAGATGCCCAAAGTGTAACCAATAATTTACCCACTGTTCCGTTTCATGATAATAACACGACAGTGCTTCTTCATTCTCATGGTGTGGGAAAATGAGATCTATTCCTCCACTATGAATGTCTATGGAATTTCCAAAAATTGTGCTAATTGAAATATAAGTTTTATAATTATATTACACATTGCATTACGTAAGATAAATTTTTGTTTCTCGTTTCACGATAGAAAATATCACCTTGCAATTGTACTACATTCTATGTGCCATCCTGGTCTTCCAGGGCCCCATGGTGATTCCCAGAACGGTTCATCGTTTTTAACTGCTTTCCAAAGACAAAAATCTGTTGGTGATTTTTTATCGGGATGAATATTGTTTGATAGTGGAACCGATAACTTGCCATACATTCCATATTTATTTGTGTCAAAATAAACAGATCCTGTAAAAAAAATACTTGTTACAAGTAATTATTAAATTGTTCTTTTTTATACTTATGTTGCTTAATTGTTTAGTTATGTTATATGTGCATTATTACCATCTTTTGAAACGTACGCATTCTCTCTGTCTATAATGCTCTTGACAAATTGAATAATTGATTCTACATGATCGCTAACTCTACAATATAAATGAGGCTTGGTAACATTTAACATTTCCATATCATTGATAAATTCATTCTCATAATGTTTCGATAGTTCCTTAAAATTTTGCTTCGACTCCTTTGAACGTGCTATTATTTTATCGTCTATATCCGTTATGCACATGGCCATTACAACGTTTATATTGAAATGCTCCGACAATATTCTTCTGATAATATCCGAATTCACATAATTCCTATGAAATGAAATGTTACAAATGTTTTCGCATCGTTCCGTTACTTAATAACATTCATTTTAATCATCAAGCGTAGCAGAATAATTGTTCTGTCTTTAAATCTGATTTAAATTACTAATCGTTAGATAAAGTAATTAAAGTAAAATAAGAAATGACAAAAGGAAAAATCTTACACTGCGTGGCCAATATGTGCAGAGTCATATACAGTTGGACCGCAAGCGTACCAAGTTAAAACATTTTTATTTTTCAAAATTAACGGCACTTTACATTTCGTTATTGGATTGTAAATATTAATATTAGTTTCGTAACCGTAAGGTTTCAACCACCGTGCTTGTCTCTTTAACTCGGTTTCTGTATGTACCGATCGATGACATGTTTTAAGTAATTTATAACGTAACACGTATTTCAAAAATCCAATCATTTCAATAGTTTTTTATCCTTCAACATTAATATCGAACAATCGTTAGCTTTATTGCACAGTGTTTATTTTCATGGTTAATTTAACCATAGATAATGCATTTCATTGGCGCGCAATTCGAATAAGAGTTCTAGAGTCCTGTAAGTCGGACATTATCACAACACTATTTTGCATCGGTAATGTTGGGAGTGACCTATGATAATTAATACTGCTTCTCAAAACGATTAAAATGCAGAAATCTACGATAATAAACTTTTAATTACGAATCGTATATTAACAATATCAACTCGCATAAGAAAAATCAGTACAAGTTACAGAAATCGATAAATTATTATAAATTATTATAAATTATTATAAATTATTATAAATTATTATAAATTATTATAAATTATTATAAATTATTATAAATTATTATAAATTATTATAAATTATTATAAATTATTATAAATTATTATAAATTATTATAAATTATTATAAATTATTATAAATTATTATAAATTATTATAAATTATTATAAATTATTATAAATTATTATAAATTATTATAAATTATTATAAATTATTATAAATTATTATAAATTATTATAAATTATTATAAATTATTATAAATTATTATAAATTATTATAAATTATTATAAATTATTATAAATTATTATAAATTATTATAAATTATTATAAATTATTATAAATTATTATAAATTATTATAAATTATTATAAATTATTATAAATTATTATAAATTGTTATAAATTATTATAAATTATCATATGCTGGAGTAACACGTAATAATTTTGCAACAATTAGAATTCTTATTACGTGCATTGATTACTCTCAGTGTATGACCATCGATAAACATAATTTTTAGTGGCTAATTACAAAATTTGATCGGAAAAACGTAATAAAAATATTTTAACCCAACTCTGCATCGAAAACTATTATAAACGTGTAAATATCTTTATCTTGCAAAATGTTTATAAATTATTATATTTAATTTTGTGATAAATCGTTGAGAGTATTAATTTATTAGAAAAGAGTGAAAATTAATAAATAATATTAATAAATAGTAGACTGTTGTAACAAAAAGATCGTAGCATTCAACGATTTTCGAGTATCTTTTCGAAGGTGACGAGAGATTATAAATAAAGAAATGCCGAGCATCGAACGGATATCAGTTTTGATTCGAATCTCGTCGAGGAAAGATCGAAGATTTTGGTAAGACGATTCTCGAATTCCGTTACGATGGACGATCGTACTCTCATCGATGGACATTGATTATTTGTACAATTTAATTCAATCGAGAAATAATAAAAAAAAAATCAAGAAATGATCAAGAAATAATCAAGAAATAATCAAGAAATAATCAAGAAATACTGTAGATTATAGAGTCCGTGTAAATGTTTAAATACAGAAACACACAAATTGATTTTGTAAATATATACTATAAGGTAGGATTTTTATTAATTAAGAGAAATATATACCCAGCCAGGTCGTTTTTAATTTAAGTAAGATCCAAATTACGCAGGCTAATTGTTAAGTTATCAGGGTATAATTAAGCCCTATAATTTTTAATTTTATTATATTTCTGAGACCATCAAATTTAATTTTTTATCCCTTTAAATTTTTATATAGGTAGCCCTCGTTGAGCGATATTTAAATTGTGGTTAATACACAATTAGAAAGGTCATTTTAAAATTAAGATATACGTACGTATCGTCAGGACCCTGGAGGAAAAAGAAGCATCGGATGTCAGATCTATTCTGTATCTCGTCCTTGGTCATGCGTCACACTGTTATCATTCTTGTGTCACATGCGATATTATCGGTATAGAATAAGACAACAGCGCTGCCGATAAGGAACAAATTATAATTAACTGGCACAGGATATTACAGACACATAACATGCAATGTTAAATACTTTTATTACACATATGCTGTAATCACTATTATATTTATAATGTATTTATAATATCCAGATAATATCGTCTTACGTCTCTATACAAAAATAATTACAATAATAATCGTTATTGGCATAGGCAAAATCGTTATTTATTGAAATTTATTGAGCACAATTATTTTTTTTTCTTTTTTTCTTTTTTTTTTTTTTTCCTTTTATTCTTATTTTACACAAGTAAACCTATATTAAAAGTCATTTAAAATTATAAGATCTTAATTACCTTTATACATACACACGTTTATAGATGCGTATGCTTGTATATCGTGTATATTTATATTTAAATTCATTCTGTAATACCTACAACGCATACTAACAATATATCAAAGTCTTTTGTTACACTGGTAATATGAATTTTTGACAAAATACTGAATATTTCTCCCTTTTCTTTCTCTCTACCCTTTCTTCTTCTTTTTTTTTCTTTTTTTCTTTTTTTTTTCTCTTTTTTTTCTCCCCCTTCTTTGTCGCTGCTTTCCCGTCGTTTATTTATTTCTTCTTATGCTTATCTTCACACTTGTTACGTCTATTCTTTATCTCTATCTCGCATGCGCGAACGATTCGATAGCATTTAAAGAACATTCGAAAGTGTAAACGTTTTTTTCTTCACGCGCGCTTATTCGAGAACCCTGATCAATTCGTGATTATTTAAGAAAATTTCGCTGGTAAATAGTTCGTTTCGTCGTCGGTCAGGGGAGTCGAAATCCACTCAAATTATCCAGCGTCTGCTTTAATCGTGTTACGAATCCGCGACGGCGACACTTGGTTTATTTCACATTATTATTCACACACTATTCTCGGAAATATGTTACGCAGAGACGAAGATTAAACATTGCATGTAACTGCATAACGTCCGTAAACCCATCTGATCCTGTTTTTTTTTTTTTTTTTTTTTCCTTTTTCAAAACACTTTCGATCAGATTTTATTCGATTTATATAAAAAACGGTATAAAATTCGTATTGTGAGTCGAGCTTACGAGATTATTCAGAATCGATCGAATGGAAGAAACGTTTAACTGGATGTTAAAGACATAAGTAGATGTAAATCGTCGCCGACTAAAGTAATAGTAACGGTACGTTATAACACTACGTTATCAATAGTCGTTTGCGAGAAACGCAACCTTTCGAATACATTACAGATTCGGTTTCCCAGTTCGAACGACCGTTCCTTTCTTAAATTCGTATCGTTAAGCGTGAAAGAAACGCGCGTTGGATCCGGACACAAACAACGCAACACTCTGTTCTTTTTAACAATTTTCGCGTGACAAAATTCTTCAGCGTTTTTCAAATTTTTCCACACTCGAACTACCGACGATTCGAAATATACCTATTTGTATCGAAGAAATTAAAACGATAAATGTTTGAAAGAAACAGAAAAAAATATATATATATGTAACGCGATGGAATTAAATGTTCGTTAACACGTTGACTGCCGCAGTGGTCATATATGACCGGAGATTGTTTCTCCTGTAGCGCCATGGTGGTCATCGGTGACCGGAGTGCTTCAAATGTTTATAATTGCAAAAATTAAATGAACATTGATAGGTAACGAATTTTTAACATCGTCGTCGCTATTAGAGAATACTTTGGAATAAAGCGTGCACTATTCGACGATTAAAAATTTTTATCAGATCAAAAATGAGAGATTAATTGTTTCTCCGGTAGCGCCATGGTGGTCATCGGTGACCAGAGTGGTTCAAATGTTTATACTTGTAAAAATTAAATGAACATTGATAGGTAACGAATTTTTAACATCGTCGTCGCTATTAGAGAATACTTTGGAATAAAGTGTGCACTATTCGACGATTAAAAATGAGAGATTAATTGTTTCTCCTGTAGCGCCATGGTGGTCATCGGTGACCAGAGTGCTTCAAATGTTTATAATTGCAAAAATTAAATGAAGATTGATAGTTAACGAATTTTTAACATCGTCGTCGCTATTAGAGAATACTTTGGAATAAAGCGTGCACTATTCGACGATTAAAAATTTTTATCAGAAGATTAAAAATGAAATTCATTTTTGTCCAATCTTCTATCTACCGGTGTGGCGTCCCGAGCCATGGCGTTCTTAGCAAAACATGCGATTTCGGCGTGGCAGTCAACGTGTTAACCCTTTGCACTCGAGGGCGCCGTAGCGGAGCCGTTTAAAATTTGTCTTCAAACTCGAGGGCTCCGCTATGGAGCCACGATTACATATTGGCGATTGTTTCAAGAGGTATCACACCTTGGACGATTACAAAATGTAATAATATAGTTTTTTGTTTTCTTATATACCGCAACATTTGAATCTATAATTAAAAAAAAAATAATAACATACAATGATGTCTTTCCTTTGAATGCGCGCATCGTTTACGTATATATTAGGTTGTCCCCAAAGTTCGTTCCGTTACTTTCGCGCAATGGTTTCGTCTAGCAATGTTTAATCCTTGTATAATGTAGAATCCATCAATTGGTGTCGTCCACTGCGAGAGCGTATGTACGAGAAATATGCAACTTAACGATATAACGACAATTGACCGAAAGATACTGAAACAACTGATTAAAAATACCGAAACAAACACCGATACTTCGTTGCTATGCTATTTAACTCGTTATATTCCATGTTAAATCAATCGATAAAACAGTAAAGATGTTATAGTAAAAAAAATGCAGAGGACGTATATTTACGGCTTTCGTATATATTGATAGACCTGTGAAAGCGTATATATACGCCTTCAGCGGTCAAAGGGTTAAACAAACATTCAGCTATATTTGTTAACGCATTGACTGCCAACTACGAGATATCTCGTAGTGGGAGCTGCAAGTCTAGATTTGTTACAAATGGCTATACAGAAAATATCTTATAATATGAAGATTTTTATTGAAAAAAACAATACTACGAGATAACTCGTACATCGCACCCAGCATAGAAATGTTATTTTGGGACGCCAGCTGCGAGTTATCTCGTACCGTTTTTTTTTTTTTTTTTCAATAAAAATGCTGTAAATGCCATTGCAATATTATATCAGTAACTTAATATTTTTATATTTTGTAAAACTTCATGTTTTCTTTAAAATAAAACCGCGGCGCACAGGGTAAGACGCGCTAAATTTGCGTGGCAGTCAATGCGTTAAACGAGCGATGTAGGAAAAAAATAAAGATAATAATATACCGTAACACATAAAATATCGTGCATCCATTACTCGCTAACGAAACGAAAGAAACTTTCGGTACAACCTAATATAAATATGATTTTCTCACTGAAACTGCTTCGAGTTGCTGGTAATACGAATGTAAAGAAACTTCCAGTGCAAAGGGTTAATATTCCTAACAGAAGATAACGAGAAATTTGTAAAAGCGTAAAACAGTGAATTTATAAAATTTCTATGAGAAATTACAAATTGATTGTTTCGATCGTTTAGGTGGTTCCAGTGACGATAAGATGTGATTCGAAAGAAAGTTGAACGATCCATCGATCGTTTGCACCGTTGACTTATGCACGAGCGATTTTACTTAGAAAAGAAAGAAATGTGAAGCTCGAAGTACTAATATTTAAGAATAAGCGAAACGAGCTAGAATAACGTCCGTGGACGTGGTACGATCACGCATACTATTATCCAGGTATGCAGTAATCTCGAATCATTTCGACGCGCAACGCTCTCAGGCGTTATAATTATATGGCACGTATTTACGTAATAATAAACTCTGCACGCTTCGTTCTTACTTTCTTTCTTTTTTCCTATTCTCAGTCTTCTGAACACGTATCCGCGTAAAATACGGCGCAACGTCCGAGAATTGTATTCTCGTCACGCCTCGTCGTTCCTTCTCTTAAAATGCGCAACCCTTTATCGGTAACTCGTAACGTAAGGTGATCATATCTTTGTTTTTTTAACAAGTACACCTGCTTAAGTTGTAAAATTATACTATAACTATGATAATAAATATGAGATAGACATTATTTTTTTTTTTTTAAAGATATAGATCATTGGAAATACTTTCGAGAAGATTCTTGCTAACTCGGTGTGAAATTAAATAGAAACTAAGTGTAGAAAATTAACGTAGAACTAGTGTTATCATAAAATTAGAACTTAATATTTGTATAAAATATCGTGAGTATTAATATTACAAAATAAAGAAAAAAAAAAAAATTGTACCAATGGCTAATAAAGGTATCCTATTTTATGTTTCGATGCAAACTTTGTTATTAAAAACTGTTACTTTGGTTGCGATAGAGTTTCTATACGTAAAATTCTAACGATACTAAAATTAAAAAGAATCCTATAGTCATCTGCTTTTATTTATTTTTTTCTTTATCTTTCTATTTCATTTTTTCTCGTGATTCTCTTTTCATTCAACGTAAGGATACGATCACCATACCGTGTAACATTCTCTAACACAATCGTTCTAGACTAAAAAAAGATTATTACGCAATTAGCGGGTAACTATTCGATAAAAAAAAAAAAAAAAAAAAAAAAAAGAACCATTTCCTCCCATTTAAGGACGGTTAAAGCTTCGAAAATGAGCAA
Source organism: Ctenoplectra terminalis (assembly GCA_019453375.1). Lineage (NCBI taxonomy): Eukaryota > Metazoa > Arthropoda > Insecta > Hymenoptera > Apidae > Ctenoplectra > Ctenoplectra terminalis. Next base: position 13,979 of record SMSQ01010642.1, on the reverse strand, counting down.
CGATCGAACATACAGAATGACTCTAATATAACCAACAGACGCGTATATTATATCACTTTGAAAATTCTCAAATTTCTTTCTTTCTCTCTTCTTTTCTCTCTCTCTCTCTCTCGCTCTCTTTAAATTCTATCCACGACTACATAACATCGTTATAATAACACCGCATTTATCTAAATCTGTACACGGAAATTTTCACGTTGCTTAAGTCCAACAATAAATAATTAAGTTGAGGAAAAAACATCTCGAGACGTTTTTAAGTTTCGACGCACGCTTAATATACTTATATATATAATATCTTTATATATATATGTATATACATATGATCGTCATAATTCTGTCGCATCTTTACGAATTACACTATGCAGAAAAAAAGAAAAATAATAATGTAATACCGAACGGAAAAAAAAAACAAAAAAAAACAATCGGAGATTAGCCGTCTTTATTGTACCTCGTGGCATCGCAAACGACAACGCGTTACACCTTGCGAACTAAATCGAAGTGTTCAATTGAAAACGCATTCTCAATATTGTGCATTCGCATATCGATCGAGTCGATGAATCGCGGCTGGAAATCTTGCAAGTCCCTCGAGATTTTCTTTTACGTGTGTGTTTCTTTTTTTTTTTTTTTCTCTTTTTTTTCTTTCTTCTTTTCTCCCTTTCTTTTACGGACGGCTGACGCTCTTCGATAATTAGGACCATTACTGCCAATCGCTGCGCTATCGGTTGTTTTACCCGCGGAACAGAAAAATTATTTCTACTCGAGATTATCGGTGTACGATCGTAACTCTATCACAAATCATTTTGGAAAGCATATATAATATATTCGTACTATACTTCGCGCAAACATTTGTGTGATTTTTTTATCTTTTTTTTTTATTTTTTTTTTTTATTTTTTTTTTTTCCTCTGTTTTAAATTACTTTCATCGTTCGTCATTTAATGAGAACCTTCTGCAACTTTCGCACGAGAGAAAGTTTAACGATAACACATCGTACACGTCGTTCCGCGTAAAAGTACGAGGAACGTCGTGTGGTAGTCTCCTCGATCAATTTTTTTTTTTTTTCTTTTCTTTTCTTTTCTTTTCTTATTAAAGAGTTTAATTTCTTCTTCTCTCTTATTTTTCTTTAATTAACGGATGCGTCGAGAAACGTGTATTAGAGCGAAACGTTGCATCGATCGAGATCGAGGGTTTTAGAATCATGTCGTTGGTGCATTTGAGGCTGGAGGCGCGTCGGTACGCCATATTGAGCTGCCCGATTGGCTGATCGTGGTGATCTGTGAACAAAATTGTTTGTATTAATATAAGCTCTTTATATTACAGTTTTTATTCATTTATTTATTTTACGTAACGATATTAAGCTACTCAGATATTTTTAAAGTTTCTACATTTTTAAATATTAGATTGTCCCAAAAGTTTCTTCCGTTTTACAATATATTATTATTTCTAAATATATAAAATATTCGCTCCGTTACCTTCCTCCATCTCTCGTTTAACAAATAAAGCTATATAAGCACTGTCATTTTTATATAAATGTTTTTATATAAACACCGCCAGACGAAGCACCACGCGAAGATAAAAAAAATAAACGTTCTGGACAACATAATACTCAATTTTGTCTATCAATATAACACTACCATTGGATAATTGAAATTAAAAAACAAAAAATCGAGTAAGTTAATAAATGGAATAAATGTTACGAGTCGCAACTTATAACCGAAATTACATTAAACGGATTGGTTGCCATAAACAAAGTGAAACGACAAGTCTATTAAATTGTCACCTTATTGTCATGTCCGATTAATGGAGTTTCTGCCGTGGTGTCGTCGTTGGTACGACTCATGTACGGATGCGGGGGCGGCACATAAATCGGCTTAGAATGACTGGCGACTTGCGCGTAAATCGTCGGTTCCTGGATTGGTTGCCTACGCGTCAGAGTCGACATGGCCAGCAGTTGAGGCCGTTGAATATTGGATACCTGTACTGGCTGATAACAATTAGGAGGTATTCGTCGGTTTCCCCGGAGCGACAGCTCGGCGTACGTTAGCTCTGATCCCTGCAAAACCAGAGCGATAACTCGTTACCGATTATGCGAATTATCCCTCTAACGATTTATTAAGCGGACGGTATCCTTCGGAAAATAAAGATAGTATAAGTATTGTAATAGTATTTAGAATGGAAGGTTGTTAGGAATTGGAGTTTAATTTCGAGAGTTAATTAAATGGTATTTATAATAATATTTATAATAGAATTTATAATGGTATTTATAATAGTATTTATAATATTATTTATAATAGAATTTATAATGGTATTTATAATAGTATTTATAATGGTATTTATAATAGTATTTATAATACTATTTAATACACTTTTATAATTTACTATCTATTATATATATTATAATTTATAATACTTGTATTAAATAGTTGTTAGGTGGAAGAATTAATTTCGCCAATGGGAGGCTTAATATCTTTTATATTGCGATGGAAAAATTTGTATTAACCAAACAAAGATATTCTTCAACCCTTTCCGCTCTACTAGCGTCAATATGGCGACGTGTATAATTTTCAACTTCAGACGTTAAGTTTTAAATGAAAATAGATCAGATAAATAGAAATTTGTAAACATTTATCATTTTTTTTTTTTGAGACAAAGCTTACAATTTTTACAGTAGTCCTGCGAAACTTAAAAAAATTTAAGAGCGCAAAGGGTTAATATATCCTTCAAGTACAGCAGATGTAAAAACAGAATAAGTATTAAGAATTCATTGCTCTAATTAAAATATTCCAATGTAATTTTTTGTCTCTGATTTGAAGCTTAATTATCTAAATATCAATTTATTTCGAAGCAATTTTTAATTCAATTTCGTTTTACATCTTCCAATATATTATAGTATTTCCTTAGTATTTTATTTTGTGAAATAAGTGGTATATATATATATATATAAAATCATTGCTCATTTCGATTCGTCAAAAGTATCCAAGTAATTAAAATAAGTGCCACACTTAAAAGCACCGATTCTTCAACGAATCGTCAACGATAATTTTCTAATTAATCGGCGTTTCTTAATTCAGGTCTCAGGACTCTTGACGTCGTTCCATTTCTTTTTTCTTTCTTTTTTTTCCCGCACGAATGTCTGAGAAAGTTTAGGTTATTACTTCAATTAATGCAATTCGTACTCACGTTGCTCGGGTTGGTAAAAGTACTTGCGTCCGTTCGTTGCTGGTGTAACACGTAGCGCGGTGAAGTGCCCTTGCACAGTTCGGCGTAAGAATTTTCTGCGGAAACACATAGTTCGAGATGATTTTTTAATCCAAGAAAGCTAACAGCTCGTCGCTCTGATTATGGTTAAAATACAATAAAAACACGCTGTATTTATTACAAGGTTCAATTTTAATTTCAACAGTAATTTCGATTTACAAGATTGAAAATTAGCAAATGCAAATAAATAAATACCTGGAATATTTCAAAATACTTCGCGTTTGACAGAGTGTCAAAGCAGTGAATATTGCCAACATGTGTGAATATTGAAGAAATCAAGGCAAATTAATTAAGGCAAATGGTTAATCAAAGTAATTGATTATTAACACGTTGACTGCAACAGTGGTCATATGTGACCGGAGATTGTTTCTCCTGTAGCGCCACGGTGGTTATCGGTAACCAGAGTGGTTCAAATGTTTATACTTGCAAAAATTAAATGAAGATTAATAGTTAACGAATTTTGAATATCATCATCGCTATCAGAGAATACTTTGAAATAAAGCGTGCACTATTCAACGATTAAAAATTTTTATTAGAAGGTCAAAAATGAAATTAATTTTTGTCCAATCTTTTATTTACCGGCGTGGCGTCCCGAGCCATGGCGTCCTGAGCAAAACATGTGATTTTGGCGTGGCGGTCAACGTGTTAATCGTTCGACTACCGACCTCTTTTTAATACGATTTGAAAAATTTCTGTGCACTCGTATCGTTGAATTACCGTTAACACTAGAACCACTTAAATAACCCAAATGACCAATTTGTAATTTGTCATATAAATTTTATAAATTTCTATAATTTTTCATAATTTTCCATGATTTTCCATAATTTTCCATAATTTTCCATAATTTTCCATAATTTTTCATAATTTTACATAATTTCCTATAATTTTCCATAATTTTCTGTTAAAAAAACAGATAAAAGTTTGTCTTCCTTGCATCATGTATATTTTTACACACCCTTCATTTAAATTTCTTGGGTAGAGATAAGTTTAATCGTTGGTTGTTCTAGTGTTAAACGGGCTATTATAAAATCGGAAAATTATATACATACGATTTAGTCAATCTGGTGCTTAAATAATACCGAACAGTTTACACGGAATAATTAACGATACGATAATTAGTCCACAAGTCGTTTACGATGCAAATTAATGCTAGTGTAATGGCATGGCGGGATTTTTGTTGAAGAATCGAAGTTTAATATCCGGAATATCGATTCCGGTATGTTTGTATACGAAGCATCGGTAAAGTAGTAATATTTGGACAGGAAAATGAACCGCTTTAATTCAATTTCTGAACCGTTCATTAATTTGGCTGTTAATTACCGTTTATCATGAATTAAATTAATCTGGTACGTTAAAAAATTGTTTAAATCGTCAAATCGAACGTGCGAGCATTAAACCTAACAACGATATTAGATAACAGTCCAAATTAAAAAAAGAAAAAAAAGAAAAAAAGAACTTACAAAATTGCTTACAAAATTAAATATAAGAATTGATCAATACACACATAGAAAGCATCGATGATACCGATAAAAATCATGCTAATCGGTTCACCAAAATCTCCCAGAACTTTCGGACAAGAAAAATAACCATTGTTCTCATTTTTGTTCCACAAAATCACGCACCGAAACCATTTTAACCTCTTGTCTTACGATGCAAAATTATGTTTATTTCAGAAGCTGTACTTTTTCTGGCAAAATTAATATATTTCTATAATATATTATTATAAAAGAAATGTAAAATGTAAAAGATATTATTTTTGATCAAAATTTTGCAGGCGATGCAAAGAAACCATGAAACTTACAAAATATCGTATTTGCATTTGTATTTATAATATTATAAATAAATAGTATATTATGTAGATGCAGAATGTGTGCGCGTGTGTGAGATAGAGAGACCCCTCATAAAACGTAGATCTTAAGTTTTCGGCCGCACCAATACGATGGAACTTCTTTTTCTATCGATTCGGCCTTTAGCCGGAAAATATTAAATAATATAAAAGAGCCGAGGAAACATAGTTTTAGGCAGATATATACATATAAAATTATAGAGTTACCGGGAGAGTCATAGAGTTTCAACCACTGTAAAAAGCATTTCAAACATACACTACTATTCCTACAATTATATAATATTTGTATTTATAATATTAACATCAGATTTACGGAACCCCGTCAATTTAACGCAGTTCAAATTTCCTGCTCAAGTTTAACAATCATGCGTGAGAAAAATACAAACTGAAAATGAAATTTATATAGAAAAATTGACCGAATAAATTTCTGTTTATAGAAATCAATTAATTTGAAGCAAACCGAACAAATGATACTACAAAAAATTTGTATTTCAATCCATCAAAATGATCCAATCGATGCTCGTAAACATAGCGTTAATAACTACTCGAACCGAAAAATAGCTCGAACCTCTGGCAACGTGCTAACCATTAGATACACGCCACCAGACCACGCTAACACACCGAATGCTCATTAAATTACCCACCATTAGCGTGAGGAATTATATCAGGGTCCTTCTCGAAGCTCTCGATGCTGTCGGAGTTGAGAGGCAGGGTCGACGATTTATCACGTGGAGAGGAACTACCGGTTCCGGACGCGGCCAGGTTTGCCATGCCGCCGTCGTCGTGAGAGTCCTTGTCCTCCTGAGGCCTTGGTCGATACCGTAATCTCACCGCCAGGACTATCACGAAGATCACCAGTAGGAGGCCCGCCGTTGCTCCGACCACCGCGCCAAGCAGTGGTCCGGACAGCGACAGCATCACCGGTGTCAAAGCTGGAAATCGTCGAGTACCATGAGTCTTTCTGTTTCTTCCTTTTTTTCTTATTTTTTTTTTCTTTTGTTTTTTTTTTTTTATTCTGGGGATTTTATCGTTCGAGGAACGAGAGGATCGATTTTTCGGGACACTCGGAAACGTCTTAAAACGTGTATTCGTCAGAAAAGAAAACCGCGATTTTTTTTTATCGTGTATACAATTCTTTTTTTTTTTTTTGAGGGAGATTCTTTATTAGGATCGCTCGATGGCGTTCGTAGAACGTATATTTATCGTGGCGGCGACGGACTCCGACCCAACTTTGGAGCATCGACTTGGAAATTATGCGTTACTCATGCGTCGATTAATTAAACAATTTTTTTTAATTTCTTAATTTATAATTAATTTTTTTAATTTTTTTAATTTACATCTATGGGATTTTAACGAAGATCGAAAGAGTTAGAGACAGCGAGAAAAGAAAGAGGAGTGTTATGTTCGGGGCCAGCTGGTGGAGTTAGTAAAGCTACGTAACAGACCCGAGCCTTACGCGAGGGGACAGTGGAATCAGGTTAAAGATTTGTATAAAAAGAAAAGAATATACTTAATTACGTAAAATCGGTTTCGGTGTGATTTTTCTTGTGGGTGCGGGAGAGCCACCGCATATAAAATACGTAAAATTTGATCTGTATTTGAAAAACGTAATGTTTCGAGAATAATTTGAGAATAATTGTTTATTTGATAAATTTGATTCCTTTTTTTTTTTTAACGTAGTCGGGTCGGAAGGGATAGGAGAGAATTAGACGCATCCAATGATGCGAGTGTTGTTAGTACTTGATTAGAAGACCGATTGATTGTCTGGATGATAAAGAAGATTAAATAAGTAGAATGAGACTAGATTTGGTCAGACTAGCGGAGTAAGCCTGATTATAGCCGCACCAGTAGAGTAGGATCGTTCGTTGATCGAACAAGTAGATAGAGAGTGTCTTGGTTCAATAAGGAGTCACATCTGGCCAGACAAGTAGTATAGGCGCGTTTCAGTCAGACGGATAATGAAACGCAGCAGTAGTGTACGTGGTTGATAAATCAGGATAAAAGAAAGATCGTAGAATCCTTGGAATTCTGACGACTTTTTTTCGTGCCACGTTCCATCCTACAAATTGCCATCCGAGTTTCTTTTTTCTTTTCTTTTCGTGTTTGGATTTGAACGTAGTGGAGTTGGATCATCCCAGATGAACGATCAGTTCCTTCCGCTGCTTGGATGTTTCTTGTCATCGAATTTAATTTATGGTACCGATATTGTTGAAGTGTATTCTATCGTTTGTTAACTTTAATAAGAGAGACTTTTGTTTTCTTAAAGATTGATATTGATTTTAATATAAGTTTCAGATTTTCTCACAGCTTTATGAAACTTGTCCATTTTTTTGCGACACTAAACATGTTAACTTCTTGGCTTGTAGGTTTTTTTTTTTAACTGATACAGATGTTAGCGTTATCTGTTGGATAATTTTATGTTAGTAGATATTAGTCGTTGGGAATTGAAGCTTTTTCTATTCAGTCGGATTATTTTAATATTCTTAATAAATAAACACTATATTTAGATTACTTTGGATAAAACTTTATCCAGGAAATATTTAATCGCGATATTTAAATCGTGAAAAGAAGAGTATATATAAGTATAGAAGGCGCGGTGAATTTAAAAATATTAAATTTATTTGCAATATTAATAATATTAATTCTCTGTAGCGCCATGGAGCTGTAATAAATTCTAGTTTCTTTCTTTCTTTCCTTTTTTTAATAAAGAAATAAAAATTGTGTTTCAAAGAGTTAATACTAACAATTCTATATTGTTTTATATAAATTAATATTATCAGAGTTATCGTATAATTTATATTCCGTAGACTTCGGTCTTACCAACGGAAACTAAAGCTGGAGTTAAAATTAAATTTTGGTCTAAATATAGTCTGTATTTATTACATTTAGATCAGAAGTTTGATTCGATGTAACAAGCTAAGGGGTTAAAATCTTTATGTAAAATCAAGAACGAGGCGCGTCGACGTAAGAAATTCAAATAACGCTCTGGCGTGATCGTGATTCATTTGCTCGCGCAATTTCGCACGGCAGCTTTTGATTTACGTTCTCGCTTGGCGTTTCAGCTAATAATGGATTAATATCTCGATAATAAACGAGCATGGAGCTGATTAACCATGGTTCAATGCGTTTCGTATTTAGCCATTGACAATTATGTAAATGAAATATCATCGAGGGGCTGATCGTTGTTTCCAGTCGCGACGACGTTAACACTAGCGCTATCGAGTTTGTAAAAATGACAATTTTCGTTTCTTGCTTTAAAATGATTATCGCACTGTATAATAATTATTATACAAAGTTTATCACCGAGATTTATTACGTAAAATTTAGATATACCGTAAAATGAACTACTATAAAAATGATTCTTTGCTATAGAAAATATCTACTATATAATTATAACGAATGATAATCTAAACAAAAATACATTATAAATTTTAATAAATATACATATATTGTTTATATAAATATAAATAAATATAAAATTTATTTGTAAGTATAAAAATATAATGTAAATTAAAAATGTAATATAAAGAAAAATGAATATAAAATTTATTTGTAAATATAAAAATATAATATAAATTAAAAATGTAATATAAAACAAAATAAATATACAGTTTATTTGTAAATATAAAAATATAACATAAAAAAAATAAATATAAAATTTATTTGTAAATATGAAAATATAATAAAAAAAAAATTAATATAAAACATATATTAATTATATAAATATATTAACAAGTATAATTTTAACAAACGATTAATTAATTTCTTCGCGACAAAAGAGTCAAACAGTTGTGTAACAAAAAATAGTCATTGAATTTAAAAAGAAAGAAAATTAATATTCGCGTCTCATTAATCTTTTCCAACGGAATAAAATTATTAATATACGATAAGTCTCCCAAAATTATGCAATTTTTCTAAAATACATTTTTTATAAATTTCAAACACAGCAGATATATTTCACTTGATAAATTAAAACGAAACAGTTCGCATCTCTCTTTTTCAATTTCCATTCAACCAAATAATGTTAAACAAATTTAACCTAAAAACAAATAAAAATAAATTAACTGTCTTTTTCGAATATCCGTTAAATTGATGGATGTAGTGAAACTAGATGTACATTCAACGCCGGTAGCACTAGTGTTAATGGACGATGGTCGTGTTTCCGTTTTCAGCGTAACAAAACAAACAAAAAAAAAGAAAAAAAAAAATATAAGGAAAACCATTGTGGTGAACTATTCAAAACGTTATAGTTATCGTTGGCGTTATCGCATAAATATTTCACACCAGGGACGTTTAATGGTCTGTCAAGGATATATCGAGTGATTTCCACCGGGGACGTATATTTTTCAATTCCGTACATGGTCACGTTTTAGTGTATCTCGTGTATTTTGTTACGCGAAATCCATGAAGCACACTTTCGAATTAAATGGTCCTTCAAATGTAAAAATACCTTGATTCTTTTTCTGCTACCACTGTGATGCTGTTTTATTTTTCTTTCTTTTTTTTTTTTATTTCGTTAAAAAAGAGTATTTCGTTTCATTTTTCCACGTTTAAAAGCTTTTCTAACGAACGTTCTAATTTTTCTCAACAACCAAAATTATTTGATACAAAATCTACGTTTCAATGCAAGCCTTATGTGACGTTAATAATAATCGGTACGAATTCACTCGCGACGTCCACTGGGTACGGCGAAATTTTTCGTCAGACATGCATTTCTGAGGAAGTGTATTAAAATATTCAAAATACTGAAAAATTTTAAAACGGGCGAAACAAGCGAAAGGGCATAGCCGGTTAAGGGGGTCAAAAGTGCCCCTAAACCAAATTCGACTTGCGATGGATCATTCGATAGCTTATCAAGAGAAATCAATTTGTGCCAAGTTTCAACTTTGTATCTTCACCGGGGGGGTAGTAAAGGGTAAAATTAAAAAATCACGTTTTTGCTCGATTACTCCAATCTTAGAGTATGAAAAATTCTGAAAAAAATCAGAGATATTGCCGTTAGCGAAGCACATATTACAGAATTTTTTCAGATTTTTAGATTGAGAATCCAAGCGATAAATTTGGACGCCAATTGGCGCCTACGATACCGTGAAACCAATATGTTTCGGTCGCCTATAGGCGTCAACTGTAGTCAAAGGGCTAAAGAGTAGACCTATTTGTAGCGCAAGAAATAAAAATGATAGGTGTTCTAAAAAAAAAAAATACATAACGCGGCGAAAACAAATCTTTACCTATATTTTTCCACAGAAATTCATGAAAAATTCCTCAAATTTCTACGAGAGATTCTATGGACGAGCCGATCGTTTCGACCGGTTTGGTAGTTTTAGCGTCAACGAAAAGGAAGCACGATCCAATGGTCGCGGCATGGTTGAAATTATTTCAGTACCTTGACCAACGTCCGTCCATCTTGACGAGCGTTACGAACGGCAGTGAAAAGAAGCTGTGCGTCATCTAGGCATGTTCCATACTACGTTCGAGTTACCGTAGCAAGACTCCACCATTCGCATGCAATGATAAGGTGTCTACATAGGGACAGGTGAAACAGAGATCTACGATCAGAAGCGAAAGCGCGTCATGTTGCAAGCAGAAAGTATCTCGTGATGTGTGCTCCTTCCGGACACGTGTTTCTCTACTGTTCTCTCCACGAGTCACCGTGTGCCCTGACTTGTTTCATTTGTTCCTCGTTGTTCCATACATTAACCCCATGACTGCGAAACATTACAATTTTAAACGTATTTTTTATATTCTTGCGTTCTCTTATATTTCGTATCATCTCATTTCTTATTATTTTTATTTATATCTTTCTTTATTCGCTACAACGAGCGATTATAGTCGCTGGCTATGAAACGACCATAAGACGTTACGAGATATCGATGTGAAATCGATAACAAAAATTTTTACGCGATTGAAAAAAAAGAATTAGAAAATTGACAAATCGAGGAAGTGTCTAAAAAGCATGGAAAGGGTTAATTTGTTAAGTAGGAACTATTTTGGACGCGATCGTTTAGTTTCTCTGGGATTTCTCAGCGATTTCTCAGGGATTCTTTGCTTTTTAATGTATCGTTACATTTGTATAAGAGCTACAATCTTTATTTTACAACGATAGCTCAATAAGAATCCATACGAAAAAGAGGTTACGTACTTTGCGATAGATTATAATTTTTTATACTTGACTTATCACATTGATTAACACATTGCGTACGGGAGACGAGATATCTCGTCTTTAGGAATCCGAACGTTGCGGCCGGGAGACGAGATATCTCGTTTCCAGGTTTCTTCGACTCAATCGACGATTTAAGGAACTAAAAGTAGACTTTCTTGTTACGTTACCAGAGTAACGAAGTCTTGCGTATTCCCTTCACAAATGGTTAGCGAAAAAAGAATGTTTATTCAAAGGTTTATTCAAACTTGTAAAATAAATAATTTAAATTTCTAAAAATGTAAAAAATGTAAATGTATAAAAAATATATAGTAATATTTAAGAATACTTTACGGGAGACGAGATATCTCGTCTTTAGCAATCCGAACGTTGCGGCCGGGAGACGAGATATCTCGTTTCCAGGTTTCTTCGACTCAATCGAAGATTTAAGGAACTAAAAGTAGACTTTCTTGTTACGTTACCAGAGTAATGGTTAGCGAAAAAAGAATGATTATTCAAAGGATTATTCAAACTTGTAAAATAAATAATTTAAATTTCTAAAAATGTAAAAAATGTAAACGTATAAAAAATATATAGTAATATTTAAGAATACTTTACGCGAATATCTGTTACCAAATGCGAATTAAAGAAGTGAATATACGCGTCGTATAAAGTGTTTCTAGAGTGCCCAAAATTCCGCTGTACGCGATGTGTTAATAAATTGAACTTTAGATACAAGTTTACCAAAAATTAAGAAATTCAAGTTCGGTTTCATCGACAAGCCAACGATATTATAAAAAAGAAAAAAAAAACGAAAGAAAGAGACGGTGATCGTGACACGATCATAAATGGCGGCTCGTAAAAATGTACGTTTCCGGGGACGCGATCGTAAAGGCATTTCCGCTTCAATCCTTTTCGTCGTTACCTTTTGATCTTTGTCCTTTCTTTTTCTCGTTACTTTTTTCCTCGACTTTTTTTCCCAGAAGGGGTCGTATTTTTTTTTTTTATATATATTTCCGTTTCGCCCGCAGTATTTCATAATACATCGTGGCGCGGTGACGTTAATCGCGGCTAATTCGAAACGTCGATTTCGTTTGGGCGCCAACTGTCTCGCGCGGATTAACCGAACCGGCTAATTTCGGATTAATCGATTATATCTCTGCGTCGATGTAACGCTGCCACGTCCGCTCGTGTTCGTGTCTCTGCCACGCTCTCGGTTGATCGAGCTGATCCATGTAAGTGGACGCCTGACCGCCAATTAGCCGATTCAGTTTACTCGTGGATGATCGCCGGTGGTGTCGTGTCAACGTTGGAAAGGGATAGTGAAAGGTAGGGATGAAACCTCTTTTTTTGGACGATTTTTATTTAAGTTTTGGTTAATCGAGAAGTTGAAATGGATGCAAGTGTTAAAAAAATAGAAAGAAATAGTTTTTTCTTGTTTTTTTTTGCGGAACACGGTGGAGAAAAAGCTCGAATAATTAATTTTGGCTGTTATTGGAAGATAAAGCTAAGATTGCAAGCGCCAATTTTGCTAAACGGTATACTACTAGTATACGAATAAACGAGTTTAATTAATTCCATACGATTGTTTATCATTTATTTCTCATAATCATAATTTCATACTGTTTAACCCTCTGTGGGACTGTGTGACTTAAAAGATAGAAACTGATGTATCTATATTTTAAAAAATTAATTTTGTTCAATTATCGCTGCACTATTAAATTTGATTACTGTATCACTGTAGCGACACCACGATCCATTTACAGTAATTATTGGTTAAAACATTTTCAAATCGAAGTGAAAAACTGTGATCGATCGTAATTTTTTCTCCGATAAGCAGAAAAAATTCGGACTATAGAGGGTCCGAACTTGACAATATGCTTTCATAAATTTAGTCTTTAAGCTTTGTCCTTTAGTAATTTATTCAATTTTGAGATGTTAAATCCGGAACAAGTGTTTCTTTTTTTAATTTTTTATTATCCTGTTACCATCGCAGAATTGGGTTCTGCGTTTTCAATTTACTTATAGAGGAGTCTATTTGTTCGTTTCACGTTCGTGTTTTCATAACAGAAATTTAGAAGAAAAGTTGTTCCTTAATTTTACGATCAAACTTGTTTGAAGAGATTCGGTACGGTTTTTCGCGTTAAAACGCGATTATCCCGAGATGGAAGGCGTGTTTGCAGAGATCGTGAATTATCGTTACGCCGGCAATGAATCTGGGATTCAGATGCACTGTCCAGAACTACGCTTGGCACTCAAGTTCGAGATTAATCAAAATCCACTTAAATTCACGAACTCCTCTAAACGAGTAGCCCTCTTGTTCTGCTCCCGTGATTCTAAGTTGATATTAAACGCAGAAGGCCGTCGCCGAGATTCAACACGGACGAGGCTTGACGGTTCCTGCTATTCCCAAGATGGAAGCCAGTTAATTCGAAAACAATTTTATTTCGCTCTGGTCCGGTTCTGTTTCGTTGGGAATATTTTTAATTCCCATTGATTCAAACGTGATTGATGCAGGGAAGATGAATCGTATTTAAAATTCTTTGGAACAAGCGGAGTATTTCTTAATCCTTTGCGATCCACTGGAGCCGCTGTGGAGACATGTTTCATTTTCTTCAGAGGTTAAGTTCTAACTTAATTTTGTATTTTTTTTTAAATTTAAAAACAAAGCAAATTAACCAAATAAAACTTATAATTATTTTTCCTTTTTAAAATAATACTTTTACTTTTTACAATAG
>SMSQ01010631.1:2767-41476 GCA_019453375.1 Ctenoplectra terminalis | reverse complement strand
AAAAAAAAAAAAAAATTCATAGGCAATGTATTGATTTTTATTTTTTTGGAAAATTGTAATTATTTTCTGATGGTTCAACGATAATAATTAATAGGAAAATTTTGTGGAGGATGTAATGACTCATTAATAAAAAACAAAATCGATAGGCTATGTATTGATTTTTCAGTTTTGGGAAATTAGAAAACATATATTAGAGGTTCCAGCGATTTAAAAAAAAATAGTAGGGAAATTTTGCGGTGAATGTATTTGAGAGAAAGGGAGGTATTAGATATTGATTTTTCTTTTTGGAAACCTATAAAAGATACTGTGATAGTTTCAAGAATAATTAATATTTCTTTCTGGAAAATAAAAGAGAATACATTATTTTACTACAGGAATGTATTTTTTTTTTTTTCAATTTTTCGTCGCATCAACCACTTGTGGGTTATCAGCGACTCAGAGAGGGGGAGTTACAGTTTGTTGTATAATTTAAATAGATGTGCAAAATTATAACGAATCGCACAAAAAATCTTTATGCTTCTATTAAGAAATTTACGATTATTTTCGAGATAATTCTGATAGATTAAAAATTTTGTTACGTATTATTCTATGTGCTTACTTTATTATCGCTATTATCGGTCCAACGCTTTCCAATACCAAAGTTGTAGACTGGTAGCCTCTTGTATTCCGAAACATAAGTGTACGCTCTCTTCTCGGGAACAGAATCGTCGAATCCCATAGGATTCAACATTGTATTATAATGTTGAAGATTCATCGAGGACGAGGGAGTTTCTTCCATAGCCATCACTGATTTCCCAATAATCACCGCTACGTAAAGAAAAGCCATGCTGGATGTCAGCAAACCTATTCTGCTCCTCATTCTGAAGTTTACGTATCTCTGCTTAATTTTGACCTGAAAGAAAAAGTCGTAACTAAAAATTTATTTAATTATGGCTGACCGAACTGTTTAGTAAATTGTCTTGAAAAGTATCCACTTTTTGTTTGAAAATATATTTATTTATGTAGGAAATATATATATATAGGTTTTTTTAATTTATGGTACAAGGTTCCATAGTTTTCGGATTGTGGTGATTATGGACATAAGTGCACATAATTCTGTTTTCAAGGGAACTTTCTTTACATGATTTTTTATTTAATACGTTCTATAAAAAAAGAATTTTGTCTATTTTTACACGATTTTGATTTTATATTTTCTAGAAAAAAAAATTCCATTCTCTTTTGACACGATTTTGATTTAAGACGATTTAGAAAAAATGAATTTCACGCTATTTTTACACGATATTGATTTAATACTTTCTAGAAAAAAAAGTTCCATTCCCTTTTTACACGATTTAGAAAAAAAGAATTTCACTCTATTTTTACACGATTTCGATTTAACACGATTTAGAAAAAAAGAATTTCATTCTATTTTTACACAATTTTGACTTAATATTTTCTAGAAAAAAAAATTCCATTCTCTTTTTACACGATCTTGATTTAACACCATCTAGAAAAAAAGAATTTCATTTTATTTTTACACGATCTTTCTTTTCACTATTTTGATTTAACACGTTCTAGAAAAAAAATTCCATTCTCTTTTTACTGGAACTTTCTTTACACGATTTTCATTTAACACGTTTTAGAAAAAAATGTTTCTTTCTCTTTGATTTAATACGATGCAAACGGTTTATCACAAACAGTGACAAAGAGCACACATAGAAACGTACAAAAAAATGTTAAACTGAAAATTGTTTAAAGATAAATAAAAGGAAAAAGAAAAACAAATAGAAAGAGAAAAATAGCGTATATTAAATAATATCGAACCTAACGTACAATAATTAAAAGAAGTCATTAAAAATTTTATACAAAAACATTATCTCGAAAAATGCTGAAGTTCATCTTCATATATAATTTTTTTTCAAAGAGGAAGAATTTTCCTCCACCAGGAAACAAGAGAAAACGATAAATTTAAAAAAGAAAAAATAATACAGTCGTGGAAAATTATGAAACGCAGCAATGGTTATATTCGGATCGACGTGTCTGACTACCGACTGTCTGTTTCTACTTACGTCCCTTAAATTAGCAAAATTTCATCATATTCCTTCATTTTACACTATTTATTGCAATCAATATTTTAACCATACCATTTTTAAACTACTGAACTATCAAAGCACTACAGCTTGAATAAATTAACATATTTTAATCTGATTAATTAAATTCAATATTAAATATTCATGATATTTAAATATTAATCGCAAATCGAAACCTTGATGAAAGTTAAAATTAAAACGTGTTCACTTTACCTTAACTATGACACGATTTTAATATCAAACCTATAATGAATATTAAACGAACAACTTTGTTTACTTTAATTATTTAAACACTAAACAAGTACATTTAATATTAAACCCATAAAATGTATACTAAGCGTTTCATTAATCTGCAATCTTTTATAATTGAAGTTAATCAAATCTTAGTTGGGAAATAATTCTGTATCACATTAATTATCCAATTCTTCGCCTTCTTCTTTTTATGCTTTCGCGTTTTTTTCTTTTTCTTTTCTTTTTAAGAGCAACACGTGCAAGGTGGTTAAACGATCGCGTTTTACTATCACAATTTATCCGAAGGGTGCAACGCTTCGAAGAATTCTTTCAAGGGCCGCGAACGGACGGACGAGCGATTGTAAATCCTGCAAATTAAACGAAATGAGCCTTGGAAACGTGCATTCCAGTTTTCCTGTACTGGCCTCCCGCTCGTCTCGGAATTGCCACTTTAAATCGAGGCCGATTTAATTTCGCCTGGCAATCCGTAGAAATGAAACATCCTAATAAATGTTGCCACTGAAATTTTCACGACCTTTAAAAGAGATGTGGATTTTTAACACCTAAATCGAAACTCGAAGAATTAACAAAATCGTGAGGGATAATAAATGCGTGTCTTTTAAGAGAATACGGGTTTCTTCGTTTTAAGAACTTAACACAATGATAATTTTTTTTTATTTATTTTAAAATTTTTCTTATTTATTTATTTTCTTCTTTTTGTTGGTGATAAACTAATTTTAGTTTAGTTAGTCATTACAGTTTTAAGAGATACTGGGATCTGTAAGGTTCCCGTTGATGGGAAAATTGTGGACAAAAATCTATATTCAGTTATTAATGTAAATGTATTATTTACTTATTTTGTTATTTACTTTGTTAATATTGAACATTGTTGTTTACTTACGAAATATAAAATTTGATATGAATGTTAATAAATTTTAAAAGGAATTAATAAATTTGAGGTTGAATTGACAAATTTGTTTTAAAAAATTAACAAACTTAATAAGAAATTAGTAAACATAAAGAAATCAGAACCAAAAAAAATAGTACTTAAAGATATTAGTAACAAAAAAATTAATACTTAAAGAAATTAGCAACAAAAAGAAATAGTATTTAAAAGAATTAGTAACAAAAAAGATTAGTACTTAAAGAAAGTAACAACAAAAAAATTAATACTTAAAGAAATTAGCAACAAAATGAAACAGTACTTAAAGAAATCAGTAACAAAGAAAAACAGTACTTTAAGAAATTAGCAACAAGAAATTCGTAATAAAAAATTGTGCTTAAAGAAATTAGTAACAAAAAAAGATTAGTATTTAAAGAAATTAGCAACAAAAAAAATAGTACTTAAAGAAATTAGCAACAAAAATATTAGTACTTAAAAAAATTAATAACAAAAAATTAGCAATACATAAATCACTAACAAAAAAATTAATAATGCAGAAATCGGTAACAAAAAAGTTAACAAATTTTGCAAAACATTATTCACTTCCTGACTCATTGATCGTGATCTTTCTTTCACATTTCTTATTAAATACCGTATCGAAACAGTTGTCAACGACTAAATATACACTTTACCGCAACTAAAATTGTTTAAACAATTTTTTTTTTATTTTCCATAAAAGAGAGCTTTATTCTTTCTTAACAAAATTATTTTTAATCGAACTTTGAAATCAAAGAAAACATATGAACATCGAAACTACAAGTTTAAAGAGAGATGCAGAGTATGTAACAGACCGAGTTACTATAGGCGTCTAGCGTAGCGAAAGGGTTAAATAAAAAATATTTCACGTATCTTATACAGTAAAAAACAATAGAAAATATTTTTTAAATCTACGTGTATCGATTCGTCTGTAAAGTTAATCTCTAAAGTTGGTCTCCAAAGTTGCTTTCATCTAAATTCCCATCAAGTGTGACCAAATAGAAACAAGGAACGCCACTATCCACAGGATTTTGGCATCGAATATTGAACAGACAACCATAAATTCGTAGTTTCGGGTTCCAACAAAGTCGAGTTTAATCCTTCCTTCTAAATCCGACCGTTGATTCCTAATACCTATCGGATTAACCGAGCTCAAATTTGATCGTGCTCGATACGCACACATCTCGTTTCGACATGACACAACCGGATCTCCAGAATTTCATTAAAATCAATCGGTTGCAACACGATGGTGCCATATTTCTACTCTTAATTCTTTTCTAAAAATTGGATTAAAGGTATTAGAAAGTGAAAATGTTGTTAAATGTGATTTTTAAAACATAGTTTTACGAATAATTGGAATATAAAGTTTGGGAAAATTATTGGAAGGGAAATTTTGTAACTGGAAACAATATTTGAGAATAGACTACTAAAGAGTAGATTTGAAAAAATTTGTAAATTAAATTATCGCGGTTTGAAGAGAGATTGGAGAATAAAAATTGGAAAGTGAGAAGCTTTTGTAAATCAAATTTTTGTAATTTAATAAATAGGGGAAGAAATTTGTTTGAATAGAATTTTTATAATACGAGAGAAGAATTGGAAGCAAATCTTTAAAGTGGAGAATCTTTGTAAATTAAATTATCATAGTTTGAAAAGAAATTCAAGAATAAAAAGTGGAAAGTGAGAAGCTTTTGTAAATCAAATTTTTGTAATTTAGTAAATAGGGGAAGAAACTTTTTTAAATAGAATTTTAGTAATGTGAGGAATGATTTAAAGGCAAATGTTTAAAGTAAAGAAGTTTTTAAATGGAATTGTAACAATTTTAGAAGAAATTTAAAAATAAAAATTAGAAAGAAAAGAACATTTTTAAATGAAATTTTTATAACTTAACAAATAATTGGAGAATAAACCTTGGAAAATTCATTCTAAATAAAATTTGACAAACCTTCTTCAATTACTTTTTTGTAATGTAACAAATAATTTCAGAACAAACCTCAGAAAATCTATTCTAAATAAAATCTGAAAACCCTTCTTAAACGAATTCTTTGCAACTTATAACAAATAACTAGACAACAAACTTCAAAAATCCGTTCTAAATTAAACTTCTACACTTTTAAAACAAAATATTCAAAAATCAACCTTTACAATTTATAAACTCCTAATTTAAAAAAAAACTCAAGAACAATCCTTAAAAATTTCAAAACCCAAATAAAATGTTCTCCAATTCAACAAAGAAACATTTAATCACCTCTCACAAAGCGATAAAATCTATCTAAACAAAATCTATCGCAACAGGTGTCTCAGTCCCGTCACCGGGCGACTTTATTTTTTAATTACACCAACGCGGCGCCCATATTTCTATCCTGCTCGCAATATCAATTCGCAGGAACTTCGTCCCGCTGCATTAATTCGCCGATGTAAATCTAACTTTTCCCAGCGAAGTAAATCTTCCTCGAGCAAAGATGTATCGCAACGAGAAGGAAAGAACGAGAAGAAAAAAAAAGAAAGAAAAGAAATCTTCGTTTTGCGAATCTCGTCGAACAGTCGCTCTCTGTGCTAAAAAAAAAACAGCAAAGTTTTTTTTTAGAACATTCTGTAAAGAAGGCTGGAGATTTGAGGCCACTGAACCGAGAAGAAGACTGATAAAAGGCCACGAAAGGAAGATGAGTGGAAAGATCGAAGGAATACGAGATGCGACTTATCTAAGTCGTTTGGGGACATCAATCACGTGTCTGGTATCGTGGCGAGTATCGATTATTCGGTTGCTTTGAATCAGCCTACTACACGTGTCCCATGCGTGCACTGTGGTAGAAAAAGAATTAATGTTCCGCTCTGCGTGTTCGATATGGGAATTTTTTAACCGCGATATAAGTTATGCGATATTCGTAGAACGCGTGGAATTGTGTTTAAAAAAAATAATAGCGAGTGTTCTGAATTTTTATGGATGTCTGACAAAGTTTTGGAAGTATGTTGCTTAGATTTTTTTAAAGAGTAATTAGTGGAGACTGTG
This sequence comes from Ctenoplectra terminalis, assembly GCA_019453375.1. Classification (NCBI taxonomy): domain Eukaryota; kingdom Metazoa; phylum Arthropoda; class Insecta; order Hymenoptera; family Apidae; genus Ctenoplectra; species Ctenoplectra terminalis. Next base: position 35,250 of record SMSQ01010631.1, on the reverse strand, counting down.
TTTTGGTATGTCATATCTGATGGCTTAATAAATTAGTTACAGTTTTTTTAGATTATTATCAATTGGATTTAAGAAGAAAAATAACGTTGCGTTTTTAGGATTTTTGTGAATGTCTGTAAAAATGTTATTAGTATAGTGCTTTAATTTCAAAAAGCCTGATCAATGAAGACTATGTTTTGTTATATTATATCTGATAGCTTGAAAAATTATTTACAGCTTTTTATGATATTATTAATTGGATTAATAAAAAATATATAATAATGGTGTGCTTTCAGAATTTTTGTGAATATCTAAGAATTTTTTCTAGGTATATTGCTTAGATTTTTTGAAAGAGTAATTAGTGAAAACTATGTTTTGTTAGATCATATCTGATAGCTTAATAAATTAGTTACATTTTTTTATATTATTATTAATTGCATTAAAAAATAATAATAATGGTGTGCTTTCAGAATTTTTGTAAATATCTAAGAATTTTTTGTAGATATATTGTTCAGATTTTTGAAAATCCTAATTAGTGAAGACTATGTTTTGTTACATTATATCTGATGACATTAAAAATTATTTACACTTTTTTAGATTATTATTAATTGCAATAAAAAAAAATAACGTTTCGTTTTTAGAATTTTTGTAAACATTTAAAAATTTTTATAAATATGACGCTTTAATTTTGAAAAGCCTAATCAATGAAGACTATGTTTTATTACATCATATCTGATAACTTTAAAAATCATTTGCATGTTTTTTTAGTAAACCTAATTTTATTCAATAAAATTTTTTTACAGTATTATCAATTGCGTTTAAAAAACAAATAACGTGCTTTCAGAATTTCTAGAGATTTTTAAAAATTTGTTATAAATATACTACTCAGAATTTGAAAAACTTAATTAATAGACTTTAAGAATTATTTCCATTTATTTCTATTTAATATAATTTTATCGAATAAAATCTCTCACAGTATTATCAATTACTTAAAAAAAAAAACAAATAACGCGTTTTCAAAATTCCTAGAGATATCTAAAAAGTTTGTTATAAGTATACTTATACTTCGAAAAGCATAATTAGTGAGAACTATATTTTGTTAAAACATATTTCATGATTTTAAAAAAATACTTTCATTTCTTTTTATCATTAAAAATTCCTTTCCATCGAACGAATAAATTGAATTATAATTATTTAAAAATATCCTAAACTTTCGAACGTATTAGATCATTTTTAAAATCATTTCTGATTAAATGTAGACGGAAATAAGATATCAAAACAGTAGAAAATAATTATCCTGTGTACACGATCAAGTACCATAGCGCTTAACAATGCTTAATTGCATTTCAAGAGCTCGTTGAAGATTACACGCGTTGGTTGCGGGCTTTTCCGCGAGCGACTTGGATATTCTTTGCTGAAAAAGCATTTTCTCCTCCTCGTTAGAAGTTCTTTAATCCGTGAAAAACACTTAAAGGTCTTTAGAAAGTCTAACTTACTCCCGAGTTTTAAATTCATGAGCCAGAACATCGTGAAGACTGTGCTCCAGAGCGTTAAACGGAAATTTGTGAAACGATGCAAATATAATTTTACATCCACCCTCTTAACTTTAAACTTCAACATTCTGTTGTTGTTTAGTTTATATTTTACAGTATTTAAGTTTCTTAAAGGAACCTTTCTCTGCGCTATTCAGCTATTAAAAATTCTTCGTAATTTCGTTAATTAATTTTATTGTATTACATCATTAGTATAATATAACATTAATTTTTATTATAATTATACTTCGAAATTTCTTGTTCATTTGAAGATAAAAAAGATTGCTAAAAGAAATTTTAATGTTTCGCAGAATCTCCAATTAATAAAATTAAAAAGTTAAATCATTTTTCTGTAATTTACATAAATTGTTCATAATTCGAGTTCTTTTTTCTTATTATTTTTTTAGAATTAATATTATTTACCATCAATGCAGTAACTTCTTATTTTTTTGTTTTGAAAATATAGTTCGCTGGTCTAAAATGTGAACAAATAACATCTTTAATTAAAAAATTCCAACGTTTCAGAGTCGGCAATTAAAATTCAATTATTAAATTCTTTGTGGTTTATATAAATTCTTGATAGCTTTATTTTTCTTTGTTTTGTTACATTTTTTGATCAATATTATTTATGTATCATCGATACAATAATTCCTCAAATTTATTGTCAAAGTATTCAAAATTTGGTGTCGAAAATTTTTAATGAAAACTACGGAAATTTAAATGTTTCATAATATTCTAAAAAACTCATCAAATACTTAATTGAATTAAATGTACGCCGCACAATGCAAATGCTTCACACGTAGAACTCTGTTGCTATTTACCTGGTAGTTATTGAAACCCTTATTAAAAAAAAATAATAATAAAAAACTCAAAGTCAATGCAATGTAATTAAAATAAAACCCTATTTTAAGAAAAAAAGAGAGAAAGAAATTAGATCCCTAAGTCAATGCAATGTCACATCCTTGGTAAAACAAGAGGAAAGTCAATGAAACATTAAACTCTGATTAAAAAAAAATATATATTGAAGCCCAAAGTCAATGTAACATTAAACCTTCACTAAAAGAAAAGAACAAAAAATTAATAAAAATACAAATACCACTTCTATCATCCTAAAAAAAAAACTCATCCACTACAGAGTGTCTCAGCTAACAGACATCGTCTAAAAAGTATCACGATATGAAAAAATATACGCTTCCATAATAAAATAAAATTAATAATTCCAAAATAACATTAATAATTCTGTAAAAAAAGAAAAAATCGAAATAATGACGATAAATAAATTTGTTTCCACCTTACTGTAGCATATCTCAGCTAACAGACACCGCCTAAAAAATATCGCCATATAAAAAAATATGCGCTTCTATAATAAAATAAAATAAATAATTCCAGACTAAGATTAATAATTCTGAAAAAAAGAAAAAAATGGAAAGAATGACGATAAATAAATTTGTTTCCACCTTACTATAGCGCATCTCAGATAACAAACACCGCCTAAAAAATATCGCAATGTAAAAAAATATACGCTTCCATAATAAAATAACATTAATAATTCTGTAAAAAAAGAAAAAATCGAAATAATGACAATAAATAAATTTGTTTCCACCTTACCGTAGCGTATCTCAGCTAACAGAGACCGTCTAAAAAATATCACAATATAAAAAAATATACGCTTCCATAATAAAAAATATTACTGATTCTGAAAAAAAAAAAATCCAAAGAATGACGATAAGTAAATTTGTTTCCACCTTACTCCTACTTTAATACCAATTAAACAACACTATAAACATTTATCCTGTAATTAAAGAGAAGGAGATATTTATACAGTCTCTTTTATCTGAGACACACGGTATATTAAATAAAATCGTGTTAGTATCAATTTCGTCAATCCGAGTTCACGTAATTTGGCTCGAACGAGCAACGAAAGTTCGGATAGTGTTTTCCTGGCCCAATTTCCGTGTTTCAGCCGCGATAAATGGCCGGATGTCTGACGGAGACGTTCGTGATGTCCTACTAGTTCACACCGGTAACGAAGTGGATTATTACCAGCGCGTGCAGACGTATGCAAACAAGTGTATTACGCGTCAGCGGATCGATAGCGGAAGAATTATACGAAATGCGTTCGACCTGGCGACGAGGTTAATTCAATTATCGTTCGAAACGTTTCTGATGGAAGGCACTCGACGTAGATTCGGTCGAAGAAAGGTTCGTTTGTGTCTGTAAAGTGAATTAGGGACAATGGTGAAATCACTAGCTGACATGTTGAATACTATGAAAATTGGGAGTTTTGAAAGAAAATTTGGAGTTTAATGGAGTTAGGGATGTTTATCAGTTGTTTTTAATTAATGCAGTTTTTTTTTAAATCAGGGACAATGGCGAAATTATTAGTTAACACGGAGTTTTGCTTGAAAATTTGGATTTTAGCGGTGTTAGGGATGTTTATTAATTGTTTTCTTTTAATGTAATCTTTCAGAATTAGGGACAACTTTGAATAGTATGAAAATTGGGAGTTTGGACAGAAAGTTTGGAGTTCAATGGAGCTAGGGATGTTTATCAGTTGTTTTTAGTTAATGTAGTTTTTTTTTTTAAATAGAGACAATGGCGAAATTACTAGTTAACACGGAGTTTTGTTGGAAAAATTGGACTTTTATGAGGTTGGGGATGTTTATTAATTGTTTTTTATTAATGTAATCTTTCAGAATTAGAAAATTTGGAGTTCAATAGAGTTAGGGATGTTTATCAGTTGTTTTTAGTTAATGTAATTTTTTTTTTTTTTTTAAATAGGGACAATAGCAAAATTACTAGTTAATGCAGAGTTTTGCTGGAAAAATTGGACTTTGATGGGGTTGGGGATGTTTATTAATTGTTTTTTATTAATGTAATCTTTCAGAATTAGAAAATTTGGAGTTCAATGGAGTTAGAGATGTTTATTAGATGTTTTTAGTTAATGTAGTTTTTTTTAAATTAGGGACGATAGTGAAATCACTGGTCAACACAAAGTTTTGCTTGAAAATTTGGATTTTACTTGTGTTAAGGATGTTTATTAGTTGATTTTAGTTAATGTAGTCTTTTAGAATTAGAGAAAACTTCGAATACTATGGAAATTTGGAGTTTTGGCAGAAAATTTGGAGTTTAATGGAGTTAGGGATGTGTATTAGTTGTTTTTAGTTAATGTAATTTTTTTAAAATTAGAGACAATAGTGAAATCACTAGTTAACACCGAGTTTTGTTGGAAAAATTGGACTTTAATACGGTTGGGGATGTTTGTTAGTTAATGTAGTTTATTTTAAATTAGGGACAATGGCGAAATCACTAGTTGAAACGAAGTTTTGTTGGAAAATTTGGACTTCGATAGGATTGGGGGTGTTTATTAGATGTTTTTAGTTAATTTAGTTTTCTAGAATTAGTGACAACTTCGAATACTATGAACATTGGGAGTTTTGGTAGAAAATTTGGACTTTAACGAAGTTGGGGATTTTTATTAGTTGTTTTTAATTAATATAGTTTTTTAGAATTAAGAACAATTGCGAAATAACTGGTTGACACGTTGAATATTATGAAAATTGGGAGGTTTGTCGGAAAAATTGGACTTTAATAGAGTTAGGAATGTTTATTAATTGGTTTTAGTTAACGCAATTTTTTTTTAATTAGAGACGATGGCGAAATCACCAGTTGGCACGGAGTTTTGCCGGAAAAATTGCACTTTAATAGGCTTGGGGATTTTTAGTAGTTGTTTTTAGTTAATGTAGTTTTCTAAAATTATGGACAACGGTGAAATCACTGGTTGATACGTCGAATACTATAAAAATTGAAAGTTTTACCGGAAAAGATAGATTTTAATAAGGTTGAGGATGTTTATTAGCTGTTTTTAATTAATGTAATTTTTCAGAATCAGAGACAACGTCGAATACTACGAAAACTAGACGTTTTGCCCGAAAATTTGGACTTTAATAAAGTTAGGGATCCGTATTTGTTATTTTTAATTGCTACAGTTTTTTTTTTATCGTTTCTTAGATTTTTTACTGGTTGAAATATTAGGTCATTCCACAAGCAATACCAACACACCTAACTTTTTTTTATACGGTTTAGAAATAACACGGTCCAAGAAAAAAGCCGTCTCTCTTTTATTGCACGGTTTGCTTCCTTCAATACAATTTCAAAATCAGTTTTACTTTATAGCGGAAACAGCGAGTTTGATCTCTGATTTAGTGTCGAATAATTACTAAATATTATTCCTCGTTAAACAGTGAGTTTGCAATTCACTCTCGGCCCGCTTTTGTTCGCGAGAACATACTAGAAAATAACAACCTATCGTTAAACATAGCTCTGTTATTTGTACTCCAAATATATCGTTCGTCTGACTCATATCTGCGCGATCAACTCTAATATCGATTAATTCTACTATTTCTAATATTTTTAAACCTTTTTACTCTTTCATTTTGCGATATATATGCGTTGCTAATTTTATTCCAGTTAATAATTCAAATATATACAATTCTATCGAATACAAAATTAAAATTTCTAAAAAATAAAAATTTAAGATACAATATAATTACCGTGAATAAATTCTATTCTATAAAATAGTTAAGAAAAACTACCATTTCAAACACTATAATAATTCAAAGATAAATACAAGATTGGATGCTCAACCTTTCACTTTAAAAGGAAAAAAAAAAAGAAGAAGCAATCTCCGATCTTTTAACAAGATTACCTTCATTTTCATCGACGATACCATGATGGGTGTAGCTCGATCATTGGAAATGCTCTTTCGAGCGTGAAATTCGTCGTTTCCTGCACGAAGGAGAATGATGCAACGCGACATTACGATTTTTATGAACCCTCAACGTCACAGTTTCATCGTGCCTTTTTTTTTTTTCTTTTTCCTTTTTACTTTGGCGTAACGTTTTACTCCGCGTAAAATGGACGTAAAATTTAGTGGCCGTATCTCGACGCCGGTGTTAACTTGTTCGAGCTTCCGGTCGTTGCTCGCTTCCTTTATCACACCTCAGCCTTTGCCACAAAGATTTTAATTTTCTACTCACTGTGTTCATTACCGACCTTTCGAAGGTTTCCATAGAATTTAATCGAAAGTTAACCGGAATACGAGTAATTTCAAAATTTCTTAAAAATTTTCAACTCCTTTTATAATTCTTTTTTTTATTATTATTATTGGTGTGACAATTTTTGGAAGCATCGATGAGAGAAAGAGATAACTTCAGAGAATTTAATTCTCTGAAACGTTATTTAACTCGGAAGCAAAGCACTCCTATACAGGGTGAGTCACCTGACGTTTGCATCTCAAATATCTTTGCTGTTTTTAAAGATGCGTCAAACGTCTTAACATTTTGCTGACCGGTGACGAGTTAACTCGTCTTTTCATACCCAAAGGTTGCTGACCGGTGACGAGTTAACACGTCATTGCACTTGCATTATCTATTTTAATTTTAATATTAATTTTAATAAAATTACTTTTCTTGGTATTTAGGTTTTTATCACAATTTTGGTATAATTCAAAAAATTTCAACCATGACGGAACGTATCGGCGAAGAACTTTTCAATGTTGCGTACCATTACGCGCAGGTGATTGCCGTACGGTTTATCGTACAAAAAAATATTATTAAAAGTTATATAAAAAGTATGTCCAAAGTTTAATCTCATTTCATTCGGTATAAATAAAATTTATCGGAGTTTATTTAGAACGTTTTACTTGCATATTCAATTACAAGATAATAGCCGGTGACACGACACAGTTTCTGTGTAAAATTTCCGGTCAACAAAGTGTTAAGCATAAAGTTGAATGGTTCAATGAAGTTCGTACGATGCGAAAAATATTTTTCTTTTTATTTTTTTATCAAATATTTTTATTCAATGCTACGGTACGATGTCGCTGTCGGCGGATTATTCCGCGTTCGGTGATACATACAGAGAAGATATTGCACGCGGAATATTCCGCTTCGTGATGCAAATGGGTTAAATTCTGTATCTTCGTCAATTCAAACGCTTCGTTTGTTTCAAAATAAAGTAAATTAACCAAGTAAATAAAAAATCGTAAACATTTGTAATTTTCCGTTTCCCTATCCAAAAGAACACTCAGTTTTCGCAGTAGTCCTTTGAAACTTAAAAAAGTTTGCGAGCTCAAAGGGTTAAATGCGTTGTGTTTGAATTTTCCTTAAAAATCTGCTCCAACTTAAAACCCGATAAAAAAGAACTGACTCTACCACCAAGAGGATCCCTATATCCCAAGATTCCCGCAAAAAGGTTCATCCATTTCGTCAACGAGACCGTTCCAATCTCATTAACCGGAAGAAGAGGGCGTAAAGAGAAAAAGACACGTGGGAGTCGATCAACAAGGGTCGACGAGACGCTGCTTAAAATTTCATTAGCAAATCGTCGATAGGGTTACCACCGGGCGCGCGTTAATCTCATTTCCGGTCGCAGAGTGAACCATAGGGGCCGACTTCCTGTCTTCTGCGGAAAACGAATCGCGCGTCCAGTTTCATTTGAATTTTCGAAAAGGATTCGGTTAAGCTTGCCTCGATTCGCACGATTTACCAGCTGTCTCCTTGCTGTCAGCCGTTTTAACCGGTTAACTGTGGCGATCTCTTTGCAAACCGCGCACCAGTGTGCGTCGCGACAATCGAGCGACGACGGGTATAGTTAGCTCTCAGGAAGCTATTGTTGGATGACTAGGCCATTTGGTTTATTATTCGAACGGTCATAAAGTTGGAAGGCCATCGGGCACTTAGATTCTAGTACCTTTCCGCGCCTATTGCTTACATCTGTTTGCCAGATTTTTCAGTTTCTGTAATCCGTTTTAACTAATTTCGAATGACTACCAGTATCGGAGCGCCTTTCCAATTTATTACCCGCTGGGCTATTGTATCAGGGGACACGGACTTTCCGCGCGCGTCACTCAAGGGTTTGCAGTACTTGAGAGTGACCGTTGACTTGGAGGCGTAGTTTTTCGTTAGTTCTTTGTTTGTCATTTGCCAATTAGAAGTCAGTTCACCACCTCCAACGTCTCTTCCGAAAATTGTTTGTAACCAATCCGTGTCCTTCATCCCCGCCGATGCACCTCTACCGAGGCATCGTGCGCTAGTTTTTAGCTAGAGTTAATGAGAATATAAACGTACTCAGAATCGAATAGTAACTCAGCAGTTTCACTCACACCACAAGTTCGGAATAAATCTTTCTTTTGTAAAATATAAATTATAAACAAGTATACTGGACTCCGTGACCCCGGAATCCAACACTATGAATCCAACTAAAATTATTGTAGGGATTTTAGGTTGCAGACGGGTGTCTCTATAAATACTCAATAATGGACACTGTCTGAAGAACAATAACTATTTATTAACTAATTACTATGCTCGTTCTTACAACGTTCGCTCTCTAACTCTTCTCCAGACTCCCCTTTACTCAACTCTCCTTTCACTAAACTCTCCCTGACCATTCTCTGACTAACTCTCGACTAACTCCTCCACGCATTTTCTCCATTCATTTATTCCTTCATTCTCTCTTCTTCTATTCTCAATCTCTTTCACTCAGCCATTCCCAGAAACTGTTCGGTCACACGATATTCCCTGTCACTCGGTCCAAATACTCTTTTCTCGCACCTCTATCGCTCGGCCCAAGCACTCGTCTCTCGCACATCTATCGCTCGGCCCAAACACTCGTCTCTCGCACCTCGATCACACTGTCCCAAACACTCTTTATTCACACCTCTATCACTCCAGATTAAATATTCTCACCTCAGACTTACCATTCCCACATATATACGTAAATGATGTGTGACCTCATCAGAATTCCTCTTTCGTCTCTACGAGAGACAAAATTTTCACCATGCATCGCATAGAACCTCCATTTGCCCGCCGCGTAACTTTAAAAATATTCGTCGTAGGAGGATAAATACTAATCGAGAAGCATTCAATTTATTTTTTAGAATTTCCACGAAAAAGTGTTCAATTTTTTTTTTTAGAATTTCCACCAAAAAGTGTTTAATTTTTTTTTAGATTTTCCAGGAAAAAGTGTTCAATTTTTTTTTTAGAATTTCCACGAAAAAGTGTTCAATTTTTTTTTTTAGAATTTCCACCAAAAAGTGTTTAATTTTTTTTTAGAATTTCCACGAGAAAGTGTTCAATTTTTCTTTTAGAATTTCCACGAAAAAGTGTTCTATTTTTTTTTTTAGAATTTCCACGAAAATTAGTTTGCTAGAAAGCTTGTATAAATGTTGATATCTGAGACGCAAGATGTTCGCGATAAAGAAGGGTTTGTATTTGATTCAAAATGGAAGCTCGGTCTTCCGCTTCCTTATCCATCCCTTTCGCTTATCTTTGCTTCAGGAGCAGCCTTGTGGAAATTTAATGCAAACAACTATTAGAGCAGTAAATCTGAAAGTCATAGAGAAGTCTAAACACAGAAGGAGAAAGTAAACCATGAGTTGGAGTCGAGATCCTTAGACAGTCGTATTTGTGGACATAAATCGCGTCGCTTAGTTAGGTCAGCTCTTGTTTGTCGTGTATTTATCATTATTCCTAAAAAGCAATTGCCAAGGCGTAGAATATTAATAAATTGTCGGTAATCGTATGGAATAATACGATTCATTGAGCGAGAAAAAGAAAATGATAATTGGTTGAATTAATTGACCTTTTCACGCTCAGAATTGTTTGGTAAATTATTAAAAGTAACTCGAGCCGTGCGCGGTCTATGATACGAAATGAATAAAATGTTAAATGAATGTAGAAATATTAGCATTACGAAGTTACACGCACTGAAGTTAAGAGTAAATTTTACTATTTTTTAATGCTGCGAGATCGAATTTATAGAATTGAATAAGTATTGAGTAAGGTATTGTCATATGATCCAAGAATTAGATATTTCAAAGTGAAACAGAATTTTTAATAGTTTTTAAATTTTTATTTAGAATTTTTGTTTGGGATTTTTATTTAGAACTTTTATTTCGAATTTTTGGTTGGAATTTTTATTTAAAATTGTTGTTTAGAATTTTTATTTAGAATGTTTGTTTAGAATTTTTATTTAAAATTGTTGTTTAGAATTTTTATTTAGAACTTTTATTTAGAATTTTTATTTAAAATTTTTATTTAGAATATTTATTTAGAATTTTTATGTACAATTTTTATTTAGAATTTTTATTCAGAATTTTTACTTAACATTTTTATTTAGAATTTGAATTTCTTTAGGGAAAAGAAAATTACGTTTTCCAAAGATAATAACAATTTTTACCATTTTAAAAGCTATAAATCAATGCATAAGAATGTAAAAAAGTTATGCTTCTCAAAACTAAAAAGAATTTTTACCATTTTTAATATCACAAACTCAAACTCAAAAAATTAGGCGAACAAAACACTGGATCAGTGCATCAGAATCTGAAAACTTTCCATTTCCCAAAGTTAAAACCAATTCTAACTATTTTCAATACCGCAAACTTGAATCTAAAAAATCGACTAAAAATTACCAAATCATTCAAAGCAAATCTAAAAAAAATATATATAACAATCCTTCCCATTTTTAGTACTTCGAATTCCAAGCAATATATTCCTCAGACTATCATACGATCAAAACAGAAGACCGTGCAACAGCAAACAAAATATTCTTCTTATTAAACAGTTCACAGAAAACTGCAAACCTTTTCAACCTAATAACACGGTACATCGTAAAAGGCCGATTAGCCCATTTTTAGGTTTCATACGCGCAAAATAAGCAACAGCTGTGCACTGCACACGGCTTATAAGCTACAAAAAGTCTGCTCATAATGTTGCTTTAATAACTTCGCTTGATCCATACTTTTCTTTCCTTCATATTTCCTTCGTTTTCATTTTTTTTTCTTCTCAAAAGTAACATTGCGAATAAATAAAAAACTATTAGCAGCATTATCACAATTTTGAACATCCAACGCACTATTATAATTAAAATGCGCACGTCCATGTGCTGACAATATAAATTCGAAATTAATATACAGAGTGTACCAACTAAAGTGTTGAAAATTTGTTCTGAATTGAAACTTTGAAGAAACGAAAAAAAAACAAAAAAAAACGAAGAATATAATAGCACTACATACTATTTTATTAAACGTTCAAAATTGTGTCTCTGGACTTCTAACCAGTTTTTTCTCGTACGGAAGACTGGGATCAAAAGTAACATTGCGAATAAATAAAAAACTATTAGTAACATTATCACAATTTTGAAAATCCAATGCACACGTCCATGTGCTAACAATATAAATTCGAAATTAATATACAGAGTGTACCAACTAAAGTGTTGAAAATTTGTTCTGAATTGAAACTTTGAAGAAACTACAAAAAAAAAAAAAAAAAACGAAGAATATCATAATAGCACTATATACTATTTTATTAAATATTCGAACATAGAGTACAGTCGAACATTTGGTAATATTAACACTAGAACTACCAAAGTGGTAAAAATGACCCATTCGTAATTTTTTAGAGAATTTTCATAAATTAACTACGGTGCCTTTGGGCAGATTTTCCGCGATTTTCTATTAAAAATATAGATAAACTTTTCTCCGAATTGTATTACATATTATTTTATATACTTTCCATTTTGATTTCTTCGGTAGAAATAAGTATACTTTAATCATCGGTAGTTCTAAAGAGGCAACCTATGCACGAGCAGTTTTCATTTTCATGTCTTCTTCAACTGTTCGCTATAACTCTGTAACCACGCACAATAAAAATAAATGATTCGAGTAAACGCTATTCGGTACAATGAGAGCTATCACAGTAACAAAAAATCGATGCTACTTTTTATTTAACATTAGAACTACCGACGAATAAAGCATACTTATTTCTACCGAAAAAATCATAACGAAAGGTACACAGCCGCTCGAAAGTATGCGGACACTCTTAATTCTTATAACTACCTGAAGAAAGTTATATCTTTTATGTATTTAAGAAAATTAAACAACTAAATTGATAATTTAGTTCTATTAGAATACATTGCATACACATTCGTAATAGAATTTGGCAACAAATATTGTTTAATAATAAAAATATACATTATGTATCACAAATTTCATGAACATGGTAAATGTCCACATACTTATGAGCGGCAGTGAATACAAAAAAATACGAAATGTAAGGTAAACAAAGCTTTGTCTACATTTTTAAAAATTACGGAAAATTGCCTGCGAGATGGCATAATAAATTTATAAAATTTCTGTAAAAAATTAGGAATGGATCATTTTGACCACTTTGGTAGTTTTAATGTTAAAAAAATATTGGGGAATAAAAATTATACCAAAAATATTTCAGTTACGAAATGCATTAAATTAGTATAATTCATATTTCTGTGCGTAAAAGTATGGTTCGTGCGAGACACGGAGTTGAACGAAAATGATCCTTAACCCCTTGACCTGAAATGACGAGTGCAACTCATAGTAATTTCAGAGCGAAATGAATAATGATAAATTCCATTCGTCGTGGCAATCGAATTACTTTGTATTGTAGTTAAATTGCATAAATTTCTTTATTTTGCAATAAAAAAACTTGTTTTATTTTCAAACACTTGTTATACCAATATGTGAAAAGAAATTAAATAGGATTCAGGTGAAAAATAATTTTAGTTAAATAGTACGCGAAGGGTTTGACTGATAAAAACTGAAATTTACAAAAAAATTCTGTGAAATTGTACGAATAGTTGATAAAAAGCATTCAAAAATAAATTTAGTTGCAGTTCGAAGTAATTTTACCGGCTTTGAAAGCTGTAGAAGAATCCTGTAAGATTGTCCGACTCTAGTAGTCTCAGTCGTTGACCTATACTACTTAAATTTTCAGTTATTTCTAAATTCCTTCAACTCTGAACCTTCTAACGAATTCTCTACTATTTTAATCCATTTCAGCCTTATCACAAATGTCTTTTGTATTAGAAAAACAATTTTAGACACGTATTTTTTTATAAATTTAGATACCGAGTCGCTAATAACCCGACTCAGTGGTTGATGCGACTTAAGACAAGCGATTAAAAAAAATATGTACATCTTTTGTTTCACAACATATCTCGATGTATCAGATATCAAGCAAATTATATAGAATTATTTTAGCAGTTAAGATGTTAATAAATAACTCATTTTCAAGAATATCAACCCATTGGAGCTGTTATGGAAGCACACGTAATTTTCATCGTAATTTCAGTTTTAACTTAAGCTTTGTATTTTCGCAAATTTAAGTTTTATTTATTTTAAAACAGAAATTAATCGATCGACGAAAGGAAAATAATCATTTATAACTTCAGTGTTAACTTAAATTTGCGAAAATACAAAGTTTAAGTTTTATTTATTTTAAAACAAAAATGAATTAGCCAACGAGATGAAACAGTAGCTTTGTACTTTCGCAGATTCAAGTTTTATTTATTTTAAAACAGAAATTAATTAGTTAATGAAATGAAAAAGTAATAATCATTTATAACTTCAGTGTTAACTTAAATTTGCGAAAATACAAAGTTTAAGTTTTATTTATTTTAAAACAGAAATTAATTAATCAACCAAATGAAAAAGTAATAATCATTTATAACTTCAGCGTTAACTTAAATGTACAAAAATACAAAGTTTAAGTTTTATTTATTTTAAAACAGAAATTAATTAATCAACCAAATAAAAAAGTGATATTCATTTATAACTTCAGTTTTAACTTAAGCTTTGTATTTTCGCAAATTTAAGTTTTATTTATCTTAAAACAGAAATAAAAAAAGTAATAATAATTTATAGCTTCAGTTTTAACTTAAGCTTTGTATTTTCGTAAATTCAAGTTTTATTTTTTTTAAAACAAAAATGTATTAGTCAATCAAATAAAAAAGTAAGTAAATAACTTCAGTTTTTAAACTTTCTATTTTCGCAAATTCAATTAGTATTGATTTTAAAACAAAAATAAATAAATCAACCAAACAAAAAACTAACAATCATTTACAACTATTTTTCTTTTCAAAACAACACTAAATTTTGAGCGTCTCGCTACAAGCATCTTTCGCGAAAGTACATTGTAGTCGCCAATAAATCGCATCTATTAAAACAGTTTAAAGACACGAAAGCTTAAAGAAGTACAGTATCAAACAAACGAAACATTACAAAACCATTTAAAGCTCTATACAAATTTTCTTCGTATTTTCCAATCGCGTTTCAAACAAAATCCAAAGAAAAGTTGGCGAATTCACTAGCAACGTCCGTGCGGAGCTATCGAACAGCTCTACAGCTACAGCAAAATTTTTTTAATTACCTCGACGACAAAACAGAGCTCCAAGTTTCCGCGATATCAAGCCCGGCATTATTTACGAGCGGTGTTGCGCGCGGCATAAAATTGATATCGGAACTTCCGTTTCATCGAAGTTGTCCGCCAAAGAAGACGTCGCCTCTTCTTTAGGCGAGCCTCTTCAACGCCCAAGGAATAATCGAGAACTCGAGTCGAGCGTGAAACTTCCGTAGCGTTCGAGTTGTCAAGATAAGGGTAGAATATTGGTTGAAACTTCTATCGAACGTGATGGGAAAATATAGCGAGAGCTGCTTGATGCATTTTCGATCGGCGAGGGTTCAGAAACCGAGTTTCAATAACATTTTGCAATCATTGTACAGTGGCATCGATTAATCATTCAATGGGATGATATTGTGACGAATTTTTAACTGGAAAGGACGTACGAATATTTGCAAGAAACTTTGATAAATATTTGGTTGTATCAAAAGTTTCTTTCGTTTTATTAATAAGTAATGGATGCATAATATTTTGTTTTACAACATATTACTGTATTATGTAGGATTCATTTTGTTCTATCTTTTTCCTCCATCTCTTGATTAATAAATAAGGGTGAATGTTTATTTAAACATTCCTAGACGAAACTTTCGGGATAATATTATTATAATATATAATTATTAATATATAATATATATAATATTGGATTGTCCGGAAAATTCGTGCCGATTTTTAAGGAAAATTCAAATAATTATAATAATATTATAATATA
Source organism: Ctenoplectra terminalis (assembly GCA_019453375.1). Lineage (NCBI taxonomy): Eukaryota > Metazoa > Arthropoda > Insecta > Hymenoptera > Apidae > Ctenoplectra > Ctenoplectra terminalis. The sequence continues at coordinate 19,756 of SMSQ01010631.1, read as the reverse complement.
TAATTATTATTTTATTAATATTTTGTATAGTTATATTAATATATTAATATTGAAAATTTTATGGTCGTTAATTACTATTATTATATTATTATAATATATAATATATAATAATATTATTCCGAAAGTTTCGTCTAGCAATGTTTAAATAAACATTATAATATTATATAATAATATAATAATATTGTAATATTGTTATAATATATAATTATTAATATATAATATATGTAATATTGGATTGTCCGGATAGTTCGTGCCGATTTTTAAGGAAAATTCAAATAATTATAATAATATTTAACATAAAATTCAATAATATTATAATAATATTAAAATATATAATTATTATTTTATTAATATTTAAAAATTGATATTATTAATTAGTATGATATCATTAATATTTTGTATAATTAAATGAATATATTAATATTGAAAATTTTATGGTCGTTAATTACTAATTAAAATTCATTTATTAACAAATTTATTATTTCTATACTAAAATTGTTTACTGTTCCTTCCTACAATAGAGTAGATACTATTTTTTCAACAAAATTGTTATCAGTTCAAAGAACACATGCGAGTGACAGTTTTAAATCGAGCAGCGAGCTCTTCAGGAGACAGTAACACTAAAGCAAGGCCACCCACGAAACTTTGCCGCAGTTCATAATTACTAAAACTAAATACCAAGTTCAAAATTTATTTCAGTAACGTAGCTCTTTTAATTAACAACTTTATCCTCCACCTATAAACATCTTTCCCGATATAGTGTCTCGAAAATACGAACTGAATAACAGAATTAATTATTAAACGCACTTTACCTGAAATATCCTCCGAGTTTCAAAAAAAAAAGAGAAACCAATACAATAAATTTCTACACCACCGTGAAACCGTCAAAGAAATTATCAAAGAAATTCGAAAAAATTATTATACAAACCATACCATCGATACAATATTATTAAAATATTTTTCTTTACAAAACTTTCAAAGTAACTTAATTTTTTATATTTAAGTAACAAAAAACTGGACCAACTTCTTCCGTAGTACTTCCAAAAAATTGTCCATTTTTTTACGCGTATCAAATTCTCCCTAAAAGAATCGATAAAAAGAAACCGTGTTTTCCGTAACGTTTCCATTTGAAGTTTCGTCGATGCATGTTTCGTTTCGTCAGTGTAAAGTTCAAATTCTCCCACGCGCTGCGAGTTAACAGATTCTGTCTACGTGTCTCGATACGTGGAATTATTGGAGTAATTATAAACGCAAGTAGGAAAATTTCACGCGCCCGAGCTTCCAGTGTGACAAATAATTTTTCCAATGATCGGCCAACGGTTCCATCCGAGGCTGAAAAATATTTCCGATACCTCCGGATTGTGTTTTCGCGTAGCAAATAAGAGAAAATACGCTGTTGACAAATAATAAATGAATCTCGAGCTTCAATTTCGAGGTACAACCAAGGAATTTTTTTTTTATTTCGAAAATCAAGCTGAAGAACGGATTTATGGAAACATAAAATTGATTGCAGAGACGGTTGTTAATGAAGAATTCATTCGCAGAAGTTTCGATTTTAATTTAGAAAGATTCTTGTTGGTCAAAGTAATTTCTTAATTAATAGAATACTTTTTTAATTTAATTCCTGATTTTTAGATCAAACTGAGAAATCTTGATGGTGTATAATTTTTTTCTTCCAAAAAACGAAGATTCTAATCATAGAAGATTAAAGAAAAAATGTTTTATCTAGCCTACATAACTTATTATTTCAAAAGCTTGCAAAAATTTCTCTGAATTCTGTTAANGGAAAATTTCACGCGCCCGAGCTTCCAGTGTGACAAATAATTTTTCCAATGATCGGCCAACGGTTCCATCCGAGGCTGAAAAATATTTCCGATACCTCCGGATTGTGTTTTCGCGTAGCAAATAAGAGAAAATACGCTGTTGACAAATAATAAATGAATCTCGAGCTTCAATTTCGAGGTACAACCAAGGAATTTTTTTTTTATTTCGAAAATCAAGCTGAAGAACGGATTTATGGAAACATAAAATTGATTGCAGAGACGGTTGTTAATGAAGAATTCATTCGCAGAAGTTTCGATTTTAATTTAGAAAGATTCTTGTTGGTCAAAGTAATTTCTTAATTAATAGAATACTTTTTTAATTTAATTCCTGATTTTTAGATCAAACTGAGAAATCTTGATGGTGTATAATTTTTTTTCTTCCAAAGAACGAAGATTCTGATCATAGAAGGTTAAAGAAAAAAATGTTTTACGTAGCTTGCACCACTAATTATTTTAAAAGCTTGCAAAAATCTCTCTGAATTCTATTACTTTTAATTATTACAGTACTTTTTTAATTTAATTCCTGATCTTTAGATCAAACTGAGAAATCTTGATGGTGTATAATTTTTTTCTTCCAAAAAACGAAGATTCTAATCATAGAAGATTAAAGAAAAAATGTTTTATCTAGCCTACATAACTTATTATTTCAAAAGCTTGCAAAAATTTCTCTGAATTCTGTTAATTTTAATTATTACAGTACTTTTTTAATTTAATTCCTGATCTTTAGATCAAATTGAGAAATCTTGATGGTGTATAATTTTTTTTCTTCTAAACAACGAAGATTTTAATCATAAAAGGTTAAAGAAAATATGTTGTACATAGCCTGCACCATTAATTATTTCAGAAGCTTGCAAAAATCTCTCTAAATTCTATTAATTTTAATTAACAGAACACTTCCTTAATTTAACCATGAATTTTTAGTGCTTTTATTTATTAATAATCAACATCATTAACCGTTCACAAACATACTTAGTATTTATCAGTGTTTACACATTGCAATAAATTTATAAATTTTCTTCTGAAAGATTCCGCTATTTTTCTTCCTTTATTAAATTATTTCATTTTTCTATCTCATTTTCCTTAACTCTTTTTTCCCCAGTACTTAAATCAATTTATTAATTTTGTTTCTATAAAATTCCCAAAAATTCCAAAGCAACGTGCCTCTTTTTTTTCCCACAAAAGACATTGCGAACTGTCGTTCGGTTAATTTTCGTATCGAAATGAAAGAACAAGTCATCTTCAGCAACGTTTACTCCCATTACACGCAATATGTCACCAGTGTCCTAGCAGAACTTTCCTTCGTCCCTTTTTACAGCAGTTCTTCCAAAGTTTCCCTTACGCTTGCCACTGTTTCTTATTCTCTGCACTTTCTCCTCGTTCTTCCCAACTGTTTCCGCCGATATAATTTCTTTGCCCCGTCTCCCTCTGTTTCTTATTGTTTCTTCCAACGACTTTCTCCCAGGATAGCACCAATCGACTCAATAAAAGCGTCACGACTTCTAACGTACGCGACAGTCAACTAATACGTCAATATTTTATTTTATATTACTTTTTTTTTTTAATTTAAATTTAACCCTTTCGATACGAGCACCGGATATATCCGGCATCCATTTAATGATCTGTGTGTACGAGCGTCGGATACATCCGGCATCCATCCGATGACCTAGTGTTACTTATATAACTAATAGAATTTTATATAGAAGTCTTTTAATATTAATACTCTAAACGACACATGTTAGAAGAAACATTGTTTTATTAACCCCTTGCACTACTCCGAAACTCTGAAAAAGCCGTGCCATACTTGGCCACCGGAATGGTCGCGGAAGGCTCGTGTTTACTTCACGCGATGGAGCTCTTTGGAAATTCAAATGAATTTGGATTAACCCATTGCCGCACACTTTTTATTTCGAAGTGGCGCTTAGAAACACACTTTTTTTTTTCAATTGTTTTATGTCTACCAGATGAAATTGAGCGTAACTTGTATATTTGGAAGTGAAAATTATCACAATAATTATCTGGCATGCTATACGTTCTTTGTTCGATGCATTACTTAACCGAGAACAAGTGTACAAACGCTGTACTTTTTTTAATAATTAAAATTTGCATGACGTCTATAGCTGTCATTTGCCTACATATCGACAAAAATTTCACGGCTATAGCCGCCATTTGCGGCAATGGGTTAAAAACTTTTAAAAAATACTTTAGAGTCTGACTCGTGATATTCATGTTTGACATGAAACTGTAACAACGAGTCTGACTCGTGATATTCAAGTTTGGCAGAAAATTTTCATCACGAGTCAGACTCGTGAAAGTAGTGCAAGGGGTTAAGCACAGTTCTTATTTAACACGCTGACAGCCACGTCAGCCATATTCGGGTGACAGTAAAGTTTCTGATCGGGCCGCGTCACACTCGTATCGGGGTGACGCTTATTTGACTACTTGCGAAGGATATTCGTATGTGTTTAAAAAGATATTTCGCTGAGGAAGTAACAAAACTATTGAATATTAATTAATATAAGCTATATTTATTAATATAAACTTAAATTTACAATAGAATGTTCATTAATATAAACTATTGTTATAAAAGTAATACGAAAATGGTTTATTAAGAAAATTATATAGAATGTAAAACTTTAAAAAATTTTATACATAACTGAGGCCGGTCGGGACAACTTGGACAATAAGTTGCTGCTTTTTGTAAATTTTTTCTTGTCTCTGATCGGCCCATTCGACGATTTTTATCCGCATAACAATCGCATTCTTAAAATATCAGTGAGAATATCCAGCAGAATACGCTTCGTACAGCGGTACGCGTGGCCTGAAGGAGATTTTACTGTAAACGCGCGTCGCAGTCAACGTGTTAACGCTTAGAAAAATGTTCGTATAAAAGAGGACCGACCACGCGCTCTGTGTGCATTTTCGTGTGCACAGCGGCAGTGTCACAGCGGACAGAGCGCTTTGTACCGAAAGGGTTAAAGTTGCATCAACCCGAATAGGTTATTAGCAACCACGTAATTTGACCGTCAGGAAAACGTTGATTTAATACGAAACCGATTGAGTTAATTCCATTTGAGACATATGTAAAGCAGATGGATGACTGGGATACAGTCCCAGTGCAAGACGAAAGTGACCATTTGACTAGGTAATACCATATTGGATCGAAGCTTAAATTAGGTGCGGAAGATTCACATGTTTTTACACGATTCGACGGTTCTAGTAAGTTCTTTAGCGTCTTCCTTTATTCGAAATATTTTCCTTTTATTTTCATACGCCGGGCACGATGCGATACGATGGATAGAGTTTCTAAATGCACATTGGAGGATCTTATTTTTTGATCAGATATGTGAAGTTACAAATTAATGTATCTATATTTGAAAAAATTTATTTTATTTAGTTATCACTGTACTATTATATATAATTTAACATTAACACATATCTAGTCTTATAACGTCTCCTTGAAAAAAATTTTCATCGTTGCAAATTTCTTATGATTATCACTCGTGAGAGCTCAAAAGGGTTGACAGTTCTAGTAAGTTCTTTAGCGTCTTCCTTCATTTGAAATATTTTCCTTTTATTTTCATACGTCGAGCACGATGTAGCGATACGATGGATAGAGTTCTTAAAGTTGCAACTGATGCACATTGGTGGATCTTCTTTTTTGATCAGATATGCGTGAGAAAAGTCAATATTTATTACCGTTTCGTTAAATTTAACTAATAAAGATTAATATTTTTTTTTCACGTTGCTGGAAACAATGGAAAGCTACTTTTTAATATGTTCGCGAAGAAAAGAACAGTGGATAAAAGCGACGTTGAAGCAGTAATAACGTTAATTAAGTAACGAGGAGAAAGAAAATGTAATTTTTTATTCATGAGACCTGGAAAATGCTCACCTGTTGCTCGAAAGACGGGAAACTGTATTTTAAACACGATCTTGAAATGTTATCTCAGATTGGTATCTTGAAATACGAATCGATTAAATTTATTGTCTTATTTTTTTGCATTAAAATTGCTTCGGTGCGAATATCGTTTCAATTACTTGGTTTAAAGTTCTTTTAATACTTTCTTCAATTTATTTCGTTTAAATTTCTTACCGTCAGTGGGATAAATTCGAATTATTTTAATAATATCTTTCAGCTTTTTTTAAATCATTCGGAATTCTAATTAAAATTACATGAAATTAGTACATCTTCTCAATTCTTTTCAGCGCATTAAATTCCAATTATTTTAACAATAACTTCAGCATTTTTAATATAATTTGGAATTCTAATTAAAATTGTGAGTAATTTCAATAATTAAATTCGATACCTCTTTTTTAGATACTTCATTTTAATAATAATTTTAGATATTCTAAAATTTATGTATAGAATTATAGAATAATAGAATTTAATTTCTTCGTATGAATTCTTTTTGATGCATTAAATTCCAATCGTTTCAACAATAACTTTAGCTTTTGTAACATAATTTCGAATTCTAATTAAAATTAGGTTCTTTTTTAACCTATTAGATTCCAATAACTTTAATAACAATTTTAGCTTTTCTAAAATAATTAAACTCACAAATAATTCCAATAATTACTTTTTAATACATTAACTTCAAAGACTATTTTTCTTCAAGAGGAGCAAAGAATGATCTTATTTCTTTATTTAACTATATTTGATTTACTTTAAATAGACAGCTATCGAACAGAATAGAAAAAAATTACAAAATAATAAAATCCATATAAAAAAATAATAAAGTAAATAGTAAAAAGATTAAAAGAATAAACATACAAATATATATCAGTATCCTTTAAGAAGTCAAGTATTTTAACTATTTACAAATTTCTTTTCTTATTTACTTTAAATCGACACCTATCGAACAGAACAGAAAAAAATAATAAAATAATAAAATCCATATAAGAAAATAAAAAAAGTAAACATACAAATATATATCCGTATCCTTTAAGAAATCAGCTATTTTAACAATTTACAAATTATTTTAACTACAACAATTTTCCAACATAATTTCGAATTTTAATTAAAATCACAAACCAAACCAACAACTTAAAATTTAATATCTCGAAATTTTACGAAAGCTTAAGAAATTATTAAATAAAAAAAAAAAATCTTATCAAGAGAAAAACGTCATCAATTGTTGAACAATTTCACGTAAACTTCGGCAAAGCTGTTTAACAAACTTATTAAGGCTAAATTACGCGAAATTATAGGCTTCGAAATAGAAACACTTTACTTTCCACTCTGTACGCCGGTTAAAATAATTACAAGCCTCCTTTATGCAATTATAGATATTGCGGGACGTCGAATGTTTCAAAAGCTTCGCTGCTCGCGAGGAGCACGGTTGCATTAACTAAATTGTAAAGGTGTCTTTCAAAATGTAGCAAAAATATCGCGCAGGACAAGTTCAATATTTCAGCAACTTCAGTATTCGACTGAAATATTGTTCCTGTTAAGCAAAGGATACCTCTTTTATAACTTCGTGCTCGATTTATTACAGCGCAATCCTAATTGTACGGGGCAGTATGAAAGTATCGCCTGAGATCCGATTACACTGGAATTTTCAAGAAAAGAGACACGGTAAATTTTAGCGGAAAAATATGCAGATTCAGGGAGAAATGAAATTGTATATTCGTTTGTGAAAATTTCAACAAAGAAATTAAATTTAGTCACGTTATCCGTGTTGAAAGTAAAAAATATTTTGATATTGTGATTTTTAAGAGATTCGTTGCTCTTTTTTTGATGATTCACTAGTTTTAGTATTTCACTGTATAATTTTTGGTTAATTTTGGAGGAATATATTTTGTGAAGTGTGAAAAATATGAGAAATGTAGAAAATAAGAAAAATGTGAAAAATATGAGAAATGTAGAGAATAAGAAAAATGTGAAAAATATGAGAAATGTAAAAAATAAGAAAAATGTGAAACATATGAAAAATAACGTTTCACGTTGTTCTACTCATTAATTTTAACATATTATGTTAAATTTCTTTAACCATTTATAGGTTGTGTATTTTTGTACCGAGATTTTGAAAATTGTATTTTATTTTGCTTTAACTATGTTAAATTTCTTTAACCATTTATAGGTTGTGTATTTTTGTACTGAGATTTTGAAAATTTTATTTTATTTATTTGTCATTTCGCATTTCATTACTTTACCACTATTCGGATATCAGACAGTTTATTTATTGCAATTAATGCTCTCAAAATTTTCAAATAAAAATGAGAAACTGTAAGGAACTATAATTTTTTTGTGATAGTCAAACAAAATTCAATTCAATTCAGCTTAAAATAGCTACAAATATTATTCGATTTCTAACACATTTGAAACCTAATTGTTTTTATACTATATTTTAGATACTCTTTAGAAAAGTCAAATTTCTCTTCAGAATCCTGTTGAACAAAATTTCAGATCTTTCGTACTGTTGTTTTGTGAATTTAAAACCGAAAATTCTCTGCTAAACCACCTTGTCATCATTTATACTAATTTAAACACCGTTAGTGCAAACTATCCTTCATATTTTCCAATCGTAGATAGTCGTTATGTTTTTATGAAATTAGCTTTAAAATTAGCTTTAAAAAAATCTGAGTTATCAGAAAAATGTTTTCCTATAAGTTAAAAATTAAAAACACAGAACTAAATGACCTTATCACCATTTTTATATTAATTCAGACACAGTTAATATAAATTACCTATCATTTTTTTAATCGTAAACAGCTATTATGTTTACATAAATTTATCTGATTAAAAAATGCATCCTACCAAAAAAACATTCCAAGTCGTACAAAATTTTTTCCCAACAATCCAAAACAAAGAACCTTCATCTTACAACTATTTTCACACCAACTTAACTACCATCACTCGTCACAACTGTTTCCCAAAATATTCATACCCTATCACCACCTGTCTCTTTACACTAATGTACACTATCGCTCACAATTATTCTACCGACATAAAAAAATCGATGGACATTGCTTCAGTATTTTAAATTTAAAATCCACAGAATGCCAACTAATATTCCAAAAAGAAAGAAAAAGGAAATAAAAATTAAAACTGGTTATTCTAATAAAGAGTACAAGCTGTGCATACGAAAACATAGGAAATTTATTCACCTTTTATAATAAAATTGCAGCAAAGAATAATTATTCTACCAGAGTATAAGTTATACATACAAAAACATAGGAAATTTATTTACCTTTTATAAAAAAAACTCGTAGCAAAGAATAATTATTCTACCAGAGTATAAGTTATATACACAAAAATATAGGAAATTTATTTACCTTTTATAACAAAATCGAATATACACTATCGCTCAGAACTATTCAACCGACATAAAAAAACCGATGAACATCACTTAAATAATTAAAATTAAAAATCCACACAATTCCAACTAATATTAAAAAAGAAAAAAAACAAATAAAAATCAAAACTAGCTATTCTAACAAAACAGAAAATTTATTCACCTTTTATAACAAAATCGAACATACACTATCGCTCATAACTATTCAATCGACATCAAAAAAACGATGAACATCACTTAAATAATTTAAATTAAAAATCCACATAATTCCAACTAATATTAAAAAAGAAAAAAAACAAATAAAAATCAAAACTAGCTATTCTAACAAAACATAGGAAATTTATTCACCTTTTATAACAAAATCGAACATACACTATCGCTCATAATTATTCAACCGACATAAAAAAAACCGATGAACATCACTTAAACAATTTAAATTAAAAATCCACACAATTCCAACTAATATTAAAAAAGAAAAAAACAAATAAAAATCAAAACTAGTCATTCTAACAAAACATAGGAAATTTATTCACCTTTTACAATAAAATCGAAACAAACAATAATAACTTTACCAGAGTACAAGTCATCAAACCAAAAACATAAAAAATTTACCTCTCCCAATAAACTCAAAACAAAACCACAAAAAAATTTCCTACTTTCCAATAATTATAAATAACACACGCTTTTAACACTCAAACAACCGCCCTCTCCTCGAAAAACTACACAACTGGAACTCAATACCACTAAAAAAAAACAAAAAACAAAAACAAGAAACAAAATGACAGCCTGCTCGTTGCTAAAGAAAAAATGAAACATCTCCCAATTAAATCATGCAGCGATTTATTTAAAAACGCGGTTATCTCTCCAATCGGTCATTCATCGATTTACTTAAAAACGGGCAGATCACCCCCAAGTGTTAACTCTTTGCGGCACAGAATTTCAGATAATAAAATAGACCCATGTTGCATAGAAATTTGATTGCGTTTTAAACGAAACAAAATCGGTATATTTTTACTAATAAGGAATCATATAATCTAAAAACATAAAAAAATATATAATTTAATTGAATTTTTTATAGGCTGGGACTCAAATAGTCCCACCGTGCCACATAGGTTCACGGATGGTACTTATCAACCTTTTTAGTGCCAGATGTTTTTAACACGTTGACTGCCGTGGGGGTCACCGGTGACCGGCACTCGACTTGACGACAGCGCCATGGGGGCCACCGGTGACCGGCGGCGCGACTAATAGTAAAATACATAATTAGGGTAAATATCGATACCGATAAATTTTATAATAATACCACTGTTATTATAATGGTTTGAAGAAATTAATGCCATAAAGGACATGCAAAAATAATTTTATTCGTACAAGGAAAATATACATATTTGTTTTCATCATAATACACATCGCATAATAAGAAATTCGTGTTGGCGCCATGGGCAAACCAAGTAAAATGCGCGCGGCAGTCAACGTGTTAAAAATCCACGATGAAGCGCCATCGGATTGTGCCATGAAGCGCGATAGCGAGCAATGCCGATCGACGCGGCCGCGCTGCTCTTTTTTTTAGTCGAAATATGCCGCTCGCGCTTCAGATTGTTAGTCAATTTTTGAATCGTAACAGCTTCACCAGAAAGACAGCTAATTATGCAGTTCGTTTACGATTATTCGAAAGAAAATTTGTATCTACGAGAGGAAACTCTGACAGACTCGCGACAGGATACATTCCGAACCGAGCGTAATCGAATTGACGATCGTGACCAAAAAACAGCGACACGGTTCATCACGGTACGCGAGCAGCTCGATCGCGCTGCGTGGCACTAAAACGGTTAAATCACATCCTTTTCCCTAAGTCGAGGTGGGACCAAAAATGTCCCACCGTGCCACCAAAAAGGTGGGACACTTTTAACCTTTTAGGTACGACCGAATTCTACGCGAGACTATTTCTCTGGACGGCAGGGTCTGACACGAATTACGTATATCATTTTCGATTTCCGAGTCAGTTCGTGAATTTTAACAGATTGCACTTCGTTTTCTATTTTGATGCGGCATTTTGGGGATAGAGATTCTAACAAATTATATGTTACAAAGGGATATGTCAAAAAGAGCAACTGGTATATTTATTTAAGTGAAAAGCAACGATTCATAGCTGACACTGGAGTATTAAAAACAAAGACTGTATATTCTGTCCGTATATTACTAACACATTGACAGCCGGCAACCTAAGAGACATTTAATGCCTCAGCGCCGGCAACATATCGGCCACTCGACACATTGAAGACCAGAAATTTTTTTTTAAATTTGATTACTGGACGAAGTTACGCTCGAATAAAATTTTTACTTGCCCGCTTTTACAAAACATTTATATCTACGGTAAATAGAGATCTTCATTTCAATTTTCAGCCAAAGTGGTCGATTTTAAACGTAACTTTCCATTTATAATTAATTGTTACTTTTATAAATTGAAAGAAACGAAATACGAGATATCTCGTGACCGGTCCCCAATGTGTTAACACATTGCCGCAAATGACGGCTATAGCCGTCCGATCTTTGGCGATGTGTAGGCAAACGACGGCTATAGCCGTCATGCACATTTTAATCGATAAAAAAAGAACAGCGTTAGTACGAAGTGTTCTAACGCATACACTTGTTAATTATTGAGTAATACATCGAAAAAAAATGTATAGCATGCCAGACAGCATATTAGTTGTTCTTTTATGCGTTTTCTCATGCAGTCATAAACAATTAAAAAAAAAAAATGTATTTCTGAGCACGATCGTCAAATTAAAAGTGTGCGGCAACGTGTTAAATCCCAAATTATTCGCTTGTTTCTGATCACTGAATAGCCAAAAAAAAAAATATTTAAAACATTATATATTTTCGTAAAATAGAACACACTATGGTAATTGCATATTTTATATAAAAATGCATATTTTTATTTTCATATTCGTCATATACAATTTAACGGCAATTAAAAATAGAAATAAAATGAAAATTTTTAATTTATAATTATAGAAAAAAAAACAGTTTCTCATTTCATGGTGGACAGATTCAGAAATACGCGTTTTCGCGGGGCCGGCGCTCAAGTGACAAATTCAGAAACCCGCGTTTTCGCGGAGCCGGCTGTCAATGTGTTAACACATTGACGACGGGACCTTGTTTCTGTAAAACTTGCTAGGGAATAAAGTTACGATCGTATAAATCCTTGGTTACATGCTTTCGAGAATAAATTCTATTCTAAACATGGTTCTTAATTTAATGTTTCAATTGAGCGGATAACTTTTTAAAAGTAACCTTCCATACATCGTCGTTTCCTATTTTCACCTTTTCAAGATCTGAGATACAAAACACGAGAAATCTCGTCACCCATCCTCAACGTGTTAACAGTGTTGTAAATCGTTGCGAAGACAAAAGAGGTTTTTAGCAAAGCATACGAAGACGCTTATTTAACACCTTGGCCTACACGATATCTGCCAATTGCGCGAGCTATAATAAACAAGAAAATCGGTCGCGCGTCGTGCCATTCAACTGTTCATCCGTGTACCCGAACTGGCGCAAAATGTATACTTTTCACGACATATATATTTCAGTGCAACAAAAGGAATTGCGAAATAATAAACAATGTTTAGGTACAAATAGTAATTTTAAGACGTCTAGGGTGTAATCGTAATCAATTGATCAGTTAACAAAAATAATTTGTTTATGACACAAACTCTTTACCACGAGTCAGACTCGTGGTTTCCGCTTATGGCACAAATTTTTTACCACGAGTCAGACTCGTGGTTATAGGCCAAATGGTTAAATGAAACGGTGAGCGAGCGAGCCACTACAGTGGCGCATCGTTCCGAAAGATGACATCCGCGAAAGCCACTTTAACCCTTTGACTACGGTAGATTTTGAGACGCACCGTTCGTACCATACGGTAGGAATTCAGTTACAACGTACACCGAGAACAGCGAAATATTTTGTTAGGGGTACATTTCTGGGAAAATATATTTGAATAATCGAAAAACTGAGTTTCACTACAGTGGAACAATATTATTTATTTATTTGTATTCTGCACCGAATCCTCACTATACATATTAAAAATTTAATATTAACGTTAAGCTTAAATTTTCAGGCCGCCTATAGGCGTCCTCCGTGTCATAAAGCCAAACTGCGCCGGGCGTCTAAAGGCGCTCTCAGTATCACAAACGCAAAATTTCTAACCGCCTATAGGCGCCCACAGTAGCCAAGGGGTTAATGGCGTGTCGTTCCGAAAAATGATATATAATAAGCCACTATAGTCGCGCGTCGTGCCTAAGAGGTTAATCCAAGCGCGGCCCAAAGAGTTAAGAAACATGTGGTTTCGAGAAGCAGTCGACTCACCTGTTGCTGTAAAAGCGACGACGGGACGAGTTGTTGCTCCACCGGGAGTTGAAGTCGTTCTTCCGTTTCCGTTTCACGTGGCTCACAGTACGCAAGTAAAGTGTCGAGGCTCAGCTGGATCGACGCCGGGCGTCGCGAGTTTGCTGTCTACGCGGGATATGGCGATCAGGGCATCGCAACGCCACCCTTTATACGCGTGTAAGCCGCCTTGTGCCGTGGGCCGCGCGTGTCGGCCACCCCCTCTGCTCTTCTCCCTCGTCCTCTCTCGCTTTTGCAACTCGTGTAGCGAGGTGTTCCAGGTACAACCCGTCTCTCTCGCGTCTGCCGCGTGCGCATACGCGCGCGTTCCGCGATCGGCATTCAATTCTCTTCGCCGCGAGCTACCTTCGAAGCCGGTGCCGCGAAATACGCGTGAATAGTTATGTTTTAATTTCAATTTATCTTTTTGTTATATTTAGTTTCTTTTCAGTGTTTTATCATTTGGATTGTTTAGGAGAGTGACGGGAGATTTTGTGCATTGGGAAGTTGGTTTCGTGGGGTTGAAAAGATTTTTTACTTTTAATTTGAGCTTAAGTTGAAGTATATGAGACTCATTACTACGATATTTGTGCGATTTTTACTAGATTTTTCTTATTTTTCTTTTTTTTAATTGATTGTTTTGTCGTTTGGGCGCTCATTTCTGTGTGTGAATTATTGTTTTAAAAAATTTTTGTGAATAGTTATATTTTAATTTCAGTTTCGCTTTTTGTTATCATTATTTTTTTTTTTTTTTTTAGTGTTTCATGATTTGGATTGCTTAGGAAAGTGAAGAGAGATTTTGTGCATTGGGAAGTTGGTTCCGCGAGGTTGAAAAGATTTTTTCTTTTTAATTTGAGCTTAAGTTGTACTCTCAAAAGAGAATTGTAAAATTGTACGTGAGGCTTATAACTAAGATATTTGTGCAATTTTTACTGGATTTTTCTTATTCTTCTTTTTTTTAATTGTCTGTTTTGTCGTTTGAGCGCACATTTCTGTGTGTGAATTATTGTTTTAAAAAAGTTTTGTGAATAGTTATGTTTTAATTTCAGTTTCTCTCTTTTTCTATCATTATTTTTTTTTTAGTGTTTCATGATTTGGATTGCTTAAGAAAGTGACGACAGATTTTGTGTATCGGGTGTTGGTTCTGGGGGTTGAAAAGACACACGTGTAATTTTTCCTGTATTTTTTCTTGTTCTACGTACAATACTTACAATATTTACAATACAGTCCCTGGTCATCGAATTAGGACCACTAAAAATTTTCAGCATTTTTCACGTTTTCCGTAAAATTAAAAGGCCTGTTCAAATTGTAACGATACAATTTATTAACTACTAACATAATACACTACAACTGTACATAACGTTATTAACACACGTTAATATTTTGTATTTCCACCCTTTGCTTCGACGACAGCCTGCATCCTTTCCTGCACGCTCCGTGTACATTGCTCGATCGTATGCTTCGTATCTTCATTATTTTCCCAAATATCTGTAATTTTTGTTTTCAACTCGGATAACGTGGTGCTCGGAGAGTCGTAAACTAGTCTTTCGAGTAGGCTCCGGACATTTTCTATGGCACTCGAGTCGGGAGAATTGCCTGGCCATGGAAGCAAAGGGATGTTTTTGGTTTTGGAATCGCTCATCACCCACACGGTTTCATTATTATCCTAATAATAACAAATCAATTGCCATGTATACGTCGTTATCAACGTATTCGGTAATAATTTAAACGACCAAAGACTGTTTTCCATCTGTGACACAACGTCATAACCATAAAAGTGAAATTTTCGTACGTGGTCCTAATTCAATGGCCAGGCACAGTATTTACAATACAATATAAGATACCATGGTTTGTTAACGGTCGATTTTCACAGGGTGTGCAGAACGGTTTTTCTGTTTTTTTTTTTTTTTTTTTTTTGAGGACGTGGTCGTAGGTGATTTTAATTTAGCCGGATCTTAGTCGGACCTAGTATGGTCTTGTTTTCCCTGTTCATTTTACGTGTATTGGTATATAGAAGTCCTGAGTTACGCTGTTGGTGTGCATTCTTTTTGTTGTATTCCAGATTTGACTCCACTCTTCTTTTGTTACCTTTCTTGCATGATTGATGAGATCTTGTAATACAGAAATAATGGAAAACTAATTTTAATGTTATATATTTTTATTTGTTTTGTAGATAAGAGGATCACAATTTGATTTTTTTATTTTGTAATACAGAAATAAAGGAAAACTAATTTTAATGTTATATATTTTTATTTGTTTCGTAGATAAGAGGATCACAATTTGATTTTTTTATTTTCACGACTGGATTTTTTTATTTAATTAGCCGTGGCACTCCAACGGTTTAAGTCATATCAAGTATTAACAAAGGATACTGGTTAAGTGTAACACGCTGGTTTTAATGAAAATGTATGATACAGAATTTAAAAGAATATTAGACACGTATTTTTTTCATCTGCGATCATCCATGTTTAGAGGGTGAAAACAGTCCTCAAAATTAGGGATGAAAAATATATTTTTCTTAATATTTTAGAAATTATTCTCTTTAAACAAAGACTGCGGAATCTTTAATCACAGATAGTTTCTGAAACATTGAGGAAAATATATCTTTCGTCTCTTACTTTTTCAGTCTGTTTTCACCCTCTAAATATGGATAATTGAGAATTATATTTTCATTCCGGTTATTGTGACACTTCCAGTAATAAAAGCTGAACGGTCTTCAGGGAAGACGCAGAGATATCTTACTACAATTTCCAATATAGGAAAACCGTACAATTGTTGCTTTCCTCGAACATAGTACGTCAGAAAAATTTTATAAAACTCCCACTTTCCATTTCATATTGCAAATTATTCTTAACATGTCGACATCGACAATATATTCCGGCCATTTTTAGAACTATCAGACGTGTGGGTATATTTTTCCAAAGCGCTTATTCCTTTTCCTCACTCTGCCGTCACCACACCCACGTTTGACCCGTTTTACAATGAATCTTTCCCTATTTTCTGGTTCCTCGCACAGGCAACAGGTCCGCCGACTCAACCTTTTCTTAAATTAAGTAGTCTTTCTGCATTAGGGAGTCAGGAAATTTTTATTTTTTTCTTCTTATGAATACAAAATGCAGAATAGGAAACGCTTGTAAAATTTTATCGACAAATTTCTAAATTAAACGTTGTGAGCAACGTATGAAATTGAGTCGTAAGATTTTTAATGCTACGGTGAAGGAAATTTGAAACTCCTTTTTCTTCGAACTATATTTTACACGTTCGTGTGTATGATATATAAAAAATTGTTAATTATTGATAATTCAGCTTGTTTTCTTTTTGTAGATATTGAAAAATATATTATTTCTTTTTGGTTGTATTGCAGAAATATTTTATTTCTTTTTGATTGCATTGCAGAAATATTTTATTTCTTTTCGATGTATTTGTTTAAAATATGAACTGATGAGTAAAAAACAGCTTATAGATATTTTCTTTAATGTATTAAT
>SMSQ01010620.1:23320-35183 GCA_019453375.1 Ctenoplectra terminalis | reverse complement strand
CGGTCTATATAAAATTGAATATATAACTTCTTTATTCCGCAGTAAGAATGCGAAATAGGTATGCAAATAAGAATTTATTCGATCGTAAATTCTTTCCCATAATAAGTTTTACCAAAACAAGATCCAGTCGTCAATCCGTTAATCCAAATGGCGCGTCTCAAAGACGTGTCTCTCGAGCGCAAGAGTTCAAACAGCCACAAGGAATCAAACTCGAACAAACGTTCTCTTATTTGCATCGCGTCGATACAACAGAACAGATGAAGGCGTTCGTTCAAAGGAGACGATCGGTGAAACCAAAAGACGGGATCGCGAAGAGCACGCGCGACCGTCGCGACGCTCGCTGAACCGTTTGTATGCGAACGCGAGTTTACGAGTCGGCTTTGTCGCACGGCAAGATAATCCAGGCATTGTCAACCGACTGATGTCCGGTATTCGGCCAGTCGGTTGGATCGACGTCATTGTCGTTGCTGCCTTTTGTAGTCGCGAGATGATTTTAAGCCGGTTATAACGCCGATGACGCGCGTTCAATGCAGACGATCCGCGAGATGCCTTTCGATTCCTCTCCTCTGTGTGCCTCTTCGATGGCCTGGAATCGAACATTCGATTTTACGAATCAATCGTTCACTGCTGTTCACCGATACGTCGCTTTTACGTCGCTTTTGGGGTTCGAGAGAGAATCATTTATTAGGATAAAATAATTGTATTCGTTTTTATGTCGAGTTTGAGTAATATAAATTATTCAGAAAGATGAATAGAGGAATTGTGGAATATGGAGACTGAGATCAACGTGGAGAAAAATATTTTTATTAACCCTTTGGTTTACCAGTTCTTCTATCTTCATGCATATTAGCAATAGTTATTCGTGTTTTTGACACTCGGTCAAACGCAAAGTATTGAAATATTACATGTATTTTGTATTTGCTAATTTTCAATCTTGTAAATTTAAATTACATTTAACCTCTTGGCTTACGATTTCTTCAATCTTGATAAATATTAACAATAGTTATTCGTGTTTTTGACACTCAGTCAAACGCAAAGTATTGAAATATTACATGTATTTTGTATTTGCTAATTTTCAATCTTGTAAATTTAAATTACATTTAACCTCTTGGCTTACGATTTCTTCAATCTTGATAAATATTAACAATAGTTATTCGTGTTTTTGACACTCAGTCAAACGCAAAGTATTGAAATATTACATGTATTTTGTATTTACTAATTTTCAATCTTGTAAATTTAAATTACAATTAACCTCTTGGCTTACGATTTCTTCAATCTTGATAAATATTAACAATAGTTATTCGCGTCTTTGACACTCAGTCAAACGCAAAGTATTGAAATATTACATGTATTTTGTATTTACTAATTTTCAATCTTGTAAATTTAAATTACAATTAACCTCTTGGCTTACGATTTCTTCAATCTTGATAAATATTAACAATAGTTATTCGCGTCTTTGACACTCAGTCAAACGCAAAGTATTGAAATATTACATGTATTTTGTATTCGCTAATTTTCAATCTTGTAAATTTAAATTACATTTAACCACTTGGCTTACGATTTCTTCAATCTTGATAAATATTAACAATAGTTATTCGTGTTTTTGACACTCAGTCAAACGCAAAGTATTGAAATATTACATGTATTTTGTATTCGCTAATTTTCAATCTTGTAAATTTAAATTACAATTAACCTCTTGGCTTACGATTTCTTCAATCTTGATAAATATTAACAATAGTTATTTGCGTCTTTGACACTCAGTCAAACGCAAAGTATTGAAATATTACACGTATTTTGTATAATTTTATATTTTTCTAATTTCGGTATTAATATCGTGACATCGGTTCAAATGTTTATTTCGAATATTTATTTTTACGATTATTTTAAAGGACCTCTTTGAGCAGTGAATTAATTTATCTTCGTAAGTATATGTTAAATTTAATCCTATCGCTAGTTACGTCTTAAAACTTGCCGTTTGCTTGATGCTACCGCAGAAACTTTCGGTCACGCGTTTAGTTTGACACGAAAACTTTGAAATGAAGTTTCTGAAAGTAATTTCCTGCATGGAGTATTAGAAAGTGACCTGTAATGTAACATTTTCCTTGCTTAATATTTATAAACTTAATCTCGTCGTACTGAAATTTAATAGAAAACCAGTAAGAAAACATAATTTCTTAGCCGCTGAATAAATCCAAGCCGGAAGACCATCTCCATACTATTTTTCATTTAAATAATTTCAAAGCCAGAGACCACGCATAATTTTCTCAGTTAAATTCATCATTTATTGTTAAACTGACACAACAATAAAAAATCAACGCAATAAAAAGACAAATAGCTAAACTCTCAAATTCTTTTATCGACGATAAAATAAATAAAATTCTTGTAGATTCAGTCATAAAATTATTCTCACCGTTCACAAATAATAAAGCAGCGTATACTCTTTCTATGGAAGAAAATAAAAAGAAAATTAAAAATTAAAAATTAAAAAACGTAAAATATGAGCTTATTACAATTTTTTAAATTTAATTAGAAATTTTAAGAAATCAAATCAATTTGCAAAGTTCCTTACGATAATAAAATAGAAATACAAATAAATCGAAGAGTGAACGAAACTGTCTATAAAGTTCCATTAGATTAAAAATTAAGAAAATGTAAAAAGTGTGCTTATTACAATTTTTTAGATTTAATTTAAAATTTTAAGAAAAATGAATTTGCAAAGTTTCATACAACAATAGAATAAAAATACAAATAAATCGAAGAGTGAACGAAACTCTCTATAAAATTCCAACAGATTAAAAGTTAAGAAAACGTAAAAAGTGTATTTATTGCAATTTTTTAAATTTAATTAGAAATTTTAAGAAGCGAAATCAGTTTGCAAAGTTTCATACAACAATAGAATAAAAATACAAATAAATCGAAGAGTGAACGAAACTCTCTATAAAGTTCTATCGGATTAAAAATTTTAAAAACGTAAAAGATGTGCTTACTACAATTTTTTTAAATTTAATTAGAAATTTTAAGAAGCGAAATCAATTTGCAAAGTTGCATGCGATAATGGAACAGAAATACAAATAAATGGAGGAATGAACGAAACTGTCTATAGAATTCCATCAGATCGGGAATTTACATCAAAATATTCGATATTGAAACCATCTCAGATATCAAGAAGCGATAATCGAGCGTCGAATCGTCCGGAACACGTGCAAATAGTTTATCAAATTGATTGACGATCTAGTAATGTCAGTAATTCGCGACACGCCGCACCGTTACACGGGGGTCAATAGTGCTGGCATCGAAATCACCCGCTTGTTTATGGCATTGCGGTGCCAGCAGACTTACGAGCCATTGAAAGAAGCGGCAATTTATAATTTTACACCTACGTGTCAGTATTGTAACATTTAATAGGATATTTAACTTCCTACACTTGAATAGTTCTCGGTGTTATCATTGGATGAAATATAGTTGCTTAATGATAGATTTCAATATTAACGCTAGATTTATGGATATGGATTGGATCGTTTCAGAGAGTGAATTAAGGTGCGGTTTTTTCGCCATAATATTAGCCTATTTTATTTTGAATTAATAGATTTTTATTTCATTATAAAATTATGATAATAAAAACAATAAATTTTTATTTTATTATAATATTATGGTAATAAAATCAATAGATTTTTATTTTATTATAATATTATGGTAATAAAATCAATAGATTTTTATTTTATTGTAATATAATGGTAATAAAATTAATAGATTTTTATTTTATTATAATATTATGGTAATAAAATTAATAGATTTTTATTTCATTGTAATATTATGGTAATAAAATTAATAGATTTTTATTTTACTATAATATTATGGTAATAAAATCAATAGATTTTTATTTTATTGTAATATCATGATAATAAGATTAATAGATTTTTATTTTATTGTAATATTATGGTAATAAAATGAATACATTTTTATTTTATTATAATATCATGATAATTACAATAATTAATAGATTTTATTAACGGAGATTTATTTAGTATATTCTTCGCGTAAAAATTCCACCTCAAGTGTATATTTTTCGTACGCTCACATATTTGTTATATGTAGGCGTGAAATTTGAAATCCATCAAATTGATAGGTTCCATAAATTTTAATTAATATTAAAACCACTGACGGGCTCATTCTGCCTGTTTCTATTTTTTCCTTCTCATTATTTTGCTACTCTTATTGCTAAAAATTTAACATTCAGCAACGTTTCATATTTCCGTCGAAATATTGTGTGTACAAAGCAAACACTGATTGAGAAAATCGTTTAAAGTTAAAATGATTGCCAGTGATCTTTTAGGTGAAATGAAATTTCCCAGATTCTAGTATTAATTCGGTAATGGCGAGCGTCCATTAAATGCTGGATCCGAATAGTATTTACCATTTAAAACATTTTAAATTATGAACTCTTTGCCGAAGTAAATCCTTTTATCATTTATAATATCCGCAATGTCTCGTAAAAATTTGTGGCCAATTACCAGACCGCGGATTTTTATACAAATTCATGTTCTTATGAATATAATTAAAAAAAATAGAATCTGAATATTATAACGAGTTCTGCATTCCCTTTATTTATATTTAATTATATTTTGGCCAACAAATTTTCCATAAATACATAAAAATCCTGCAGTCCAGTAATTAAGCATAAAAATGTCTATAAAACGTAACCAATATTATAAATAATGAATACAAGTATACATTACAATTTTCTTGGGACAGTAATTTGTACACGATAAATTTTGCGACACAAAAGCGACATGCAAAGGACCGAGAGCCACAGCTACGAAGCGTCATAAATTGTTACTCTGCGCAAGCTGTTATTTTCAAGTTACACAGTTGACAATGAAAAAATTCCTTATCGCGGAAGATTAAAAAGACGTTACGGGTGTCGTAAATCGCACGGTAAATGGCTGCTTTATTTACACGGTCGTTCACATTTTCCGGTTTATCGATCAAAAATCGGGGGTGATCCGAAAATGATCGGTGCACGGTGCCTCATCATCGATGAACGCGAAGATACACGATGTTTATGAAAACATGAAACTGGATATAATTTTTCCGGATAAGTTTAATCCGATACTTCCTTGATCGAATGAAAGGTTTCGCTTTACCGTGCATAATAAATATTTCACAGCCATTAGACGCTTCATCTGCGATAACCAGCGCATAAGAAAAAAGAACGTCTAGCCCTGTCCGTAATATTAAGCTTCAATTTCACGTCGTTAAAAATTGATATTTATTTGCCTATAAATATGATGTTTTAATACTGTCGAACGGTTCGTTAAAAGAGTAACGAGCGAGAATCGATATTCGATGAAGATTTTTCTTCGATGGATACAACGAAACCGTCGCGTTACGCTGTACGCGAGCGTATTGATTCACCGCGGCTATGAATTTATGGAGATAGCTGCTTATTCCTTGGTGTATTTTGGAAGCAGTCCAGATCGTTAATTTTCCATTAGTGCCTTTTCACCGATAAGTGTTCCACCATTTCTCTAGCTAATGTAAATGTATTAACAGTGTATAATGATGCACAGCCTTTCTGGGGCGAACGTTTCCATTGTTACGGTATTTACGAGCGATACACTGTAAACAGCCCGCCATTGCGTCCATTTTGTCAATTAAGGGAGCGCATTCGAGGGAAGATTAACTGTTAAACGTTCAAATATAGATTTTAATAATTTTAGTTATTTTTCAATAATTTTAAAACCGATGCAGGGTGTACGAGTATTAATCTTTGTACTGTAATTTTCTCTGTGATTTAAAAAGAATATTGCACGAGTATTAATCTTTGTACTGTAATTTTTTCTGTGATTTAAAAAAAATATTGCACGAGTTTTAATCTTTGTACTGTAATTTTTTCTGATTTAAAAAAAATATTGTACGAATATTAATTTTTGTACTGTAATTTTTTTCTGTGATTTAAAAAAAATATTGTACGAGTATTAATTTTTGTACTGTAATTTTTTCTGTGATTTAAAAAAAAAAATTGTATGAGTATTAATTTTTGTACTGTAATTTTCTCTGTGATTTAAAAAAGTATTTTCCACCTTTGTCGACTTTGATTTTATTTAAATCTATTTAAATCTATGGTTGAATGACAGTTTGGTAGACATAGATAGATTTGAAATCTGTTTATCACATTGAGTGCTAAGATGCTGAAATTTTCATTTAGGCGCACTTGGTTTCTAAGAATCGACGGTATCAATTTAAAAAAATAATACTTTACACTTTATTAACCACGTTAAACAAAGATACCACTTCCTATTCCAAGCTTCCACAATTTTTGTCTTAAACTCTTAGCTATTTTCCGACCAAATATTTTCAAATTAGTATCATAAAACACAACTCAACAAAAATCGACCAAAGTCTACCTTTGAATGCGACAAAGTTCTGCCATTCAAATTTATACTAATATAACAAATATTCCAATAAAAAATACTACAATTAACCAGTAAAAGAATTTACTAAACCATAAATTCATCTTACACGTCCCTAACATCTCGATTAAACAATGTAAATCATTCGAATTCAACAATTGCAAGTTATAGAAATACAAAACGCGAAGAAGCTTAAAACACGGTCATTTAGAAAAATGAAAAAAATCATCCGATCATGCGAACGTGTACTTTCCGATTCCCACGGGAAATAATTTTAATGGAACCGTGGCTCTCGAAAACTCCCGGTATTCCAAGCGCACGTTTGCGTGTACACAACGCTGGAGCGTAACCGCGTTCGATAAATATCGATTGCCTTTAAAAGTTATTACCTTTCGCGGTGCGTCCACGCGGAATCATGACCAAATTCCATTTCTGTCGTCCTTCGTTTCGAACCGTGTTCGAAGTGACTCGAGCCTTTGCACGGAATTACCCCCGAGCCTCTCGGCGGAGAATCGAAAGGCCATCGGCAGCCGTCTGCGCGTACCGTTTCAACCCCTCTCTTCCATCCTTTCATCCTTCTTTCGTTTTGTTTGGTATCGTATCCATTTTTCGCGAGGGATACCCTTTTAGACGCACATGGCGATGCGAAACGAGCCGGGGGGGTGGCTTCAGATATTAAGCTTCCGACGTTCGATCGCATTTCAGATTGCACGGGGGTTGAATTCCATGGGGGATTGAATGGGATCTCGTTCGAGCGGTGGAAGGGACACAGACGATGCGAACAGGGCGGCATATACAGTCGGTCCTTTTCGTGGGTGGTTAATCCGATTACGCGGAAAAATTTCGATACGCAACGATATAGGGAGGCTTTAGCGCAAGGGTTGGAATCATTTCGGCTCGATTTCGGTTGCGCGCGGGCTGCGCGGCGATGATAGCTTTTTGGTATCTTATCTATCTTTTGAAATGGTCCATTTTTCTTTTTTTTTCTTGTTTTTTGTTTTTTTGCAACTGTGATACGAAGCGTGCTTTGGGAGAATAAGATATAGGGAGGCTTTAGCGCAAGGGTTGGAATCATTTCGGCTCGATTTCGGTTGCGCGCGGGCTGCGCGGCGATGATAGCTTTTTGGTATCTTATCTGTCTTTTGAAATGGTCCATTTTTCTTTTTTTTTTCTTGTTTTTTGTTTTTTTGCAACTGTGATACGAAGCGTGCTTTGGGAGAATAAGATATAGGGAGGCTTTAGCGCAAGGGTTGGATTCATTTCGGCTCGATTTCGGTTGCGCGGCGATGATAGTTTTTTGGTATCTTATGTATCTCTCGAAATGGTCCATTTTTTTTTCTTTTTTCTTTTCTTTCTTGTTTTTTTTCCAATTGTGATGCGAAGCGTGCTTTCGGAGAATAAGATATAAGGAGGCTTTAGCGCAAGGGTTGGAATCATTTCGGTTCGATTTCGGTTGCGCGGCGATGATAGTTTTTTGGTATCTTATGTATCTCTCGAAATGGTCCATTTTTCTTTTCTTTTTTTTTTTCTTTTTTTTTCTTGTTTTTTGCAACTGTGATACGAAGCGTGTTTTGGAAGAATGAAGGGATTTTTGGATTGTTGATGAGTTGAGTTTGTGGATTATTGAGGAATTGATGTAATGAACGATTTGTGTAGTGGAGGTGTACTGAGTGAATGTTTTAGAGTCTGTTCATTCTTGGAATTTATGTTGTTTATTGTTCGGTGCTTGTTGTTGATCGTAGCACAGTTTGGAGAATTTTAGAACTGCTTTTGTTAAATGCAAGGTCTATATTATGTTTTTGTTTTTAATATATTTACTAGAAGTCGCGATAATTAATAATTATATACAATTATGTAATGATTGATGAGGTCTTGGTATAGTTTCTTCAGAAGCTGTAGATTTTAGAAAACCTTTCCTGTGAAAATGGTAAATAAATTTAACGAAATTGAAAGGTCTGAAGGAAATTTGATTATAAAATTGTTGAAATCAAATATATATTGATACAGGTATAAAAGTGTGCAAAGTTGTAAAAAAGATTATTAATATACCATTACTATTATTTATTCATATCATTTTATTTATATTACTGTTATTAATATTTACTTTAATAACTTTGCAATTGAATTTCCTTTCACGCCTTTCAATTTTATCAAAAACACGAAAGATGATAAAAATTCTGAGCGATTCTAATTCAATGGCCAGAGGCTGTACAGTGATAAACAAGCGAAGTAAGACACAAAATATAAATACATAAAAAAGAGGAACGTTTTAACGAATTTTGAGTCTACCATTTTTTTCTGCCACTCCATTCTATCAG
Organism: Ctenoplectra terminalis; assembly: GCA_019453375.1. Classification (NCBI taxonomy): domain Eukaryota; kingdom Metazoa; phylum Arthropoda; class Insecta; order Hymenoptera; family Apidae; genus Ctenoplectra; species Ctenoplectra terminalis. The sequence continues at coordinate 26,452 of SMSQ01010620.1, read as the reverse complement.
AGTTCAAATTTCAAGCAACGAGTAGAAGAGATCGGAGAATAAATTTCTCGGGCATGTGCTCGGATCTTTGCGCGGTTGCGATGTGTTTGCGGTGTGGGGCACGTTGCACCCTTTGTCGTGGTGCTATTTACTCGAGGAAAAGTTCCAGGTACAAAGGGCTTTCGGCTAGCGTAGGTGTTTTGCGCGAATTCGAAAGTTCGGTAACGCGGTTAGCTAGGTGACCACCGACGAAAATTGGAACGGCTGCACCGCATTTCCAGAATTGTTTGCTTCAAAGAGAGTGGCGTTCAGGGTGCAAATGTTGGATTTTAAATGCTAATGGAAGTCTTAACGCTCGACGTGATTGAAACACTGAATAAACGACAAATCTGTTAAAATGTTTTATAAAAAAAAAATTAATGGAAGGTGTAAATTGTGAATTATACGAGAATTGAAGTTGGTAGAACGATGATGAATAAATTGTTGGAGGTTCTAAAATTGATCGTTAAATTGTTTTACACTAGATTTAGGGATGCTTAAGATTAATAAGCATATACATGGAAAATGTGCACTAAAAATGGAATTTATATACAAAAGATCTGCTAAATGAGTCTCTGATAAGAACATTCTATTAATTTAAAGTACAATTAACTATTATTTTTTTAAATCTGTGTTTTTACGCACCCATCAAAATGATCCAATCGACTCTCATAAGTCTAGTGTTAAGGATCAGTTTTACCTTCAGTTAGAGAACTATTTCATTTATTTCTTTAGTGCCAAACATTGTGTCCAATTACGAAATCGTTTGAATATTGAGTAAGCGCGTATAAGTTTTTCTGAAATACGAAGTGTGATAAAACATGGACGATACTATTTTTTGATAATAGAGGAGACAAGGGTGAAACCAGAATGGCAGTAATATTAACAAAATAAGAAAAAAATTTTTTATTTCGGTTTATTAAAAGAATCTCTTTTTAGAAAATTGTATACAACAATAAGAATTAATACTTTCCTATTTTTAACAAACTTCAATCATTTTGCGATCCAACCTTTTTAATTTATATTTCTCCACACTGAACATTTTTAAAATAAGATTTCTCGATTGAGTCTTTGAACAAATTTTTTATTATATTTATGAAAAAGATACACAGTCCTAATTATCATACAAATTATTAAGGACTGCGATAAATTCAGTTTCCTTTTTACAATTAACCTAAACATAAGGTCCTAAATTTTCTCGAAAATATTAACTTATACCGCCAAATATGCAACGATGGTCACTAATAATCTTATAAGATACGTGAGACCTTAAATACTCAATAATAAAAAAATCTAAACTAAAAAATCAAATTTATATTAATAACAAAATAAATAAAACAAAGGCAGATAAATCTTTCAAAATTCTCCATAAGTAAATACGTGTATCTTCCTTTCGAAAACTCCGTAACATTGCAACAGCCACTCACGTGCCATTTAACGGTCACTGATAGTTTTAACGTAAAATAAACAAACAATAAAAAATGAATGAAATAAAAAGACGCGTAAAATTCGCGTAAATTACTGGCGATTTTTAAAGTTCCCTTGATAGTCGCAATCGAAATCGTAATCAGTCAGAAAAGGTATCGCCATTTTCCGTCAGAGTGGAACGTCGCGTTCACGAGTTGGAAATAAATCCGCGCCCGGTTTCTACGGAACGTTCAACGAATTGCCGGAGCGGCCGGGAAAATCTGCTTGAAAGGCTGTCGTTGGTTCAGAGAAAGTACACGATGTGTCCTTTGACGCAGTGAAAATCCTAGCCGGTCCAGAAACTTCACGGTAGATTGAAATTCCTGTTCCAGTAAAGTGACGTTGGAACTGCCTCGTCGCGTTGCCCTTCAAAGAGATGTCCGCTTCTACAATAATTCCTCGCTGGAACGCGGAGATTTAGTTGGCCAGTGAAATCGAGAAAATTTTGTCCATTCGGGACTTTCTTTTGGCCATTGTTTCTCTGTTAGTCGAATGTTTGGCGTTAGTTGAACGTTACACGATGTAAAAGCGTTGGGAGATTCGCGGATCGTTTTGTTTCTATTTGTTTGAAATATTCGTAACTCGTTTTCATTGCACTGGTTTAAATTCTGATTCTGTTTCTGTTTCGTTTAATTTAGCTTCCTATTTTTTGCACGCGATGTAATCATTTGTACGATATTGTTTTAATATGCTGCTAAGTCAGAGATGTATTTAAAAGGCGTTTAAAATGATTTTTGTGGAATCTAAGGAACTGGAGTTGAAAAAAGAAAAAAACTAAATCGATGGATATTTGGAAAAATACGTGGCAATAATAAATTGTAACAATTGTTACCCTTGTGTATACTTTTTTTACAAAATTGTATAAAATTCTCTAAAGCAGTGACTTCGACACGGTTTCAAAATAGAATTTATTAAATTTTTCTCAGCGTGTTATGAAACAAAATTATGTAGAATGAAATATAAAAGTTGGTATTGTTTATTATGAATGGTACGATAGAAATTAGAAAATCTTTCTGTATGGTGATCGATATATTAACTTAGCATTTTTTAGTTGGAATATTTATGAATAGGGACAATTTAGAATTCGGACGATTCTTTCTTTTAGGAAGAACTTGCTTACATAAGTACTTTTAAGAACAATTTCATATTTTAAATATAGATAATACTTTACAGTTTGAGTTCAGAAGATCATTTTTAAAAATAATCTTTCATGCGTCGTCGTTTACTAATTTTACCTTTTCAAGTTATGAAATATAAAATACGAGAAATTTCGTCACCCATCCGTAATGTGTTAATATTACTTAAACAACATACTTCGTGCGCAAAAATACGCGATACTATTCCAATCACCCCAAAAAATACTAATTATTTCTGCACAGTTCTCAACAGTTTCAGTCTGACACTAATCCGAACAGCGAACGAGGGTTAAAATCGACAAAACGTTCGAAACTCCCTAAAACAACCCTTTAACACTAATTAATTAAATTTAGCCATCATACTTTCTTCATTCTACCACTGTTTTTTTTTTTTTTTCTATTTAACTAAATCAACCATTTCTATAATTCCTATCTCCACCTCAAACGTCTCAAACAATCTTCCCGAACGCTCCGACTTAATTCTCTGCAATTTTTTTTTTTTTTTTTTTTT
>SMSQ01010620.1:1448-22869 GCA_019453375.1 Ctenoplectra terminalis | reverse complement strand
TATTTAACTAAATCAACCATTTCTATAATTCCTATCTCCACCTCAAACGTCTCAAACAATCTTCTCCGCAATTTTTTATTTTTTTTTTTTTTCTATTTAACCAAATCAACCATTTCTATAATTCCTATCTCCACCTCAAACGTCTCAAACAATCTTCCCGAACGCTCCGACTTAATTCTCGGCAATCGCATCGAGAAACCGCGTTTCGTCAGAATCAACGGTTGTCCGAACATGAATCAGGGTTACACGCGATGAGGAACGAAGGCGCTCGGTAACGAATTCGTTGCAAACAGCCACCTTCGCCGTCCAACAGATAAGACGACGACGCGTAGACGAGCGGTGGTAGTTTGAGGTGCGCGAAACCGACTCGCAGCGCTTCCCTTTTCCTCAACGGGGAGCGGATCCGTGCCCGGAGCGGTCAGCAGGTGCAATTAGATGCTGCAATGAGATAGCGATTAATAGCCACCGCGATGTCGTGTAATTATAGTGATCGCATGGAGCGGAGTCATAATCACGCGCGGTTCGACGAAAGCCCCTTGGCCTCTGGAAGTCGAGGAGGAACGCCGGCCACGCGAAAACTCGTACTTTTGCTAATGTCAGTCATTAACGGGCTTTTTGAGGGATTTACTTTGGCATATTTGCGTAGCCAAATTGCGAGCTCCGCATCAGGTTGCTCGGTGAAATTGTTTTAGATGCACGAGTTGATTGGCTTCATTTTTGCGAGTGTTTTTCCGGTGTCTTTGGCAGGTTTCTGGGTATGATGGGGTTGTGGTGGAATAATAAAAATTATCGTCTTATGTGTGTTAAGAGCGAGAGAAAAATTTCTTGAAAAATTTTCAGAACGAGGGAAAAGTTTCTTGAAAAATTTTTAGAGCGAGGGAAAAGTTTCTTGAAAAATTTTCAGAGCAAGAGAAAAATTTGTTGAAAAATTTTCAGAGCAAGGGAAAAATTTTCAAAGCGAGGGAAAAATTTTCAGAGCGAGAGAAAAGTTTCTTGAAAAATTTTCAGAGCAAGAGAAAAATATTTTTAAAAATTTTCAGAACCAAGGAAAGATTTTAGAATAGAAATTATTTAGCATAAAAATTGCTATTGTTCTGCTAAGGGTTATGTGTATTTATATGGTAGTATTACGAATTGTTATCAGTATTTTTTTTCTTGAGTTTTTTCATACTGTAACAAGAAATTATTAAATTGTCAGATGGCAGCTTATTTACTTTACTATATTTAACCTTTGCAGTCATTAATCTGTTAATTGGGAACGACGAGTTAACTTACTTTCTAAGAAATTATTTGCCCTTTTAATGTATCGTTACATTTCCATTAGAAATATGTTTTTTTTTAACTTACATTTGCAAGAACTGAAGTCGACACGACTAGAAATTCATCCTTTCTATCAATTTTTAATTCCGTGTATGAAGTTCCTAATTAAAAAATGACCCAGTTAACAGGTTAAATACTAGTAACTTTGAACACGTCGGTAACCAAACCTACGAATTGTTAAACATTTACGGAAAATTTGAAGGAATAAAAATTCTCAGAATTCACATAATAAACCCAGAAATATGCTAGTGCTCGTTATAATAATTAACGAATAAAAAAGTTGCCTATCCAGCTTATATTTTTTAAATTATATTCGCGAAAGTACGAATCTGCATAAAAATGAGCCTTAACCCTTCGTTGCACAATTTTTTTTTAATTTAAAAAAAAAACAAATACGTGAACTCTCACAAACGATAATAATAAGTTAGCAGTGTCTTTCTCTTTTAAAAAATGTATCCAAGAAGACATTGTAAGAGATAAAAATATTAATGGTAAATTAGTTGCGTCACACTAAATGTCAATTACAACGCAAAGAATTTAAAACAAACGACATGTTGCATATTTTAAACGTGATGCAACCAAGAATTAATGACTTCGAAACGCTTCTGCTTCTCTTTATTCAAATACTGTATTCCGGACTTCAAAAAATCGAGCATATAATCTCCAGGTTGATCATTTTTCTGTCACTTTTATTACGCGATTAGCAACAAGATTTACTTCAAACTTTAATTGCAATTTTGATCGAGTTCCGAACCTAGTTTCCGTTTTTCCCGTACTTGGTGCTCGAAGGTAATTCTACTGGAGGTAATAACAAGCGTTACAATCGGTATTCCGAATGCGCGACATTACAGACTAGTAGAGTGCCGTTGAATAAGCAGACTGCTGGTTATTCGAGCCACGTGAAGTACGAAATTGAAATTTCATTTAATTAATGTAATGCGTTTAAAGCACGAACACGAGAACGTGAGTGGTATCGAGGTGAAGCGAACCACACACGGTTTGTTCACCTGATTTGTGTTACTAATGGATTTCGATCAATTGATTTTGCATCCTACGATCGAAATAATGATACTGATAGTTTCTATATCGTCGGAGGATAGTTGGTAAATTTAATTAATTTATAGTATTCTCTATCGGCGATTTTTGTTTTTTAATTACATTAATATTAAATTAGCGGAGAATCATTTTAATCATTTTATTCATTTTAATCATTTGAATCGTTTTAATGATTTTTCTTACAGTGTTTTTCTTTTATAGGAATCTAGAAATAAGAAACTATACTAACAAGAACTAATCTAGGAAGTATGATTTGAGAATTTGTGAAATTCATATTCTTCGTTTGTTGAATCAGGTTTAATATTACTCTGCTACGGCTGTTGGACCATGGAATTTGTTATTTTAATTTTTTAATTCGTGACAAATATAAAGAATTCGTTATTAAGGTGTGTAATCTTTTGTTTCAATTTTATACTGTTGCTTCGTTTTTTTAGTTTAACTAAAGACGAATTAATTATCAGTCGCGAAATGTAACTACTGAATACAACTGCTCGTTATATCCACTGATACAATTGTTTTGCGAGTGCAAGGTTTTTTTACAGAGCGAAGTTTAGTGCGTGACTGATACAGCGTCAAATATATTAAGATACAACGAAAATAAAATGCTAGTTTCTTAATAGGGTAAGTTCGGGATGCTTCGACCACTTTTTGGAACGAAGCCATTGTTTCCAATTACATTGTTGGATTTTTACATTTTTGTCGTTTTGGGAAAATTAAAGGGCATAAGTAATTTAGAATATATGTAAATTATACTTGGCGACATATTAAGATATTTATTTTTCTTTTTCAACCAAGAAATACCAAGATTGCAAATGAACGGTCTTCTCCGCATGTTCGAGTTAGATTCCACTGATTATGAGGGATAGCGATCTTGAAAAATGCCAGAAAACGCAGCTTACACAAAATATAATACAAGAGAAAATTAGTTGATACGTTGCTTTTTCTTAAACTTCTCACATTAATCACAAATGTTCCCATGCTTAAAGCATCCATCATGAAACAACCACCACACCTTACACATTCAACCCGATCGTTTGCGAAGGGTTCTAAATAGTTTTTTTTAGTTTTACTTTCAAGTATCCACACAACTTTAAATGTAATTTATAATTTATATACGGTTCTGCGACAATTGTTAGTACGAGAATAATAATAATCCGATTTATTTGTTTTATTTTGGGATATTAACCCTTTGCACTCGAGAGGTGACTCTGACTCACCACTTGGATTAATGCAGCGACTCGAATCGCGTCTAATATAATTATTTCATTTCAACTTTTCGTGTATCTTTACATTATACAAGACTCAATATTGAATCTTAAGCTTGATAACTTTGGTTCGTGCAATATTTTAGAAAGCACTCGTCAAAATCCATTCTCCGTTCCTCGGGATAAGTATCACAAAAATGTCTTTCGAGTGCAAAGGGTTAATACTGGCCGGTCTCTCCCTATGATATTTATTTATTATAAATGTACTTTATAATATATATACGGTTCCGCGACAATTGTCAGTACGAGAATAATAATAAGCCAATTTACTTGTTTTATTTTGGGATATTAATACTGACCGGTCTCTCCCTGTGATCAAACAATCCCAGACTTACCCCATACTTAAAATAACTTAATAATTATAACAAAAATGTTGCAATCTTCTTTCCATTAAAGTTCCTCTCAGAAAAATACTCAATTCGCGATAAAAGCATAAAAAAATAATCTCGAACTATCAGAAAGAACAAGTCAGTTCAACCCAGGCGTTCCAAAGTTAACCGCTACCAATGTCTGACAGTCTCTTTACCCACAATTCTCGAAAAATCAATTCCAACTTCATCAAAGTGCGGTTTAAAAAAAATCTGAAGAACCGTTTAACACCGTTCATTCAGCAACGAAGGCGACCCGAGAAAGGGTGAACGAATCAAAACGTTTTCCCCGTCGATTTCACCCCCTTTCGGCCTCCCTTTTCTCGCAAAACGAACCGTTTTCGTTCTTTATTCCTCCCTCTGGCACTTATATTCCCATTCTTCGAGGCGTTTCACCGTGGCGTCCCTTTATTTATTGTTCGTACGAAATTCGCTTTATGGCTGGAACTCTCTCAAGCACGGCGTGCTTCCCATTTCGCCTTTGCCTACATCCGCGTTATTGAATTCAGCGCAACGCGTTTCAAGGAAATGCGTCTACCATGCACGCATCATAAAAGCACCCCGCTCCCCTATGTTCGATTTTGTTCTTCGCTATTAAACATTCCTCGATCCGTGATGTTCCCCGGGACGTGTCTATTGCATCGTACCGGCTTCTCTAATTCTAATTAAGCAGCGATGCTAGGATGTATGCGTTTAATTCACAGTGTAATAAAGTGACGAGGAATATGGAAAGAATGGTTTAAAAAGTAATTGTATTTTTGTTGGTATTTTTTAGATTTCTTATAGGTGTTCATGTGTAACAATGTATATAATATATGTATATAATATAACTTTATTAATTTTTGGTATGTTTGAAAACGTATCGGAAATATGAAAAGATACAATTATTTTTTAAGTTCTTTCCGTGTTCTTCGACATTTTGTTACAGTGCGAATCAATTGTAGATATCTTAGTATTGCTAATTAATTAGAGTTAGAGAAATATAATTGTATAATATTGTATATTTATATATTTTTATATATATAAGTATAATTATCCCTTTTGCTATGAAAGGTACGTGTAATTGGTCACAAAAGTATCCGGCCACCTTAGATATTAATCTCATTTTTCTAAAATATAATTTTTCTTTTAACTCTCGGATTTTTAACTTCTCGGATGAAAATTCACCCATTTTCTGTTTCTAAATATTGTAAAATATTTGATTTCTCGCCGATTATATTCTAATTTGATGTATTTGCTTAAAATATAAAGTTGTGAGTAGATTAACAACTTGTCGATATTTACTCTGAGATATTAATATATTTAATGAAAAGTCGTTTTTGACCCAATTGAGTTTTTCTTTCGTTAAAAAGCTTCCTAATTTTAAGAAATATATTTAAAAAAATTTATCAATATGCAAATTACCTTTTTGCAATTTAAACACACATTTTTAACAGAATTAGGAATTTTTTTAGTCAAATGAGAGCATGCTTAGGTCGAAAGGAATTTGAGGACCGTAGCAAGGTGGTTAATCGCAAATGATACTTACTATTTTTTAAATAAAAGAAAAATTAAGCGGAAAACGATATAGCAATTTAAAAGTAGCAGTCTTTACTTGTAAGGAAAAAATCAGCAATGTTTCCAGAAAAATATTGTTTCTAAACTTCGCACAGAAGATGAGCAGATAATTCGAAAATAAATATAAAGCAGGAAATTTTCATTCTCATCCCCTAATTGAAATTTCTTTTTATAAAAATAAAGTCAATTTTTGATCGCGTAATATTTCGCAGGAGGACGACTCGTAAAATTTGGCCAGATATTCGTTCAAATGTAATTTTCACAATTCTTTCATATTGTTCCGAACTTTTGATATCTTTCGGAATGGTTTGAAATTGAAGTTTGCCTCCAGTGTTTGCATTTGAAACGCTGTTTCACGGGTTTTATCTGGTTGTACTGTGAACGTAAATGTTTTCGCGATTACCGCCTGCTCGTTGTAGAAATTTTCATGAAAGATTCTGGTTTCATAACATTTTTTTTTCCGCTCGGCCACCTCGAACGTAAAAACCTACCAAACAATGTTTTCATACGTTTGGCTTTTATGCAACCGGTGAAATTGCAAGGGTGTTGTAATTTTTTTTTTTTTTTAAATCAAGCAGCCTTGCGTTTTAGAATTTCTCTGTATCCGTCGTACAGAATTATTCAATTCTTCGAAAGGAAATTGAAAATTTTTGGTTTGTACGATATTATGTTTCCTTTACGGTTTTATGAAACAGCATTGGAACGCGTCCAATAGCCGCACAGAATGTTCTTACTATTTTTTTAAGGTATCACACATTTATGTTGAACCGAGTATCGTAACGAAGTTTTTAAAATCAGAAATATGTGATAAGTTGGAGAGCGATGTTCCACTTTTTTAAAAGAATTATAAATTCAACCAACATGGGGGCTGAAAAAATATATTTCCTAAAATAAATACTCCTGGATATATGATATTCAGTATATCGCTGAAAACAGGTGAAAAATTGAAAATTTCTTCACACGTTGAATCGCGCGTGGGCGGTAATAAATGTTTCATTAGACGAGTGTAAATAACATTTGCAATACTGTTCAAACAAAGGAGATGCGAGAGAGAATAAAAGTATCAAGAATTAAGCACAGATGCTAATTGTTCTTAATTAAGTATTCCAATGTGACTTCTTCACTTAAAGTAGTGTCGAAACGCTTATTTTCCTCTCGGCATGGAACGTGTTAATCTACACGAGATCGGGTCATCTCACCTAGAATCATCCTGATTATTTAATTTTCTTTTCTTACAAGTGACGAATTATTTCATTCAACGCTACAACTATCAACGAATAAAGTATACTTATTTGATCCAAAAAAATCGAAATGATAGATATTCGAAAAAATGTATAATTTAAGAGAAATAAATATCTATATATTTTCCAGAAAACCATTGATAATCTCCAATAAAATATTCTTATAAATTTACACAGTTTTTACAAAATGTTAGGAACCGGTAATTTTAACCATTTTGGTAGTTCTAGTGTTAAAGCTATGAAAATAAAAAATCTAGAATCACCCTAATTATTTAATTTTCTAATTTCCCAAGCGACAAATTATTTCATTTAACACTACAAGTACCAATGAATAAACTATACTTATTTGATCCAAAGAAATAGAAACGATAGATATTCAAAAAAATACATAATTCAAGAGAAATAAATCTCTATCTATATATTTTTCAGAAAACCATTGATAATCTCCAAAAAAGTATTCTTATAAATTTACACAATGCTTACAAAATGTTAGGAACCGGTCATTTTAACCATTTTGGTAGTTCTAGTGTTAAACCTATAACAAAAATCTAGAATCGCTATACTTATTTGATTCAAAGAAATAGAAACAATAAATATTCAACAAAATACATAATTCAAGAGAAATAAATCTCTATCTACATATTTTCCATAAAACCATTTGAAATGTCCAATAAAATATTCTTATAAATTTACACAATGTTTACAAAATGTTAGGAACCGATTATATGCACCCTTTTGGTAGTTCTAGTAATAAATCTATAACAATTAAAAATCAAGAAACACCGTCTCATGCGACACGAAAAATGATCTGATCGACTCACCCTTATACTTCAACCCCCGTACCAGCAGTACGAGCTTCATCCAAGCTCGTACAACGTGAAACAAACAATAAGACCAGCAAGTTTTCGTTCTTCTACTTGCCTTGTCCTTAATGCCTCCACGACCACCGCGCGCAACATTAAAAGACAAGATGAGACGAAGGAACTTTTAAATTGAAACAAATAACCATGGCCAAGGATTTGCAGGCCGGGGGACCGGATACAGCTCGAGTTTGCCTATGAATTATAGCTCGAGCATGCCAGCAACATCGGTCGTGGGGTGTGAGAGTGACGACTGTATCCTGGTCGCGTTTTCTCCGCTGCTTTGAGAACAATGAGCTAGGAAAAGAGTAATGAAACACCCTCGTCCAACCCTTCCGGGGTTAAAGCAGTATTATCTTTTTCGTGAAAGTGCAGGAAGCAGTCTTCGCGGTTGGGTATTCTTTCCGGTGACGACCTAGAATCTCTCATTTTTTTTTATCTCCTCTCTCGCTTTTTTTCTCCACTCCTGTGGATTTATCACGGAAGGAAGGACTTGGAGAATTATGGAATCTTCGACTGGAGGATGAAGAAGGCGATTCTCTGACATCGAGATGATGGTGGATTGGTAACTTTAGCTTAGGATTTAGCGAACAGATATTGTTGAAATTATGACAGCTTTTTTGGGGAGCATTTGGTTGGTTTTTGATAGATAGATAATTTTAGGTGTGTAGTTTTAAGGTAAATTAAGGGGGCGAAGATTGGAAATTGAATTGTTTCCGTGTTGGATGTTTTAACATTTAAACTACCAAAGTGGTCAAAATGACCCATTCCTAATTTTTTACAGAAATTTTATAAATTTACTATGGCATCTCGCACGCAATTTTCCGTGATTTTCTGTTAAAAATGTGGACAAAGTTTTGTTTCGTGTAATGTAAAATATGTGGATTTAATTTTGTTATGAATATTTGTCTTGAGGAACTAAAACTTTTTGTAAATCTTGTGTCAAATATAGTAGCTATACATTTTACTAAATTTGAATTGTACTTTCATCCCTAAAAATAAAGATATTCATGTCAGAATTGTTTTACGTGAAAAAAAGATCTCTGAAATTATCATTCTTTTAGATATTCCTTCAGGTATCTAAATTACTCGTTTCTAAGTTAAATTACTATGACATTGCTAGAGTTTTTTATTATATCTAAAATATTTTTATTATTATTATTAATAATGATTAAAAATATTTATTATTATTATTATTATATTATATTATTTTTTATTATATCTGTGGATTTGTGAAAGTGAAACAAACATGTATCGAAATTAATTTATTTCTATATGTTGATTTCATGGCTTGTATTTCTAATCTATATGTTCCATAAGATCTTAGATAGTAACTTCGCAAAAGTTAGTTCAGATTAATCAAAAGATTTAGCAATTAATAGCGAATAATAAATAGTCATTAATTGGTGTCAATGGAGGCTTCCAAAAAATAAAAATAATATTAAGTCTACTTTCAAGATTTCATTTTCGTAGGTTCACTTTCGTAACATTGCATTTTATATTTTTTATTCTTGGGTTGCTGATTTCATGGTTTGTATTTCTAACTTATATTTTCCACAAGATCTTCGATAGTAACTTCGCAAAATTAAGATCAGATTGATCAAAGGATTCAGCGTTTAATAGCGAATAATAAATAGTCATTAATTAATGTCAATGGAGGCTTCCAAAAAATAAAAATAATATTAAGTCTACTTTCATAATTTCATTTTCGTAGATTCACTTTCGTAACATTGCATTTTATAACTATAAATATATTTTTTATTCTTCAACGAACAGCGTTATTTTTTTCTAACACCAGCGTCCAAGTTTAATTAACGCAGAATTCGATTGTAAAATAACTTGCTGCAGAATTTACGGGGCGCATGCATATTTTTGTTGTCGATCGTATATACAAGTTTCTGGGAATATTCCTTAATCCGTGATATTTACACGTAACTGAATAAATTAGCCGGAAAGTTTCGAAGTTGCCAAGCGAAGTATCTCGCGGGAAATCCGATTGAAGCCGACGTAGTGCGAAAATAGTTCTGATTTCGCGAAAGGCAGAGAGGATCAGCAGGAGTTACTAGGTCGCCAAGAGTTGCATCGATGCGAAAAGACGATCCGAAACTCGCATTTAACTGTAGGGATTAGCTGCTTTGTGCCTCGAAGCTTGCTCCCAGCTGACCTAGAAATTTCGAACAATGCAATTTCGGAGGTGTAAGGAAACGCGGATTAATAAAACAACTGGGTTAAACCGTGAGGCGGCAATGTCGGTCCTATCGAGAAGACGTTTCGTGAGATAAGCGAAATTTTCCTTTCCTCTCTGCAGCACTTTTCCTCTCGTTAAACTGCCTTCCTTGTGTCAAAGCTGTTATTCTGTTTTCTTAAGTAATTCGAGACGAAGAGTAATATTAGATTTTAGTTTGAGTACCGAATTTATTCGTTTGCAAACCTGTTAACTCTAAAACTGGAATTATTGCTTATCAGGAGAAGTTATGGTTCACCATTTTTTTAATTGAGCTAAAAGCTAGATATTATTATTAATAAAAATAATGACTATATGTATTCATTTTTTATAATATATGAATTTAATGTATTTAGTGAATTCTATGAATATATTTTATTTACATATTATAGTTCAATGGTATGGTAATAAAATATAGTAATACAACGATAAGGAAATAAAATAAAGTTTAACAAATATAGACACGTGGGTGTGTAACATCCAAAAGAGTTATAGTTCACAGTTTTTTTAATTGAGGTAAAATCTAGATATTATTATTAATAAAAATAATGACTATATGTGTTCATTTTTTATAATATATGAATTTAATGAATTTAATGTATTTAGTGAATTCAATGAATATATTTTATTTACATATTATAGTTCAATGGTATGATAATAAAATATAGTAGTACAACGATAAGGAAATAAAATAAAGTTTAAAAAATATAGACACGTGGGTGTGTAACATCCAAAACATGTAGCATTATAGAGGATTAACTAATTCTAAAATTATGGAAATTTAGGATAACGATTAAAGAAAAATAAATAATAAAGCAAGCGATTTTAGGATAAACAGTTAATTAACAGAAATCAAGTATAGAATGTTAACAGCTTTGACTGTCTATTTATCTTGAAGACTAATATTTTTTAAACTTTTGCGACATTAATTTAACGACATTATAATTTGATTCTTACCTTGAATTGTCGCCTCTACACCGAGAAACGAATAGGAGACGCCAATGCGAAGTTCCACCGACAATTTGTCTCTTTTCTATTTTATTTTCTGCCTAATTGTTTAGATACTTAGTTTATAATCTCGTTCCATACAGAAATTACTCCAGCCGCCACGAATCAGAGTCGAAAGAGTGCTCGTCCCCAAAAGGTTAATATATAATTGAAATTCTGAAAAAAAAATGACATCGTAAGATTTCTCTTGCTTCTTTTACTACTTTAACCCTTTGCACTCGAAGACTTTTCTATGTTTCAAAGGACTATTGCGAAAACTTAGTGTTTGTTTGGAAAGAAAAAAAGAAAATTACAAATGTTTACTATTTCTTATTTACTTGGTTAATTTACTTTTACTTTAAGATAAAAGAATTGATGAAAATATAGAATCTAATTAAAAACATAATCTCTGAAGAAAATTATGCATGTCGCCATAGCGGCGTCAGCGGAGTGCAGAGGGTTAAACAATAATTCCCAACGTAATTTAAATCAAGTTACTTACCATTTTTACTTAACACATTGAGGACGGGTGACGAGATTTCTCGTGTTTTGTATTTCAGATCTTGAAAAGGTGAGAATAGGAAACGACGATATATGAAAGGTTGCTTTTAAAAAGTTATCGGTTCAAATTTTAAATTAAGAGCTATGTTTAGAATACAATTTATTCTCGAAAGTATATAACCAAGAATTTATTCGATCGCAACTTTATTCCCTGGTAAGTTTTACAGAAACAAGGTCCCGTCGTCAATGTGTTAATAAAAATATTCGCCAAGATTTAAATAACGAAACAATACCATAAAAACCAGCAGCCAATCACAGAGCGCGTATAGCGTCCAGTTTCCCGCGGGTCTGTTGTCCACGCGCAGCTGTTCTGCGTATTCGGTCCGCCATGTTTTCCGCTACGCGTTGATCGGTGCTGCAAAAATCGAATAATGAATAAAAAGAACACGAATAAAGTCTAATAGTTATTCACCAATTCGCGATTATCGTCACAGATTTTCCGTCGTGCATTTTTATAGGATGTGTGCGCCTGCGCGATCGAACGATTCGTATAAGAACGCCAAGTCGAGAGAATATTTTCCAGGTTCGATGATCTCAGGTTTCCACAGTTCCAAATGTAAACAGTTCGTAATTAAGCTCGCAGTACTGAGACCTCGAGCGGCCGAGACCCGACTACAGTTTCGTGGAATCGGAACACATAGCGCGGCGTAGCTTCGAGACATAACAAACGACGCTGTCAACGATCGAACGAACGGTCGTTCAATCGTATATATGTTACCGTGAATGACCGAAATTGAAGAATGTCGACTTTCACCGGTGAATGTCAACAGATACGAAATACGTCGGCGAAAGATGGAATATTTCATTACATTGTTGTACATTCGGACATTCTCCGGTGCGTGTCGACAATCACAGATACGCTCTGGTGGAGGTCTAATTAGTTTAATTGTATTTATTGATATTTTNACTTTCACCGGTGAATGTCAACAGATACGAAATACGTCGGCGAAAGATGGAATATTTCATTACATTGTTGTACATTCGGACATTCTCCGGTGCGTGTCGACAATCACAGATACGCTCTGGTGGAGGTCTAATTAGTTTAATTGTATTTATTGATTTTTTTTTTTTTTTTAATTCTCCTTAATTTGCTTCGTTCTAAGCTAAAAAACAGTTTGAATCGACGAAAGTACAAAATCTTTGCAACACGATGCAAATTAATATTCCACTTTGCAAAACAATATTTTAAGTAAGAACCTCTAAAGAAAATTACGCGTTTCGCCATAGAGGTGGCAGTGGGTGTGCAATGGGTTAATATAAAAACTTAAACGGTATCCTAAGTATGTTAAACAAAATTAAGCAACAGTTATAAATTTAGAACAATATATAATTTAACATAATTTATCAAGTAAAAATCAAATATATGAAATATTTTCTTCCACAGCTAAAATGTTAGAATCATTTAATTCAATTAATCATTTATTCTCATTTACAATTTTATCTACTGCCATTCTTTAACTGTGAGAAAAAATTTCTATTTCTATTTGAAACACTATTTTTGCATAACAAATTCAAATCTTTTTCTCTTATACCATCTCTCTAGAGTCTTATAAGAGATATGAAACAAAATTTCTATTTCTATTTAAAACAGTATTTTTTTCAAAACAAATTTAAATTTCTTTCTCTCCTATCATCTCTCACCAGTTTCATAAGAAAAATAAAAACATTTTAAATTAATATAGAAATATAAACTTTTTTTAAATAGAAATCTAATTTTTTTTATACTTCTATTTAAAATAGTATTTTTCAAAAACAAATTCATACCTTTTTCTCTCGCACCATCTCTCCCAAGTCTCATAAAAAATATTAAAATAATTTATAATTCTATCTAAAACAGTATTTTTTTTTTAAACAAATTCAAATCTCTTTCTCTCGTACCATCTCTCCCAAATCTCGCAAGGAAAATAAAAACAACTTTAATTAATATAAAGACACGAAAAAAAAATTTATATCTCTATTTAAAACAATATTTCTCCAAAACAAATTCAAATCTCATTCTCTCGCGCCACCTCTCCCAACTCTCATAAAAATAAAAATAATTTATACTTCAACCAAGGGCAGTATTTTTTTTCGAAACAAGTTCAAATGTCTTTCTCTCGCACCATCTTTCCGAGCTTCTTACATTTTTCACCGAATGTAGAATTGCAATTTAAATATGAAAAGGAACGTGTATCACTGTTTTGTTCACCGCTGGCTCACACGGCACACGCGTGACCCCGCGAGGCGTGCATAGAAAAAAAAAAAAAACACTGGTCGACAAATGATGCGAAACGTATCCGGAAAAATTGCATCCCGCTGCGAAGTCGATCAATATTCATTCGCATCGGGGCTCTCTTATTTCTTGTAGCAGCCTCGGGAACAAGCTTTTCACTCAAGGAACACGTATGCCCGATTCTTCTTCGCGCCCCTCGCGCTCTTCACCCCGCGTGCATCTTTTCGAATAAATTGCATGCAGATGAGAAGTCGACAATGGACTCGACATACACAGAAACTCGTGCATTCAAGCTGGAGTCGCGATGTAAATGCAAGAAGATTCATAGATTTTTTTTTTTTCTTCTTTTTTTTTTAAGAAAGACTTCAACGCATGGTGGTTCTTCGTTCGTTTAACTACATTTTATTTGATGGAATTTTATTCATATTGTAGGAGGAAATATTAGATGCAAATTGTAGACCGTTTATTTTTTATTAGAAGAGATTAATATTTATAATTAAAATATACTCTCAGAATTATTAAATAGACTGCAGATTTTTATAGAAACTGGTATTTTTGCGGATATAGTTCCGTTCGTGTGTGCAGGGTGTCCCAAAAAAATGTATACACAGTTTGAATAACTTCACTTTTTATCCACGTGTAATTAATATTTAAATTCTTCCAGTAGCATTTTAAAATAAATTTTCTTTTTTCAAAAGTTAATCTTATTCCACTCGTTATTTCTAATTAACCCTCTACAGTCCGAATTTTGTTTGTTTATCAGAGAAAAGAACTAGGATTGATTACAGTTTTTCACTTTGATTTGAAAATGTTTTAACTAATAATTACTGTAGATGGATCATGGTGTCACTACAGATTTAATAATGCAGTGATAACTAAACAAAATTAATTTTTTCAAATATAGATACATTAGTTTCTAACTTTTAAGTCACACCGTCCCATACAGGGTTAATTACACCCTGAATAGAAAGAAAAATCAGAAAGTTACGACTCGTTAAACAGTGTACACATTTTTCTCGGACACTCTGTATTTTTATAAAACATCAAACCCATGTTTTAATCGCACCAGAGTGAACCTGACTTGCAAAACGTTGGAATTAATTTTTAAACCGGTGAATTTGCAGTTCAAAGTGTGTATATTTTCCGAATTACATTTTACGTTTTTATTACTGTATTATTGCATTTGTTATCGTATCATTGGTACCAATTGTTAAACCAATTATTAATCTCCGGTTTTCGATAAAAAAAAAAAAAAAGTATAATTAATTACAATTTTTCTACCAGCTTTTAGCCCGCCTTTTCTCTTAAAAAAAATAAACTAAACAAACTATAGTCGATGAAAAAAAAAAAGAAGAAGAAACTGTTATATATATTCTACACTTTTCATCAAGCCAACATCCATGTAATCGTCACAACGTATAGCAATCTCTTCATCATTCCCTCAAGACCCTCTGAATTCATCCCCTATTTCTTGCTTCTATTTTCCACGGAAGCAACGAGTCGAATAACCAAACCCGTGCTCCATCCCACGCAACAAATAGTCTCGAACGAAGTCTTCCCAGATTCAAAGAGGAGGCATAGAACCGATCTACCAGCAATACCCGACGCCACTCGATTCCGTATGCTTGCTGGTGAAACATTCACTGGTTCGGGGGTTGAAAAAGAGATCGCAATATCTCTGGTTGCGTCCGTGATCTCTGGGTTAGGAATAAGAGGGAAACTGTCTGTCGAGTCGCACGAACGAGCTTTCGTCTTCGGTGTAGGACGTTGAGGAATTCAACGATTGGAGGAATGAGAGTAAGAGAGAAAGGGAAGAGAAAGAGAGGATCAATCAAGTACAATAATAATTATGGCGTAAACCGAGATGAATGGGATCATTTTTTTTTTTTTTTTTTTTTTTTTTTTTTTTTTTTTTTTGTTGAAAATGTACACTCAGAATAGAATTTAAATGCAAGAAACGTACTAACTAAATCTCTATAAATAAAAATCTATCGATTTCAAATAAAACGAACTAATGCTGGAACAAAAAAAAAAAGTGCAGTTTAATATACCTGTAAAAATTGTCCAATCAATCCCCGTTAGTCTAGTATTAATAAAGAGATAATTTGTGTTCATCGTTCAGTCTTCGCACGATCGTAAGTTTCACGCGGCCCGCGCATTTTAAAATTTGTAGCTGTTGTAAAAGTGGCAATAGACGCAATAGACGAATAATTCGCCGATGCAAAGGGATCAAGGAACCGTGTGTGGCGGATATAACCAGGGCAAATATTTGTGGATTGCCAAGGTAGCACGCTGTTTACCTCGTGGCTCGATATTTGGCGCGAACACCGGCCTGTTTGAGAATTAGGGCAGCGACACCGGACACATTGAGTAATTGTGATAAGAGGACACCTGGTTCTAACGTACGGTTTATTAACAATTGTGTGATAAATCGTGACTGGCTAAAGGAAACGCTGTTACCACGTTGACTGCCGCGCGCATTTTACGTGGTTTGCCCATGCCGTCAACATGAACTTCTTATTAACCCTTTCCCGTACTTTAGCGAGTCTGACTCGCGATTAAGATTTTGGCCCAACCATGAATATCGCGAGTCAGACTCGCGACCAGATACTTGGGCCAAACATGAATATCGCTGATGAAAACGAGAAGTATCATACCATGGAGGATTTCTAGAATTGTACGTATTTCCTTTTTAGATATTCATTCAGTTTTATGATTAAATTTTTTTAAATAATGTGCCATTTACTTTGAGGCGTAGTGTTATTACATTTCTCAGAGAACCAAACTATTATACATATACTACAATATTATATACAAAATATAATAAATTTATAATATCTGTAAAAGTAAAAGCGTAAGAGTTTACTTCTTCAACAGCGGTATCGCGTAAAATTGACTGTACCACAGGTATCGCGGTCATCTACATTTCGGTTTGTATTGCGATTGTTTACAAGCATCGGTCTGCTCTGTTCAGCGCGCGTCGATGCCTACCGCTTGGGCCCGACTTTCGTCGAGCTAAATGGCACGGGAAGGGGTTAACGCATTGACTGCCACGCAAATTTAGCGCGTCTTGCCCTGTGCGCCACGGTTTTATTTTAAAGAAAACATGAAGTTTTACAAAATATAAAAATATTAAGTTACTGATATAATATTGCAATGGCATTTACAGCATTTTTATTGAAAAAAAAAAAAAACAGTACGAGATAACTCGTAATACATTCGTACGTATCTGATTATAATGTTATGATTAATCGTCTAAGTTGTAATTTAAATAATAATTTTGATAACAAAAATTGATAATTAATATGTCCTCTGCACTATATACATTTTTCATTCATCCTTTCTATTAATTTCCAACGCAAATAGCCATTTGTAACAAATCTAGACTTGCAGCGACCACTACGAGATATCTCGTAGTTGCCAGTCAATGCGTTAAACGATGTACATTATGTTGAAAAAAATAATACGTATATTTTCCTTGTATTAATAAAATTATTTTTCCATGTTCTTCAGCTTTTGCGACACGGAGAGCGCATATAAGCGGTCAACACAGTTTGGTTTTCCGACACGGAGGCCGCATATAAGCGCTTCGAATATTTTATCTATCATTATTCCGATAGATATGATTTCAGTTAGACGAAAGTGACATTGTAAATGAATTCTTACCCGTGTGGTACGACCGGCGCGTCTCAAAATTTGCCGTAGTCAAAGGATTAAAAATTAGTCGACCAGCTGCAGTCTGTTTTGCTAGAAACTCTGCTACGGTTTCAACCCCACCGGAGTCCAACCCCAAATTACAGCCCCTTAGTTCACTGAATCACCATGAAATGACAAGCACAAAAAGCATATTTCTTGGAGTAAACCTTCCAAGAGACGCAAAGCTCTTTGGCGTAGAATTCCATTCGCGGCGAAATTAAAAATTCCCGAGAAGAGCGTGGCGGCGGGTCACGTGGCCGTCAGAGGCGGCCATTCCGGCGGCGACACAGCGGCCAGCCGTGGAAACGAATTCCAATAAAGCAGCGAGACAACGATCAAACTTTATTACGCCGTTCCCTCGAACGTCGAGCGACCCACGAAAACCGGATATTCTCCGTGTCGGTACTCTCGATCGGGATAAAGAAAATCTCGCGTTGTTCGGTCAGAGTTACGTTCGACCGGTCTTGCAAATAAATTATTAATTGGTAGTATGTGTTTTTTTTTTGTTTTTTTGTTCAATGAACAACACTTTAGTTTGTTTCGAAATTAAAAACAAAAATTGAATTGGGAATTTAACTTAACCCTTTGTACTCCGCTGGCGCTGCTATGGCGACGTGCATAATTTTGTTCAGAAATTATGTTCTTAATTGAATTTCTTTTATTTTGAAATGAAAGTAAATATAACCAGGTAAATAAGAAATCGTAAATATTTATAACTTTCTTTTTTTCTTTGCAAAATAGCACTCTAAGTTTTCACAATAGTCCTTTGAAATTTAAAAAAGTTTAGGAGTGCATAGGGTTAAAACTTAATTTCTGAAAGAAATCACGTATATCGCCAAATTAGCGTCAGTGGAGTTCAAAGGGTGAATAAATTGAATATCTTATATTTAATTTATCAAAGAGGTTAATTACCAATATCAGTAATTATTGACTCTTTTTATTTTCCATCAACACTAGAACTACCGACAATTAAAGTACGCTTATTTCTATCAACGAATTAAAAATAATAGTTATTTAAAAAAAATACAATACGAAAGAAATAAATCTTTATTCACATTTATAACAGAAAATCACAAAAATTCTTAAATATATATCATCGAGAGTTTATAGAATTTATACGCGGAAGTGCAAACCAGTCATTTTGCAGTTCAAAGAGTTAATAAATTAAATATCTTACATCCAACTGGCCGAAGAAATTAATTACCATACTATTATTTATCAATATTAGTAATTCTTGATCCGTTTTATTTTCTATCAACACTAGAACTACTAACAACTAAAATGTTCCTATTTCCATCAACGAATTCAAAATAATATTTAAATTTAAATATTTTTATAAATATTAAGAAAAGAAAAAAAGTAAGATCCAAGAGAAATAAATCTTTTTTCCTATCTACATCAGAAAATCACAAGAAAACTCTTAAATATACATTTATCATAATATACAAATATACATCTTAAACATACATCATTGTGAATTTATAGAATTTATACGCGAAAGTAGAAACCAGTCATTTTGACAACTTCGGTAGTTCTAATGTTAAATAAAGATTGATAACATATTTTCAACATTTTTTAAATACCGCGCACAAAATGTCACCAAATCGAGATGTCGATTGAGACATCGTCGTGGCAGTTTTGTCCAGCGAGGAATCGATTAAGTCGATCGTATTGGCACGCTCCTCTTTCGGGCCCGATTCCGCCTCGCGCTGTTTTTGTCCATCGCGGAGGTCAGCGTTCGCCATAAAGGACGACATCGTTCGGTCGTTTCCCATTGTCCTGCGGGAGCATTTACATCGCGCTTGGAAATCGACTCGTGTCCGAAGTCACGATCTCCGTTCTACAGGGCTGTCCATTCTAACAATTCCTAGATTCAAAAGTAAAAACAAAGCAGACCATTCCATTCCTTGATAATCATATTTTTCTTCTTTTTTTTCTTTTTTAAATGAGATCATAGTAAAAAGTGTTCTCCGTATCATAAACGAACAATATTCCGGTTATACATATTGTACAGATTTAAATTTAAGATACATCAATTTTTTACAAAAAAATGATCCATAGCTTTCCAACTACGTATTTTTTCGAATATCAATTATTCTGATTTCTTTACTACAAACACGCACACTTTAATCATCCGTGGTTTTACTGTTAACCTGTTTGCATCACAAAGCGGAATATTCCGCGAGCAATGTCTTCTCTGTATCCCGAAACGCGGAATAAATCCGCTTACAGCGGCATCATGTCGTACCGTTGAATAAAAATATTTGCATTAAGAATTTTATATTCATTAATGCGCATTATCCTTTGTACTCTGATATTTCAGTTCAGTCGGTTGGTATTAACAGAGATTAGCGAATGTTTAAACCTGGACAAATTATGTTAAATAAAAATATATTTGTTAAACGATAACGTAACCAAAATACAATACAATTATACACTCTGATTAAACATATTGGACATAATATTCTTAACCCTATGCGCTCAAACATTCCCTCTCAGGGGACATCAGTTTATAAATTACAGAGGATGAACTTATGTCGGCATAACTTTTGTAAAAAAATTCATGTTTCCTTGAAGTTTTCTATTTGAAATGGCAAGAGACAGTAGATTAAAAATTATGGTGTAAATATGAAAATATGAGATATGACACGATTTTTGTTTTCACACTTTTGTATAAAAATATTGCGAGATGGCTCCGAGTGCAAATGGTAAATCCCTTTGGCTCCGCTACGAAGACGTTCTGTTTTCAGCACGATTGCGCTCAATTTCCAAACATATCGCACCATGATGATTTACAAAATTTAAAATTTATGTTTCGTTTACGAGAGGAAGAAGAATATTTGTAAAATAAATAAAAACAAGTACTTTCACGAGTAATTTTTTCCGTTTAAAATAAAACTTCTTTTCTTCGGTGATAAAGAATCGCATGGAGTGCAAAGAGTTAACCCTTCGAGGAAATTATTAGGTTAAAAGTGAAATATTAAATTATAAATAAAAATTATACGTCATTTTTAATTTACTGTCTCTTGCCACTTCTAATAGAAGACTTCAGGGAAACATGCATTTTTTGCAAGTTAACCCTTTGCGCTCCTATGTCGAGCTGGACTCGATGTTCCATCTTGCTTCGTTCCTTGCAGTTTCGTAATATAAAACACATTCTTATGGATTGAAAATAAATTTCATCGATTTTTATCAATGCACATATGTCGGTAAATATAAAAGTATGAAAATTAAGGGAAATTGAATACAGATTTTGGAAGTAGCTTATTAACGCTAGATTTACGGAACCCGTCAGTTTGACTAGTTCAAATTTCGTACGTAAGTTCAGCAATGCTATAAGGACCATAGTATTTTCACTCTCATTCTTGGACATTGGACTGTGATATCTGCTAATTGTGTTGTACACCTAAATATATAGAAATATAGTATTTTTATTGTTTTGCAAATTGTCTTTGCTACATAAACGGCTCCACGAACTTTGTGAACCATCCTGGAAGTAACCTACCAGCTACTCGGCGCCACTTTGTCGCAGAAACGTGCATTTACGAACCTTCGTATTATACATATAGTATAGTTGTCGTAAAACTCGTTGAAATTTTTTTTATATTTCTTAGTAATTGTACCAAACTTTGATTTGATTTCTTGTGCCATTTCAACAGAAGACTTCAAGGAAACATGCATTCCTCAAAAAGTTGTGCTGGAATAAGTTGATTCCCTGTAATCATTAATAAACTTTAATGTTCCATCAGAAGGGACATCCGAGTGATATGCTAGAATTACGATGTCCCATCAGAGGGGACAACGGAGTGTGTTTGGCTCCCACAGAGTTCGTGGAGCCGTATATGTAGCAAAAAACAATTTGCCAAAACAATAACAATACTTTATTAAATATATTTAGGTATACAACACAACTTAGCAGATATCACTGTCTAATGTCCAAAATGAGAGTCCAAATGTAATAACGTTCTTAATGTCCTATGTCCGAATGTAACAATCAAATGTCCAAAAGTGACGTAGTAACGTCACTCTTAATGTCCTGGTCCAAGTATAATAGTAATAATAATGATAATGAAT
>SMSQ01010599.1:25473-37580 GCA_019453375.1 Ctenoplectra terminalis | reverse complement strand
CTTTGTCAGATGAGAAGTTTTATTTTTATTTTAACTGCTTAACTGTTTTATTTTAATATATAGGAAAATAACCAGGGGTGCTACAGTTTCACATTGTCTATGCACGAGTCTCGCCTCTGCCGTGTACCAAAAAGAAAAACTTTTAATTCCAATATCATAGCGAAAGAGTTAATCCTATCATACGATACAATGCTACCAAAAACAATTCTCCAAGTTATCCAACGCAAAGCATCATCCAAGAAACGCGGAATTATCGTACTCCCAATACCAGTTCGTCTCGAAAAGCGCACCTCGAGCTCGCTGCTCGAACAGTTTAATAGAGTGACGATTAACGTCTCGAGGACATGTAAGAAAGTAAACTCTGGAGAGCGAATCGGTTGCGAAGAGGGAGAAAACTCCCTTCCGAACCAGACGAAACGAGTAGGCGCCGACAGATATTATACTTTCTCCGAGACAGACGAGTCTCGCGCCACCCTCTGGCTCTCACCCCTTTTCCATTTTCTCGAAAACAGTTCGCGAGACGGAACGGGAGCTGGAATTAATTAACGTCTTCTTCGACGTGAAATCGAAGACACGCCACACCGTCGAGCGACGAAAAGGTGGAGGAAAGTTAGCCGATTGGCAACGCTCGTGCGTGACGAACAACGATTTCGAGCTCTACCTCGAACAACGAGTCGCCTGCAGGACTTGCCGCGGTAATTATTGTTATTTGGTCTGTCAAACGGCTGCTTGGCAGACGTAGTTACTCTCGCGGATGAAACACGGATCGCAATGGTTGGCTGACGAGGCGAATCAAGATGTAAATCCCATTAGCAAACTTGACGCGACTTCCTGATCTCGGTGGCTGCGTGTCGCAGCGAACGTCACGGGGTAAAGGGGAAGACTGGCTGGGATGTTAATGGGGATGACGATGGTACGTGTGTGCGTGGATGAAGGGTTTTTTGGATTTTTTATTCTACGAAAGGGGTATTGGTTGTTTCAATGCGAATAATGGAATGTACATGGCATGTATATGGTGGATTGGTGATCTTTGGAATTCTAATTTTACGGAAGNCGTGCGTGACGAACAACGATTTCGAGCTCTACCTCGAACAACGAGTCGCCTGCAGGACTTGCCGCGGTAATTATTGTTATTTGGTCTGTCAAACGGCTGCTTGGCAGACGTAGTTACTCTCGCGGATGAAACACGGATCGCAATGGTTGGCTGACGAGGCGAATCAAGATGTAAATCCCATTAGCAAACTTGACGCGACTTCCTGATCTCGGTGGCTGCGTGTCGCAGCGAACGTCACGGGGTAAAGGGGAAGACTGGCTGGGATGTTAATGGGGATGACGATGGTACGTGTGTGCGTGGATGAAGGGTTTTTTGGATTTTTTATTCTACGAAAGGGGTATTGGTTGTTTCAATGCGAATAATGGAATGTACATGGCATGTATATGGTGGATTGGTGATCTTTGGAATTCTAATTTTACGGAAGACTTGCTTGCTCTTTAATTATGGGTGATGGATGATTACGAAAGAATGTGAGCTTTAGGAAAATTGTGGTGATTCTCCAAATATGGATAATGGAATGTGTATTTAAATTGATAATTTTTGGAGTTTTAATTTTGTGAAAGCAGTGGTGATTGTTTCAATGCAAATAATGAAATATATGTATATGGTGGATTGGTGATCTTTGGAATTCTAATTTTACGGAAGACTTGCTTGCTCTTTAATTATGGGTGATGGATGATTACGAAAGAATGTGAGCTTTAGGAAAATTGTGGTGATTCTTCAAATATGGATGATGGAATATATATTTGAATTGATGATTTTTGAAGTTTCAATTTTGTGAAAGCAGTAGTGGTTGTTTTAATGCGAATAATGGAATATATGTATATGGTGGATTGGCGATCTTTGAAATTCTAATTTTACGGAAGCTGTGATGGCTCTTTAATTATGGATGATGGAACGTACATTTAGATCAATGATCTTTGGAATATGAGTTTTACGAAAATTACGAAAATTGTAGCGATTCTTTAAATATGGATGATGGAACGTGTATTTCAATTGATGATTTTCATTGTATTATTCAAATTTTATGAAAACTTTGATGGATCTTTAAATATGGATGATGAACCGTATCTGAAGATTGATGATTTTCAGAATTTAAATTTTATAAAAGTAGTGGTGAATTTTTTCAATGTAAGTAAGGAATTTGTATAATGGATTGATGATTTTCGGAATACGAAATTCATGAAAATCAATGATGATTCATAAAATATTAATAACAAAAGTACAGTTGATTCATAATTATTTGAAATATGAATTTTACGAAAGCAGCGATGGTTCTCCGACGTGAACAATGGAATATACAAACTCTGAATTTTAAATAAATTTTAGAACCTTAAAACCGATCTCCAAGTTACCACCGAAACCCCCAAAAGTCCTTTCGTACACCTCGTAACAACTTTCCGCGTCTTGAGCCCACATTCCTCTTCGTCCATTTCGAATTTCCGTTCGTTACATCTTCGAGCGTAATCCAGCGACAGTTCGAAGCGGTAGAACCGCAGAAAGTGGTAAGCGGCGTTTCACCAGCGAAATTATCCTCGTCGCTGCGGTGTGTAACACGCGCGAGTTTCACGAGAATTTGCACGTCGATAGTTAGTGTTAAACCGAGAAACGAGAGAACGAATCCATAGAGGATGAACCGGCCCTTAAATTGGTAATCGCGGAGTCGCAAGGAGTCAAGTCTCGCGTAGCTCCGCCGATTTCCGCGTCTTTCCGCCGCCATGAAGCGCAAACATCGGGTAACCCGATGTCGAATGTCTCGTGTTTGCGGAGACGCTCGACTTTTGGATTAATTTGCGAATTTAAATGCACACGCACGCCCTACTTGCCACGGTTACAATTACCAATGTATTAAGTTATCTCCTGTGTGTACTCACGAAATTGGTATTTTTCGGCTCTTTTGAAGACGAGGTAGAGATTTTGGAACGAGAATTGTTCGGAAAATGATAGGGATTTAGTTTAGGTGCATCGTTAAACTTTTAACCTTTTGCCTTACAATCACGAGTCGCACTCGTGGCTTAGATTATGGTTCAAATACAATAAAAACAGACTGTATTTCTGATAAAGTTTTGTCTTAACATTAACACTAGAACTACCGAACAAGTCAGAATGATTTGTTCATAATTTCTTGTAGAAATTTTAGAAATTTACAATAATGAATTTTTGAGGATTTTCCAGAATTTTTTGTAAAAAATATGCATAAAGAATTGTTATCCTTATTATAGGTATTTTTCGAAATACCTATCATTTTGATTTCTTTGGTACAAACAACTCTACTTTAATCGCCGGTAGTTCTAGTGTTAACTGCAATTTCAGTTTGTAAGATTGAGAATTAGCAAATATAAATTATGTATAATATTTCAATATTTTGCATTTGACAAAGTGTTAAGCCAGTGAATTGCTGTTACTGACGTAAATGAATACTAAAAGAAATCGCAAGAAAATGGATATGTATGAAAATTTCTGAAAGTACACCATTTTTTAATTCATAGAATTTATACGAAAAATTACCAACAAGTCATTTTGACCACCTCGGTACTTCTATTGTTAACAATACTAAATATGGCCCATGTTAATTCAAGTGGGTACATCGCTCGGCGAGTGTTGAACAAAAGGTGTATCGAATGAACCAATTAATTATTATTCGTGTCGAAACAAGCAAATTGAGTTTCCACAGTCGCCAACAATTGCTCCGATACATTCAAAGTTGCTCGTTAAAGCACAAGCTCTGCGCGGAGCCACCGCTCCCGCTAACAGCTGATCGCCTTTCTCGCTCCGTGATTGGTCAGTGTTTTTCGTCAATAACTCTTTGACAAAGCCGAATTTGACATTTTCGCAAAGGAAAAACTTGTTTAGAATCACCACAAGAACAACCCTTTAAAGGGACTTACAGCCTTTCTGGGATACCCTGCATACGCTTTCACAAGTCTATCAATATATACGAAAGCCGTAAATATACGCCCTCGCGTATCCATCAATATATACGAAAGCCGTAAATATACGTCCTCTGCATTTTTTTACTGTAACATCTTTACTGTTTTATCGATTGATTTAACATGAAATATAACAAGTTAAATAGCATGGCAACGAAGTATCGGTGTTTGTTTCAGTATTTTTAATCAGTTGTTTCAGTATCTAAACCCTAAGAATGGTACTAAATCTCCGGGTACTCTTTTAGTCAGTAGACAGTGGACGACCTCAGTCGCAGCGACTGACGTGCAAATAACGCGCCGTCCGTATAGACGGATTCTTCCGAGAACGCACCGCAGTCAAAGGGTCAACCACTTGCGCTGGCAGCTAATTCACAGTTGCGCGTACCAAAACAATACTTTAATTTCATTTATTAATAATCTTGTGCAGTATGGTGTATTTAACTGTACATCGTCAAACAATCACAGTCGACGTGTCCCGCGCACGTTATTTTTTTTTCCGCAACAACTATCTACCGACGTGTATAACACGTCGTTCGCGACTTCGAAATACAAAGTCTCGACGTGCGTGGCACGTCTTTCCAGCGCAAATGGTTAATACAACGAACGAAACTTTTGGGACAACCTAATATATATGTTCCAAGTGTCTAATCGTCTTTAGCACATCTGATATACGGCTAATATGCGTCTAATATGCGTCTAATATGCGTCTAATGTGCGTCTGAAAAGCTTGATGGACGGACGGCCCTAGGAAGATTAAGCTTACAGCGACGCAACAGAATTTCTTGGGCAAATTTCTTACGCGTCGCTGCGTAAATATTCATTAGATGGGAAAACTAGCATCGAGGAGGACGCCACGGGTCTCCCTCGGGGGAAAGAGAAGAATTCTTCTCCCATCCGAGGTCCTGCTTCTGTCCCGATAGCGAGCGTTTCAAAGGAGCCGCCGAAATAATCCGCTATGCATAGCTTCGACCCTCCTTCGCGCGACTCGCTATTAAATTCGGATGCGCGCGACGTTTACCGGAGGCTACGCGGAAGATGGTTGGTAAGAGTGTCCTGGATAGCAGCTTCTTGTGATCTTTCATGGGCTGTTAAGTTTTCCTTTGTTTTCGTGATTATTCATTGTACTCATTTTCGAGGATAATTGGAATTTTAATGCTAAGCCTGTTTCGCAGACATTTTTATTTTGTTTATAAATTGTACAGGTAAAACTTTTAATTATTTATATGAAGAATTTACAGACTGTTGTGTCTTGTGACAGAAAAAAAATTACAGTTGGTTATAGCTTTTTATTTCGTTTAATTTAGGAACGAATGATTGCTGTAAATAGTTTGATTGGTATTAATATAATAGTATATCAATAAAATATAATAATACAGTAGTAGGTAAATAAAATAAAAGTTTAGTTTAGTTTTATTAATTATTATAGTATAATTAATAATAAGGTATTTTTTTTTTTGTACTATAAAAATTGAAATGAAATGTATATAAAAAGAATGCATAATAAAATGGTGACAAACCTTTATACATGTTTTTAACAAAGAGTCACAGAAAATTTCCAAAAATATGCGACAGAAAATTGATAAAATTTCTATAAGAAATTACGAATTGGTTATTTTGACCATTCTGGTAGTTCTAATATTAAATTAGGTTTTTACAAATCCATACACCTGTTAAAAATTAATTTATTAAGAAATCTTTTAATACTGTTCTGATTCTGAAATTACCTGTAACTTTATTCTCGATAAAATATGCTTTACTATTTATTTATTTTTTAATGCTACAAGTTTGAAGGTTTGATAGACAAATGCTATTAAAAACTGACCGAACCACTCCGTAATTATTATTTGTTGTCCTGTAATAACGAATAGCAGGAAAGTGTTTTCCCCACTTTTCTTTTCTTTTCTCTATAAACGCAGTTTTTTTTACGAACTAAATTATCTACCCATAAAGCCGAGCTAAAATCGAACCAGTCGACCCATACCACTCCACCGTATCCATTCTTGCGTCTCCTTTCAACCCCCATGACCACCTCTCCGCAAGAGCGGGCTTTTTGATTAGCCTATGCATTCTTGAAATCGCCACGGCACGATTTCAAGGCCATGAAAGTTTAATCGCGGCCCGCGTCGCCCTGAAAAGCAATCCGAGACGGTTCCTTTTTCTGGTTCGCGGAACTTCGGCGAGAACGTTCGCGATTCTGATGAATACTGCGGCGCCTGCACCAATTCTAGTGAACACAATGGTGGTTTTACCAATTCTAAAGAGCACAGACACGGTTGCGCTGATTTTATAGAATTATTATAACTTTACCGTCGATTCTAAGGTGTATATGGTGATGGTAACTCCAATTTTACCGTGTACGATAGCGCTAGTAGCGATTCTAGGGAATAAAGCAGTGCACGGTCGATTATAGGGAATATGGTGGCGCTTGTACCGATTTTAGGGAATATAATGATTCTCGCATAAATTCTAGAGAGTACGATGGAATACTATCATCTAATCTAGGAGCTATAATGGTATTAATTATTAATGGCAAATAAGTGACACGCGTGCCAAGATTGGCACGGAAAAAATTTTTTATGAGACACGCGCGTATGCAAAAATCACCTTCGAATTCTGTATTTATATATTCTATACATAGGATAGAAAAGATTACAATAAATTTCAGGATATTTTGGTACGTAGATCAAATCCTATTTGCCATTCCTCCAGTAGTATTTAATCTAGGCAGTATGGTGGTTCCAACACTAATTTTCAGAAATATAGCTACGCTTGTATCGATTCTTGACACCATGATAACAGCAGTATCACCGAGTTTAGAGAATATAATGACGCTAGTATCTATCTTAGGAAGTTCAATGTCGCCAACTCCAATTTTCAGAAATATGGTGACGCTTGTATCGATTCTTGAGAGCATGATAACACCAGTATCACCGATTTTAGAGAATATAATGACGCTAGTATCTATCTTAGGGAGTTCAATGTCGCCAACTCCGATTTTCAGAAATATGGTGACGCTTATATCGGTTTTTAAGAGCACAACACCAGTATCATCGATTTTAGAAAATATAATGACGCTAGTATCTATCCTAGGGAGTTCAATGTCGCCAACTCCGATTTTCAGAAATATGGTGACGCTTGTATCGATTCTTGAGAGCATGATAATGCTTACATATCACCAGTACCACCGATTATAGAGAATACAATGCCGCTAGTATCTATCCTAACGAGTTCAATGTCGCCAGCACTGATTTTCAGAAATACGTTGACGCTTATATCGGTTTTTAAGAGCGCAGTAAGACCAGTACCACCGATTCTACAAAATATAACGGCGCCTGCACTAATTCCAACGAACGCATCAGGGATTTCATTAATTTCATAAAGTACAGCGACGACTGCAGCGATTCTAGCAAGTTTATCTCTAGTTCCAACAACTTCCACAAATACACCGGCAACTCCACCAATTCTGAAAGACATAAAGACGGCTCCAGCGATTGCAACGTTAAATTACTCCTTCCCCGGCTGCAACCGTGAACATAGGAGCCTGTTTCGCGTCGTAAACGGAAACGAATGCTAAGAACGGCTTGTGCAAACTCGAGAGAGAGAGATAAGGATTATAACGTCTGAGCCGGTGTCGGTGCCACGGCCGAGTCGCTAGATTTTTGCGAGGACCCCTAGCGCAACACGGGGATTATACATCGGAGCATACATTATGGATATTTTTAAAAGGGCTGCGCGAACTTTGAATCCCACCGTGGAGCGGGGAATAAGAAAGTTTAGGTGAACGCGATTCCGGCCAAGTTTTCTTTCAGATTTTATCGCCTAGCTTCGTCGAATAAACGATGAACGATGAACGAAGACGCGGAAGGGATACGTTCTGCGTGATCTTCGGTTGCAGGTGATTTTGGGAATCGTTTTGATGCAATTAAACTTTGAATCTTGTTTTTTTATAAATTTTAAGAATGTTAGGAATGGTAGGATTTTTTTTGTTTATTTTTTAATTTTGCTGATGCATTGTGAAAGAGTCGTAATCGAAAATAGAATAATTTTAAAGTTTAATTATCGGGTTGTTTCATTCATAGTGCTTTAATTTTACAGTTTAAAGTCGAAATCGATTAGGAATTTTTTTAACTATTAAGTTGTTTATTATATTAGTTATTTTATTATATTATATTTTTATTACATTATATTATATTACTATTATAGTTGTTAATCATTAAGAATTTTGTTACCTCCTGCTTTTAGAAATATAAATTCTACGTCTTTATGTTTAAGTTAACAGATTTAAGTGAGACTAACTTTTTGAGTGCTGAATCGCAATTGGAACTGGGATATAAAAAAAGTCAAAGGATTCTGTTATTTATTAAGAACTCAAAACTGGCGAAATTTGAATTTTCAAGAATCGATACGAGCAAGCTTTTAGTATATTATTCATCGAAGTTGGAATTTACGATTTTAGCTCTATCTTGGGGTAGCCCTAACTGCTAAAATAAATTATCCCGACACTCATAATTCTTCCCACCCTATTCCGCATAGGATTCGAATCCTTCTCCAACCAAAAAACATTTTATATTTTTTTCTTAGCTGTTACACAGTTTATCATTTCAATCCCTCAATTATACTCTCAATTATTCTTTTATTTATCTATTTTTACTTTTAGTTTTATTTTCCTCAGATCTTCACAATTTGTCCATCGTGGATATTTAATAAATTGGTTTATGGATATAGTGAAAGTAGCACGCAGACATTTATCCCATTGAAAAAACGATGGTAATCATTTTTTAAACGTAATTGTGTTATTTATATTTTGTACCCGTTGTGAGAAGTATAATCAACGCTGAATAATTCTGTTGTATGTTATGTACTGTAGACGACAAAACAAAATAGGTTTTACAAAATGAAAAAAAGGGCAACGAATAATTTTACTTTGATTGGGTCAATTTTCAAATTATCAAATTTTTAATTTGATTAGGCAAGTTTAACTTAATTTTACAATTTATTCCGAGTTACTCGTTCAAGCACGGCGCAGAGACAACGCTTTCACTAGCGGCCGTCCGCCTTTCTCGTTTTGTGATTGGTCAGTGTTTTTCGTTAATAACTCGTTAACAAAACCGAATTTAACATTTTCGCAAAGGAAAAGGTTGCTTTAAATCATCTCAAGAATCACCTCTTTCCGGATCCTCCACTTTCTTTGGAACACCCTCTATAGTCGCTACTCTCAGAGACACACTTTCTGTTTCTCTCTCAAGTTAGCTCTCACTCTTCTGCTATACACCTAAACGCACTCTCTCAGAACTCTCTCCGAAACACACACCTCTCTCATTCATACCAACCACAAACAAAAACTTTCCATAATTAGGCCCATTGCAGACGAGCCACTTCCATACATTCGTCTCCGTCGTTTCTGACTCAAAAAATAAAGAAACAAGATAAAGAACAAAACTCGCTCGCCTGCATCGAGCCATACTCGAAAAATTATATTTTTCCAACAAATTCTAACAATCCAAAGATCAAACCTTCATCCAACCTACTCAATGCTCCATCGCTCTCAAAATAGAGGAAAATAAACGAGGAAGCAAAACAAGAAGCAATAACTCCGCATTCCAAAGATCGCCCACAGCGGTCCAGATTCAGCGCGCCGCGTAATTCCACGAAGAAACGTGCAAGCGCGTAGCTTTTCGCGTTTCCTTTCGCTCCTCGATCATTTACCGAACCTTCGATGCCCGAGATGTTTCTACCAATTATCCCATCCGGCCAATAGTCCTTTCGAGGCTCGCCGTTATGGGTGTCCAAGGCGGAACGTGGATATCTTCTTCAACGACGGAAATAATGCGACGAGACATGGTCGGGAGGGTTCGGAAAAGGGGGCAAGGGTATGTAAGAGGGGTCAGGAGAAAAGGTCTGCGCGCTAGGGGACAATTTGCCGGGAATTTGAAGAACGCAACACCTTGATCGGCGCGAAATGAAATAAGCCAACGAATATTAATTCGGCTACGCCCACAGGGGGGACCAGAAGGCTCACGGCGGCCGTTCGATACAGATTATTTGACCCATCCCTTGGTGGGAAGCGACGAGGAGGGTTCTGGGAATGCCGGAGCCGTTGCCAAGGAAAACGCACCAGGCCTGATACGTCTCTGGACCGACGTATCGACAGATGAAATATCGTTCGAGGATGCTTCAGCGGGAGCCGGTTGACGGTTACTTGGCAGAATGTCTTAGGTGTAGTTTCTGCGACGATGGGTTCGAGTTGGCTGCTGTTCTTACAGTATCGATGATCTAATAGCGCTTCTAGTTTACTCGATATTAGAGGTGTCACTTATGAGATACTCGGATATTTCGATTACACGGTGGCGTAATGTAGATTTATGTGCGAATTCCGAGCCTGTGCTACTTTGCGACTGTAATTTTTTTTTTTTCTTCTATCGAGGAAAAGAAAATACCTTGCTTGCGTGGTGCAAGGAGACGCATCTTTTTTTTTACGTTTTTATTTAACCCTGTATGGGACGGTGAGACTTAAAAGTTACAAACTGATGTATCTGTATTTTAAAAAATTAATTTTCTTTAGTTATCGCTGCACTATTAAATTTGATTACTGTATCACTCTAGTGACACCACGATCCATCTACGGTAATTATTAGTTAAAATATTTTCGAATCAAAGTGAAAAACTGTAATCGATCGTAATTTTTTCTCCAATAAGCACACAAAATTCGAGCTATAGAGGGTTAATTGAGAAATATTTCATATTTTTTTTAGAAATGCACAGTGTATCATTTTGTTTCTTATTTCTCTTTTGTTATTTAACCCTCTATGGGACCGTGTGATTTAGAAGTTACAAACTGATGTATCTATATTTTAAAAAATTAATTTTATTTAGTTATCACTGCACTATTAAATTTGATTACTGTATCACTGTAGTGACACCACGATCCATCTACGGTAATTATTAGTTAAAACATTTTCGAATCAAAGTGAAAAACTGTAATCAATCCAAATTTTTTCTCCAATAAGCAGACAAAATTAGGGCTATAGAGGTTTAAAAAGATGTAGAGTTCGTTTTTTATGTGGAATTGTGTGTTCTTCGGGTCATTTAACTGCTTTTCATAGACGAATTTTTCTGTCCTGTATATATGTGACCGAGTTTAATTACTTTTTGAGATACTGAGTTTAAGAGTTTATTAGTTTTTGCGAAACAATACTTGATGGGAGTAGGAAGCACGGTTTACTGTGCACCTCTCGAAAACATTCAACATCCATTAAAACATATTTCTCGGTGCGACTGATAATAACTAAAATCAAGGTGGACATTTCAGATGGACCCTGTATGCTGAAATAAAGTAACGCGTTTCTATTATTAAAATAGTCTTGTGTGATGCATAGGTGATATTACTTTATAGCTCAACCCAATATTTTCGCAGCCTCGAACACGTGTACGGAAGAATAAATCTGCACACAGTGCAGTCGAACAGGCACGATGCACATTTATAACGCTGCGGGGTCACGCCATCGCCTTCGAGATCCTGATGGCTTTTGCATGCAACTTATGATCGTTACTAACAGAACATAATGTAAAGTCGCGATAAGGGCGTAATAGTTCATTCTAATCGTTATTTAAAATGGACCTTCGTATCGTGTTGCACTTGTTAACCTCTCTGTAATCTTCCTGAAACGTTTACTAATTGTATTAGCCAGACTTCGTTCGTGCTCCATCGTAGAACTTTATTAGATTCGAATTTGTTCGTACAGGTTATGTTTCGCATATACTTGTTTGCCATGATTTTTATTTTACCACGCTGTTTAATCCTTTCGCTGCGAAGGTCTGCGGCACATGTGATATTGTGTCGCTTTAAATAAATTATTTAACATATATACAATAAATACTATTTTTCCCATTGTACGCTTTTAATTTCCAAATATGAACGCGATTCATCGAGTGATTATAGTTGTTGATATTATCCAATAGTCCAGCGACTATAGTACGCAGAAGTTGATTCGTGGCGAACAACTATAGTCGCCCGTAGTAGCGAAAGGTTTAAAATATCTGGAAATATTTCGTTTCACGCGAATAAAATTTTGTCATTTCACCTTCTCAGCGAATATATTTTACAATTATCTGAATTTTTTTAT
>SMSQ01010599.1:0-18055 GCA_019453375.1 Ctenoplectra terminalis | reverse complement strand
CGTAACTTCCCGAGAGCTAAAAATATTTACGCTTTGCAAAGAGATCGCCACAGTTAACCGGTCGAAGAAGCGAATAGCTATCACTAACACGTGTAACTACTGAAAAAATAATAACGCAAATATTTAACAGCGCGTTAACCCTTTGCGGACGAATGTCGGCGACATTATAATTTGATTCCTAAGTCGAATTGTCGCCTCCAAAGCGACAAACGAATAGGAGACTCCAATGCGAAGTTTGGTCGTCCGTTTGTCTGTTTCCTATTTTATTTTCCGTCTAACCACTTAAATATTCAATTTATAATCTCATTCTATATAAAAATGATCATCCACCTGCCACGAATCAAAGTCGAAAGAGTGCTCGTCGGCAAAGGGTTAAAATGCAGCAGAAACATCGGGAAAAGAAGACCGCCGTCGCGTCGCGAGTCAATTAATCTCGGCTCAGCCCAATCGCCGAGAATCACGGACCTAGGGGGAATTCCCTTGGCGCATACCGTCCGCCGGGACGTCTGGCGGCCGAGAGGATGCTTTATGCCCACCGCGGCGGCATCGAAGTTTCGTAATGGCTGGCACGGCGTGTCGCGGACAGCGGCGCGGACGTCTTATAAATTTCCAGACGATAAGTGTTTCAACCGTGGCGCGAGCCAGCCGCCGGCGCTATTGTTGTCCCCGCGATAAGATCTCGCGCTAAATCCACCGGTCGCTCGCCTCCGCGAGGACAGTTTGAGTTATGCCGGCGGCCACCGCCGCAGCAACGAGGAAACGCTCGCCTTCGACGAGGGTCGCTCGAACGGGACCGCGTGGACAGAGGGGTGAAAAAGCGACAAACCGACTGGGAGTCAGGGTTGAAAGGGAGAACGGAGGACGTAGCGAGAGGGACAGAGAAAGGGACAGAGGCCAGCGCGACCTGGAGGATTTATTGGAAGTTGGGTATCACGCGAGTCGGAGGAACGGACTGTTAGGCCTTGCGACAGGTATTCGTGAAATGCACCGCTCTTATCCGATAGCTTGTTTTCGGGATATCAATTCGGGACGTGAGTTACGAATATCGGATGGACCATCCGAGTGTGATCGGTGGGTGGATAGATCTGTGTTACTCTTTTGGCTACTCGTAGCGATGGGTTCGAGTTAGGGTCGGTGAAAAAAAAAAAAAATAGTGCGAACTTTGGTTTCTCTTTCGAGCATTAGTTGGTTAGATAGGGTTCGAGGAGCGGCTTCAAACTTTGAATTCTTTGTTTAACCTGTTAACCGGGTAAGACGAGTATACTCGTCACGCGGACTGTCGATATTTTGGACGCGATCATTTATTTTCGCATTGATTCACTTTTGAGTGCATCGTTATATTTTTATTGCGAAAAATGCGTTACATTAGACTTACATTTGCAATGATTAAAATCTATCCAATTCAAATGTATTATTTTCTATTCATTTTTAAGTCAAAGTATAAAGGAGCTTCTGATCGAGAAATGACCCAGTTAACGGGTTAAGTTGGGTTAATAATTAATTTGGAAGAGGAAGTTGTGTTATTTTGTTAATTTCCCGATTTTATACAAAAATAATAAGGAGTAATCGGTGAGGGTAGGATGGCTGCATGCGTATAATAAAGTGCTGTCTCTAGTTAGTAGCTAATTTTTATTCTGTATATAATTTACTGTAGCTAATGTTTATTAAAAAATAAATCTGGAAGACAGTAGGAAGGTTAACCCTCCATGGGACCGTGTGACTTAAAAGTTAACGAACTGATGTAGCTACATTTTAAAAAATGAATTTTGTTTAGTTATCACTATTAAATTTGATTACTGTACTACTGTAGCGACGCCACGATCCATCTACAGTAACTATTAGCTAAAACATTTTCAAATCAAAGTGAAAAACTGTAATCGATCATAATTTTTTCTCCAATAAGCAGACAAAATTCGGGCTATAGAGGGTTAACCCTTTCGCTGCGGAAGTCTCAGGCGAAAAACGCAACCATAGTAGTTAGACTTATGTCACATCGTATCGCTATAATGATTCTTGCTTTTACATATTAACAATAAATATTATTTTTCACGATCGTAGTCCTGTAATTTGCAAATATGAATTCGATCTATCCAGTGACTATACTTGCTCATAATTGTCGAGCGACTATGGTGTACAAAATTAACCCATAGTATACAGAAGTTGATTCGTGATCGGTGACTTTAGTCGACCATAGTAGCGAAACAGTTAAGCGTAAAACACACCTCGTACGGTTACCTCTAAGACTTTTGCATGGTACTGTACGTCCACCAAAATGGATGCCTCGTTTAGATGCCCTAAATTATAAAGTTGCATCTATCAGCGATGTCTTTTTTTCGCGTAGTTGAGATCAAAGTAACTGCACGCTGACTGACCGTGATTTGTCGTGTTTGAACGTTTCGAGGGGGGAAGGAGGGGGGGGGGGAGAGGTTGATGGGAGAACGTTTGGCGTATCGATCCGCGAAAACGCGGCAAAAAATACAATTCTGTCGAACGCGAGCTCTTTTCCGGGAATACCGTGCACGGGCCATTTGAAAATCTGTTGACGAATTTTGTGCAGGCATGAATATTGACTACGAATCGGGGCACCGTGGTTCCTAATTCGATAGATGGACGGTACTATTTTTTTTTCTTTTTTTTTTTTTTTTGCGACTTGTATGCACAGTGAATATTGTAAATAACGTTTTGGTATGATTGGAGAATCGGAATATTGGTAAAATGAACACGGGAATCGTGTTTTGTTCAATTAAAAATTGTTAAATAAAGATTTTAAATATTTGGTGAAATATGTGATGCATTGAATGATGATATTTTATTTTTTAATTAAGGTATTCGGAGAATTTACAGTTGCAGTTTTATGGTCGTGTAAAATGTATTGTAATATACATCCGAATGTGTAAAAGTAAATTTGTTAGATACAATGTTATTTTTGGAAAAAGAAAAATTTGCGATGGTTATTGTAATGGACAAAACTTTTTTCTTGATCAGTTTTAATTATTAAGGAAAATTTTGTGTTTGTCAATTAGTTAACAGAATACAGAAGAAATTGATCTGTGAATATTTTTTTTAGAGTCAAATTAAAAACAGTTGTTTGTAATAAATATATGTACAGTAATGGACGAAACTATAAAAACTTTTTTCTTGATCAATTTTAATTATTAAGGAAAATTTTATATTTGTCAATTAGTAAACAAAATACCAAAGAAATTGATCTGTGAATATTTTTTTTAGACTGAAATTAAAAACAGTTATTTGTAATAAATATATCTATGTACAGTAATGGACGAAACTATAAAAACTTTTTTCTTGATCAATTTTAATCATAAAGGAAAATTCGATATTTGTCAATCAATAAAGAAAATACTGAAGAAATTAATCTGTGAATAACTGTGACCCCAAAATTGCTATAATTTATTACATTATAGTACAGCTTGAAAAAGTATATGATTTATGGATTTTCTAATTCATTTGATTTAACGCAAGCTACAAAAAAAGCAATAAATCCGTGAACAAATTTTTTTTTAATTTTACACGCGCTAGTTTGCAAACCAACAGCTCGTTGCACGATTACCAGAGTTGCAACATGATCGATGACTAGACACCAACGAAAGTGAATTTTGATTCCAATGAAACTGCTCAACAAAACCCATAATACAGCGTGCATCTGCATTCCAATACCAGTTACTAGTATATTACGCTCTTGAAATATTTATTATTTAGCAAAAAAAAAAAAAAAATATATCACACATGAAGCTACAAAATCACTCAATTTTTTTTCCTTTCCTATTATTAATATGCTACATTGTAAAATTGGTATTTACAATTTTAGCTTTATATTGCAATAACCCTAACAACTAAAATAAAATATTCCAGCATCTTGTAACCCTTTCCATCTTATTCCCATTCACATTCTTCTATAAAATATATAATTTTTTATTTTATTTTATTTTTTTCTAGCACTTATGTCGTTTACCATTTCAACTCTCTAATTAATTTTAAATTATATTAAATTTTCTGTCGCATAGTAGTACTTTTAACAACCTTCATACACTCCTCAGAAATAATTACAGAAATGAGGTTAGGTTTTTATTTACTATATCAATATCTTAGAGAAAATATCAACAAGTTGTCTTTTTACTCTCAATTTCATATTTCAAACAAATATTTTAAATTACAATATAATAGGAAAGAAATACTTATAAAAAGAAGGTTAGATTTTTATTTACTACATTAATATCTTAGAAAGTTGACAAGTTTGTGTTTTACTCTCAACTTCATATTTTAAACAAATATATTGCATTACAATATAAGAGGAAAGAAATTGAATATTTTACAGTATCCAGA
Source organism: Ctenoplectra terminalis (assembly GCA_019453375.1). NCBI lineage: Eukaryota > Metazoa > Arthropoda > Insecta > Hymenoptera > Apidae > Ctenoplectra > Ctenoplectra terminalis. The sequence continues at coordinate 13,714 of SMSQ01010599.1, read as the reverse complement.
AACAGAAAATTGATGATTACAAAAATTTGGCGCTGTAGAGATAAAATAAAGAATTTGATAAAACAAAATTTTTTGTAGCCACTGTACCTACGGTGTCTACGTTTTGTAACATTGTCTTTCAAGCTTACAAAACATAAATTATTCCATAATCGTGTTCGCTGCCTTTTCTCAAGCAACAAGAAACAAAGTCTCATGTATAAAATATACACTATCGATTAAAGTCTGGGGAAATTACTTTAATACTTCCCATTCATTATTCAACTAGAACGATACACGTTGAAGATTGTAATTAGCTACGCCTTGTTAACGGTGATCTTAAAGAACTCTCGGTTATGGGAAGAAAAAAAAAATTCTAATTTGAGGAAATGGAAGGTGGTGATTTTTAAACGTGCATCGACGTCGTTGAACCACGTTTGGTGTTATTAACGATCAAAGCGGTGTCGCATAACGTGCATGCACTTTCCTAATAAATATTAATTAGCGGCTTGGTAATTAATATCAAAAGAGCACAGCCGTATACCGATATAACTGCATTTGGAATCGCACTCATGTTCTTTACAAATATTACAGATTTATAAAATTTTTATTTTTCTGAAAATATTTGAGTTTCCTTAAATAGACAAGTGGACTATAAAAGATAATTGTTTTTTACAATTTTTAGAATATATTGCGACCCGAGCAAAAGCATTTTTTTTTTATTCCAAATACCAAACTATTGGATTATTTTTAATTACAAAATTTTTTTTATATAAAATATTTCCTGTTTAATTATAAAGAACGTGATACAAGTAATTGTACATTTATTCTCCCTAAAAACAAAAATGTATCAAAAAAGGTTGAATCTTTTGGTTTTAGAAAAATGGAAAAATATAATTCTTTAATATTCTTAGAAATATAAATGTATAAAAAAATGTTTTTATATAAAATATATCCTCTTTAATTGGAACGACAACTTGCTTAATTATTTATTCCAGCTTTAGCATAGATTTAACAATACACTGACATTTTAATATTTCAGTGTTAATGTAAACAAGGAAAAAGGTGATTTAATGTTACTCCTATCTATCAACATGCATGAACGCAGGATGTAATAAAAAACCAGGCGAGGAAAATATTAATTATTACGTAGTCAAGAATATTTACGCATCGGATACCTTTTTTCACGTGCGTCTAAAACAAGATGCATGGCGAAAGATATAGTGCTACGTCATAGTTTAGCTCATAAAAAGTCACCAGATACCGCACCAACAGCTTGCAACTTTTACAAACTAAAAGATGCAGCACTGTGCCATCAGTCATAGAAGCATTAACTGTAGAACTGAAGCTTGAAGTTCGTTTAAGCCTTGGTAAATAGTATGATAAACCAGACTAACATACTTTTGTGTTCTTCTGTTTAAAAAAAATTATACAGAAAGATAAAAGTAAATTTCCAATGAAAATATATATATTAAAATTCCTCGTTACAGAAAGAAAAAAAAAATATATTTCAGTAAAAATAATTCCAACAGCGTATCTAAATAATCCCCGAACACTATGTCTAGGGAAAACTAGATCCCTAGAAAAAAGAAAACTAACCTTCTCAGCGGGTATCCAACATTCTTTCCTTCTCATATATTAACCTAGCCCTTTACCCACCCGAAAACTAATTTTTACACAAGCTCGACGCTACCGTCATTCTCAAGAAGCTGCATCTTTGCAAAACTTCCAAGATCCCGGAAGCTTTCAAAACTTCCAACCACGTTAAATCCACCGACCCCCCATGAAGTCCTTTTAAATTAAAAAAAAAAAAAAAAAAACGAAAAAGAATTCAACCAGTAATCACGTCCATCCCTGAGACACTGTGGCGATCTTTCGACACTCGCCACCAGAAGGATCCTAAATCAAACCGATTTTCTCGCAATTACTTAGCCGTACCATTTCTTTATATGCTGATCCTATTCTACCTTCGCTATATCGAAGATTGAAGCAAGTGCTAGATGTTACGACTCACAGACAAGTATTTTCTTCTATTTCGTGTGCTCATTACAGGTATTTATTACATTGATATAAATATTTGGGGTGTATCGGTACAGCCTCGTGGGACTTTTATGAAGTCTTGAAACGATGTTGCGTTGGGTACTTGAGGTCTTGGAAATTTATAAATCTATAGTCCGTCCAACGAGACGAGTCGCTAAGTAAAAACGAACAACTGCCTCGCTTTTCACGTGATCGGCTCTGCGACTACGGTCATTGGCTGTCACATGTTACAACTCAGGGCCAAGGTATGGTGGTCCCTTACCCGTGGGGTCTTGCAGGCAAGGTTCGCATCCTACGATGTGATGTGGTAGGATGCCATGTTCACGTGCTTGTGTTTATACTTGGTGACTCGTCTCGTTGAATGGAGTATAGTGGTATCTCCAGTGTAAGAAAGTGAAAGTCGAATCGTGGAAAAACGAACCTTTCTCAACTTAGGATATTTTTTAACACACGAACTACTAAACTGGTAAAAATGACTGGTTTCTAATTTCTCGTACAAATTCTATACATTTATAATGGTACACTTTTAAGAATATTTTGTGCTTTTTTGTAACGAATGTAGATCAAGATTTATTTCCCTTGCATCTGTTTTTTTTCAAATACCCATTAATTTGTATTCTTAGAAATAGGTATACTTAAACCGTCGGTTGTTCTAGTGTTTAATCCTTAAGAGCTCTTTCAATCCTGAGAGCACCGTAGCGAAAGGGTTAAACCTAGAATGCTCCGCAGTCGAAGGGTTAAGCCAAGCACTGACATCACGAGTGAGACTCGTGGTCATAATTTCGGGTCGAACATAAATATCGCGAGTTAGACCCGTAGTCACAATTTTTGGTCCAACCATAAATATTACACGTCAGACTCGTGACGTCGGATTTATAGGAAACGGCTGATGAAAATAAGGGCTAAAATCTAAACAATCTTGGTAATAGCGTTTGACGAGCGTCAGTCACACTTTTGTCCCAGATTTTGCCCGATTAAATGGTAGCGCAAAGGGTTAAGTGCTTTAACCCTTTCGTTACGGATGCCGTCTATAGTCGGCGGCCGCGCAACAACTTGTATGTACGGGTGCCGTTTATAGTCGGCGGCCGCGCGACGATCTGTGTATCGGCTGTGACTCTCGCTGGTTAAAAAAAAAAGAAAAATCTATAAATGACAAAGTGGCGTTGAAAGACGCAAGTCCAAACATCGAAGACTACCGACATGCAAAGTGCACACTTTGCGGCGCAGTGCCCCGTTCAGTGGCGTCACTCCAGCGGAGTGAACTGCCGTAAGGAAAGGGTTAAAAAGTACGCAAGGAGACGAAAGTCCTGCAACTGAACCAAAGCAACCTACCCCAAACCGTTGTCTACTGCGTCCTAAATTTTACCAAGGGTTAGGTTCGCGTTAGTCTAAACATTCTGCTCTGGAATCGGTATTTCGAATTAAACGCGCGTCGCCGGATCGTATTAATCGAATTTCCGTCCACTTTTGTTGCCACCGGCGAAGCAACCGAGAGGGAACTTCCGGCCAGAAGAAAGCAAACATTCGTCGGTTCTCCGCGAGTGTATAAACAGCTCCCTCGAGCCCGCGGATCGAATTCGTCCTTTTCTCGGCGGGGTGGGCTACGCACAGAGGAACCTTGGGACTCGAAACGATTAAGGGCGCCCTTTGAAACGCCGACTGGAGGGCTGCGAGTTCGCGGAACGACGCTTGAAATAATGTAGTGCGCCACTCGCGGAAGCTAATAACTGTGGTCGCTGGATCTGACGATATTTATGCTCGCGAAAAGAGAAAGTGGGGTCGGAAGGACGATGAGCTTGTGTAGGTTGTATTCGGTGCTTCTTGGGTTCTTTTATAAGGTCCTCGTTTTTATTCGAGTGCCGGAGTGGAAGAGTATTTGATTGGATTGTTTCGATCCGATGTTTGGAGGTTAGGTAGCCGAATATTAGGGTATATTGAGAGCGGAGAATTGTGTTATTGGTGTATTTAGTGGATCTCGTTTCGCGTCGCATTTCGGTAAAAAAGAAATTCGTAATTGTGGCGTGTGTAAACAGCCGCCTCGTCCCTGCGAACGATAAATCGCGAGAGTGTCGCCTAAACTTTCCTTTTCTTTTCTACAGCTAATTTTTCACTTTCTCTTCTTTTCTTCTAGCGAGCTGTCCAAACTAATATTTCCGCGAGAATCGTTTCGGTATGTGCAATCCTTTACGTCTCCTTCAAGGTTTGTCCAGGGCCTGGTTACCATTCGAACACAAGTGTTAACCAGGCCCGGTAAATTCGGTCCTCCCACTCTCCGCCACTTTCTCTCGGTTTCTCCCTCGACACCGCCCTTTTTAAGAGCCGGACTTTTCGCTCTCGTGATCAGTCACTCACCAATCGCCGTCGATACTTGCGATACGTCATTGTAATTAAAAATAAGTTCTCGTATTTGTGTAAAGTAAAATTGAGTGGAAAGAAGTTCTCCGCGTATCGAAATACCTCACCCTCAGTAATTTTGATAAAAATGTGTCCTTAACCCCTTGCACTATTTTCACGAGTCTGACTCGTGACGAAAATTTTAGGCCAAACTTGGATATCGCGAGTCAGGCTCGTTGTTTAATTTCACGTCGAATATCACGAGTCTGGCTCGTAATCGACATTTCGGGTCAAACATAAATATCACGAGCCGTACTCGTCTCGGTATTACATATACAGAATTTGTTGCAACAATATGTGATAATTAAAATATTTTTTAAATTTTTGATTCAAATTCATTTGAAATTCACAAGAGCGCCATCGCGTGAAGTAAACACCGGTGCGGTTACCTTCCATTTAGTCGTAAGATATCGTATTTAAAGTTCCGACACTCGGACTCCGCTGCTCCGGCTCTTTTCACGAACATTCGGGTGCATAAGTTAGGCACGGCTTGTTCCGAATTTCAGCGTAGTGCGAGGGGTTAAATCAATCATATATTTAACCATTCGCAGAGTCCAGTGGGGAGAAAAAGGAAACAAAAAATAGAAAAGTAGTTGGAGGGTATGGAAATGGTCGCGGTAAAAACTCGGTAATTCCGGAAGCGCGTTTCTCTATTTTCCAAATAAATCGTCGCAAAGACGTGCCCACTGCTGGCGGCTCGCATTCGAGAAAGCCTCCGGTACCGCAGGAGCCGAGCCGTATCGCACCGCTCCCGAAGGTGCAACAATAATTATTTCTAATTTCCAGTTATGCAAAAATACGTAAAGCTTAAGTACCCCAGATAATAATATCCGTTCCGACGTAGACACCCCCGGGGGTACGGTGAATTTCGCGGCACGGAACGCGACCGCGAACCTTAGGCCACCGGGTAATTCCGCGCGGAACGACGGCGTTGTTTGGGAAAATACGCGAGGCTGCTTTTCTTCGTGAACGGAGAATCGTGGGAGTGATTCGAGTTCTGGAGATAATACGACGCTGGATCTCGCGTTTTGATTGTAACTAACGATGGGTAATAGGGAAAAATATTAGGGGTTACTAGGGAACATTTTAATGTTCCAAGCAGAATATTCGCAGATAATTTATAATTAACTTGCAGACACTGATTATGCGATCATGTGATATCTAATAAGATATCGTAACTAAATAGGAATTAATTGAAATTAATTTGCAAATTTCTGTATAATTTGTAAACTCGTACGTATTAAGACTTTGGTTTTATTTTTGAACAGAGCCGTTAACCTTTTAACTGCTTATGACGAGTTAACTCGTCATCACAGGAAGACTGTGGACAGAACGAGTTAACTCGTCGTCACAAAAATGCTTTCCAGCGCGTAAGATGAAATAACTCGTCAAAACTTTATTACTTACATTCACTATAGGCACGACGAGTTAACTCGTCGTCACAAAAATGCTCTCCAACGCGCACAAGAAATCTTATCGCAAAACTTTGAAACTAACACGCATATATCTCCAATTTGTATCGTTACGCATTCACTACTGGCACGACGAGTTAACTCGTCGCAATGAATACCCTGCGACGCGCTCCGAGCACGCTTTTGGTGGGTTAGCTCCGCAGTTAAAAGGTTAAATCGGTCCGTAGCTGTTTCCGCATAGGCAGCCAGGACCGACGGATCGGCCCACTGGCAGCGAAAGGGTTAAATACGCGCCAGGCAGTCGGCACGGGTTGTTGCGTTGATCGCGCAATAAACGGCGCTTAACTGGCGCGGCAAAAGTGCAATACACCGGCGGTGTCCGCAGCCGGCTAGAACGCGCACCGGTGCCGTCAGAAAGCGCTCGTTGACATTCGATGCACGCGCACCGGCCGTGAAAAGGATTTCGATGTTATTGTCGCGCCGCTGGTGGGCCCGTAAAAAACAGTAAAAATTACCCAGAGCGTGTATAATTCGACGTACACCGGACTGAAGCTGATTACTGGGCAGGGAAAACGCGAGCGTGACGAGGAGGGCTGTATCCAGCGTAGCTGGACGATTCGAGGGGAACCGTTGCTTTATTGTCCACGCAAGAATTGCCACCGGCGTATATACTATGTATTCAGCCGGTGGCGCCGGTTAGTTACTGCCTCGTAATGCGCGCCATTATCCTGAAAAACACGGCGTGTCGCGCGATTTTCCGGCCGCCATTACGCGCCGTCACGCCGTGTTCGCGCTTTATCGACGCGCTCAACGCGTCGCGATAATGGCCGCTTTTCAATTTCAATCGGCCGCGATTATGAAACTCCTCGGTGGGACTTGGTTTTTGGCTGTGGGAAGGTTGGGTCAGGCGGAGCTGGATTAAATTGGAATCGAAGGGGGGTTTGATGGTCGTCGTGTCGCGTGATTATAGGTAAAGAGCGATAGTTGAGTCTCGTTTGGTCCGACGCGGACGAGCGGATTTTGTCCTTGCGATCTCGCGATCATGTGTTTGTCCTCGTTGTTTCTGACTTGGGAAACGAAGAAAGATATATGATCGCGGCGAGATCGCGAGGACTAAAGTCGCTCGTCTGCGTTAAGCGATGATACGCGCTACTGTTCGTAAGTCACTGGGCAGTTATAAGTTTTTAACATAATTTTTATGAAAGTGGACTCTCGGTAATATCTCAAAAAGACGAGTGGTAGGGTGGTAGGTTCATTTTGTAACTGTCGCTTAAATTTTTCTTTATTCTAAATTTATGAAGTGTTCGATGACTTATGGACGAGAGTGTACATACAAAATTTTCATTTAAATAGATGTTCGCTATGATCTTGGAAAGTTTGTATAACCTGTGTTTCTGTAGCAAATAAACACGCGAGTAGTAGGTTCATTTTATAACTATAATATAACCTTTTCTTTATTCTAAATTTGTTAAACGTCCGGTGGTAATCTAGTTTCTTTTTACTAAAATCCACCCTTCATTTCTACAACAATAAATTTACATAGTCACATAAGGGTACGATTAAACAATAGAAAATTGAATGCAGTTAAATCCGATATTACACAAATACAAAAATAAACGAAATTAAGCTTAAGTTATGTGATCCATATAATACATTTTTAAGAATAGCCAATAAACATAATCCAAAACCAGTAGCATTAAAATTTGCACACTAATAAACCACAAAACTTTTAATTCTAATATCTTTCACTGTCGCTTGCACAAAAAACATATCAACCGATAAAAATACGTGATTCACCTTGTATTATAAATATATATTATGCGTACAGTTAAACGAAGGTCCCCCTAGAAAAAAAAATGAAAAAAAAAGCAGAACCATTTGCACTTTATACTTCATCCAAGGCCTATGAAAGGCATCGCTATCGACATCCTCCCTCGAACCATGAAACCAGTTGTTTTGTACTCTTCCACCATTTAAGGTACATAAAAATTGGAACAAGGTCGACAATAAACGCATCGATTTTTCTTGGTGGATGGGATGATCGCAGTATTCAATGAAGCTTCGCGCTCCGTTAAAGCGATAAGGCTTATCGAGAATACATTACTATAAATTCGCGTGTAAACATAGCGAACCGTGCGCCAGAGTAAACGACACACACACAAATACGGACGAAACACTGTCCGTAAAATTCGGGTGATCCTAGGAAAATACAGAACCAGCCAATCGTTTCGTATTGCTTTGCACCGGCGACCGGAAACAATTACGTTCGGTTAAATGCCGCGCGGTTACCAGGAGGACTCATAATACCTTTTATTACCTGTTTTTCAATTGTCAATGTTGGTTCTCTATTTTTAACCGAAGAAAAAAAGGCAGATGTCTATGGACGTTTGAAGAATACATTGTTGGACAGAGGAAAAATAAAAATTAAATGTGAAAAGTAAAAATATATATTTTTGGAATTAGGATTGAAAAGTGGGAAACAGAAACGGTTTGTATTTAGCCTTAGTTTACCCTTTCCACTCCAAGTGTGACTTTAAGGCACTTCGATGACTTGTAATGGTACCTAATGTTATTTTTTTATGTACGTATATCAATTTATAATAATTATTTACGTACAATCTTCATATTTAATATTGGAACTACCAACGATTAAAGGATACTTATTTCTGCTGAAGAAATCATAATAGGTGTACAGCGGAAATATTAAAAGAAAATCCCAAGAAAGACAAACCTTTGTTTATATTTTCAACGGAAAATCACAGAAAATTCTCCAAAAGTCACGGTAGTTAATTTATAAAATTTCTCTAAAAAATTACGAATGGGTCACTTTGACCACTTTGGTAGATTTACTGTTAATATTTTGTATTTAGCATGTGTGATATATGTTAATAAATGGAAGCGAAAAGCGTTAAAAATGTATTTATTAAATATAAATTATACCAAGCTCACAATTAATATACAATTGTCTGAAATAAACCAATAAAAATCCACAAATAAAATTTGAAAATCATTTTCTGACCTGAGAAATTAACAATGGAAGTAGCACAAAAATCCTACACAAGAAATTTCGAGGTTAAATGTCGAATAGAAATCAAATACCGAGATGGATAAAAAAGTACGATACAGATGTAAAACAATATGATAAAAAAGTATGCGCTGGGGAAAAAAGACGAAAAACAATTTGTCAGCAATGGCTACGAAGCGTGGGAAGGTATGATTCGTGTGCTACGAGCAGACGCATCGAATAATATTATTAAATTAAACATTGTAATTCGCGAGCTGCGCGGAAACACGTCGCACAATATTATTAAATCAAACACCGTCCGATCTTAATAAATTTATAATATCTCTGTGGGTATTTTTGGGCATCAGTGTCGATTTTCGTTCGGGTAGACCCTCCGCGTGGTAGATAAACATTTTCGCAGTTAGATAAACGCGTACCGTATCCGGAAAATCATCTGAAATGAACGTTGGGTTAATATTTTAAGCGAAATAAGTATCGCAACGATAATAAATCCTTCGTTCGCGTTGGTTCTAAATTATCAGTCGTATAAAATAAAACTGTAAAACAGGTACGAAAATATTCGCAAATGGAAGAAACAAAAATTTTGAATTTTACGATTTTACAATTAAATTTTAGCTGCACAATACTCTGAGTTTAACATTAATGTTACCAAAGTAGTAAAAATTACCAATTTGTAATTCCTCATAGAAATTTTATAAATTTACCACGGTTCATATTGGACAATTTTTCACGAGTCTCTGTTAAAAATATAAATACAGGTTTGCCTCCTTTGCATTACACATATTATTTATATATCTTTTATTTTGATTCGTTTAATATAAATAAATATACTTAAATTATCGGTAATTATAGTGTTTAGGTTTCCGAACGCAAATCGTTTCCTGGTGGAAGAACATCAGAACTCCTTAACGTGTTAAACGCCTCACTAATTTTAGTTGACTTTCCCGGCTCTGTGCTGTGATACTTAAACATTAATAAACATTAGGTCGCAAAATAATTAAGAGTTAGTTAAGAATTTAAGAAAATAGTAAAAGCCTAAGGAAAGTCGTATCTCCGTTTAACGTGATTTGATAGAACCTATTAATAAATTATAAAGTACTATTTTTTAAAACATATACTCTCAGTCCTCAGAAACCAACGTCGCCTACACAAAAATTTCAGCGTCCGTCCGCATGGACCACTGTGGCGCTTAACGCGTTAACCTCTTAGCTATTAAACGTCATTACAATGGCTTTCGCGTACATAACGTTTTCGAACAGTAGCTACATAAACATTCAGAGTCTATCCATTACGCATCAACACTCTTAACGCATTGCACGCGGGAAACGTACTTTTACGTTTTTTGCAATCCGTCACTGGAGCCCGGGTCACGTAAAAGTACGTTTTTAGTAGATTTGTGCTGGAGAACGAGCACCGTATAAATACGATGGGCATTGTAAGTATGTATGGTGTTTTTTTTTTTTTTTTTTTTTTTTTTAATAATCATAGAACATATATTTAAGTGTAAAATAAAAAAAGTTTCGCTGAGAAAAGCGAAGAAGTAGTTATCGATTTATTGCGATTTTACCGAATGACCAAACTTCCGGGAAATTCGCGAAGAAATGCCCGCTGCACGCGTAAGTCCGCGACGAAATATACCGGCATGCAATGTGTTAACACGTTCTATGCAACGTGGATCATTAGCGACCCGCGATAGTTAACAAAAAATGGAACTGTCGTTAACCGAATACAAACGTTGTTCGCAACGCTGTTGAAATAAAGTAAGAGAAAATACAAATAAAAATTCAGCAAAAAGATACTATTTTTTCCTAATTAAATATCGTAATGTAGGGTGTTAGAAATAAAGAATGTGCGAGACGAGTGAATGTTTAGGCTAAACGGAAAGAGGTGCGAATGAAGAGTGTTTGGGCCTAGCATGTTAGTTGTTCAAGTGCGCGTGGCCGGTGTCTCCTCGCGACGGGACGGCGCCGGTATGTTTAGGGAAAGTATGACTGTAGACAAAATGATCTCGAGTGGTTGAAGGGATGCGAGGAAAGAATGTTTGGAACCGAGCGATCGAACCGTGTGAACGAAGCGATTGGGAAAACCGTGTACGTGACTGCGAGAGTTTGGACCATGGATGCAAGGGATGGAGTGCAAGGGAGAAAGGGTGCATGCGAGAGCAGAGGAAAGAATGAGCAGAGAGAATGATAAAAGTGTGAATGAGTTCAGGAACGAGGCAGTTGGTCAGAGTCAGTTGAAGTTGAGCGTAGAAAAGAGTAAGAAGTTCAGCGTCAAGAGTGAAAGAGTATAAAGTGTATTAGAATTAGCGTCGGAAGGATTATTATATTGTATTTTAGCATTAACCCTTTCGGTACGAGTGCTCTGTCCGCTGTGACACTTTCGCTGTACACGCGAAAATGCACACATAGCGCGTGGACAGTCCTCTTTTGTATGAAGATTTTTCTAGGCGTTAAATAAAAAGGCCGTGCTTAATAAAACAATGTTTCTTCTAACAAGCGTCGTTTGTAATTTTAATATTAAAAGACATTTATATTAAATTATATTAATTATATAAGTAACACTAGGTCACCAGATGGATGCCGGATATATCCGGCGCTCGTACACACAGGTCATCGGATGGATTCCGGATATATCCGGCGCTCGTACACACAGATCATCGGATGGATGCCGGATATATCCGGCGCTCGTACCGAAAGGGTTAAACTTTACAAATTTACCAAAGACCCATCCCACTAAATTATATCCCCACGGTAATGTAACTTTTTCACTCGCATTCAACGTTACACCTAAAACCCCTACTTTTCTCTGGAGCGGGAAACGTACAGACGGAAAGAAAAACCTGACTAATTGCCAACCGAAACATCAGGGTCTGCTCGACGTAACGCTACGTAACGCTAACGCAACACTTTCACAGGCACCATTGCCCTCAAGGTAGGAACAAATCAGAGATCGAAACTCGATCGACAACGTCGCGTCGGTCATGTCGGTCTAGTGGCCCGAAAACACGCTGTGTAACACGGTCGAACACTCGAAAATATCGTCTCCAGGCAGTGGCGATGATTAATGACCGGCGATAACCACGCTGGTTAATACCGCGTCCCTATTATCGTAGAAGTGTTTATAGCATCGGTAAACGTGAATCGAACGCGCCAGTATGTAAATCGCTCATATAACATGGCGTACACGAGGAAGCTACACTAGGGAGCGCTGGTGCGCGTGCAACGTCGAATATTCGGGAAAGTTGGTGGGAGTTTCGATGGTTGGGGGAGCTGTTACAAGCGGTACAAACGATGTTTAGTCGCCAGGCAATATACTAATGGTATGTACATAGAAATATAGAGAAACGAATACACACCGAGTATATTTACAATGAATTAACAGGGGCGTTAATGCAAAATCCCCGGGTCTACTCGCCATTAGTTTAAACAGATTTCCTGCGCTTCGCGACCTCGCATCTACATAACCGGGACACCAGAACGCGAGGCGAAATTAAACACTCCTCGTCGAAAACTGAACCGCATTATCTCGAGTTGCTGGCTCGCTCGAATCCTCTCCGATGAATTTTCCGGCGAGCCGATATGGTTTATTGGATGGAAGCTTGAAAATGAACGATAGCTAGTCTTTTCTCGGAGATATCAGCGGTGTTGGTATTCGTTGTTGAAAGAATCGAGTAGTTTTTATTTGTGACGATTCTGGTTACACTTGGGGAATTGGTGTTCGATAAAGGGAAAAAATATGGTGGGTATTTGTACACCGTTGCGTGTGTATTTGTTAAATTAAGATATATTAAATTTTGTGTTACCTGGAAATCTGATTACTATAAATTGGTATCGATGGAACCAAGTGTTGAAGTTATAAAAATTCAAGTTCAGAGTTTAATTAAAACGTGCAAATATCTGTTAGAATTTTTAATATTTACTGTATTAGGAAGCATATGAGGTGTAGGACAAATTATAGTTTTTTTTATTGCAGTAGTCTGTGAACTTTTCTTATCATTCATTATTTTAATACACAAGACACAATTAATGGTATGAATGCAATTTGGAATCAAATCAATCTTTGGCATGTGCATAACAAAATGGCGGTTTCGTTGATCCGAACACACCAAATGGAGTTAATTAACCATAACATTTTTCCTAACTTTGTTATTTTGTAAAGAATACTAAAAAAATCAAAGCTGCTTTTCTCGTATATCTCAAAATATACCATAATCTTTAATACACAAATATATATAACTCAATTAAAAAATTTGTGTTCGTGTCGTATCATAAAATAATTCTGAACAAGTTCCAGACTTTATCCAATCTTATTCGGAACTACTTTCGCGACATTCACTGACGATCTATTTTCTCGTTCACGGATGACGAATTAAATAGCAATCAGTTTTAATAAATTCTTTTCCCCCCTCCATCGGACACGGGAAGACGGACCGCTCGACTTCCTGCGCCGGCTCGACGGAGATTTTATCTTTCTCAAAGTTTCATAACTGGTGGCTGCATTGGTAATGTATCTTCGGGGATTCAATAAAGCACGGAGGGCTGCGGAAATAATGAGGGACGCTGCCGACGCGTGCACTTCGTCAGCCGTTCACTAATTAATTCTGAGTAATCGCGTAGGAGTTTGACCCTATGCGTCAGCGATTGGCACGCGTGAACACAGCGAAAGGGTTGTTCACCGTGCAATATTCCAATACTCGATATTTCTTTTTCAGCTACACGTATACTCTTAATTGAGGTTGTGTCGGTGTCCGACGTGGATGTCGCGAGGTTAGATCATTCGAGATCGCTTCTTTGATTAGGGTCCAAGGCAAACATAATCTCTTTCTTAGAACGATACATATATTAACCATAAAAAAATTTATGAG
>SMSQ01010588.1:15724-47236 GCA_019453375.1 Ctenoplectra terminalis | reverse complement strand
TACCTTGACGGTATCGAGTTAGAACTATAACATCAATGTGCTCAATGACCGTCAAATGAAATCCCTGTGGGTTGCTCGTGATATGCTAGGCGACGACAACTCTCAATTAACGTTGAAGTTGTCAACGCTCTTGACAAGTACATTGTCTGCTACAAGCTCGTAAGATTTACTCATCTTCTCTCGAGGTGTACACACAATGAAACGTTAGAAATAGAAAGTAAACTGAGAAAATTCAAGGACACTTTTCTAAACCTCGCTATTGTGTCCAGGTCTGTGTGACCTGATATAATTTTTTTTATTTTAATCTTTATTGGAATAAAATTTTTCGACTTTGCTTCTGTACATATTTTAGAATGTATGAATAAATTTTGTACTATATCTGTCAAAAATATACACAATTATGATTGCTATATAATTAGCGCAAGTTTTTATGAACAGAATAGAAGGGTTGAAAAGGATTGATAAAATTATATGTGTTGGAATTTCTTTAAGAGATCCGTTTGAAGGTTGAATTAATATTAGCACTGCTGATGTGGTCGAAATGACTTGTATTTTTTATGTAAGTTGTATAAATTAGAAACGGTACATTTTTAGGGATTTTCAATGATTTTCTGTAATTTTCTGCGATTTTCTGTAAGAAATATGAAGAAAGATTTATTTTTCTCTTGCAAAATATGTTTTCTCAAATACCTATCGTGTTGATCTCTTTGATACAAATTAGTCTATTTTAATCGGAGGTAGTTCTGCTGTTAGTTCAAACTATAATTCCAAGGAACCATATGCATGCACGAATTTATTTAAGCAAAACAAAACGCGGTCGCACGAGCACTTTGAATACTTTTCAACGATACATTTTTAATAACATGGCTTGAATTGAACGTTTCAAATTGGAAATAGCTATTCTATTCTATGACAGAGATATTTAAATGAAACCGTAACACGTTTGAGGTCTCCTTTTTTTATAAAGAAAATATCTGAAACCTTTCGCGATGGAGTAAATGTGCAGCAGAATTTGAATTTATGAAACGAGCTTTTAAAAAACTCACGGAGCTATTCTAAGGTTCACCGAGATATAAGGAAAAATTAAAAGGTTGAAAGCATGGAAAATATTACACGAATTATATTCCTCTGTAACTTTCTATTTGTCCATTGTTCTAACAGACATTCGGAATGAAAATTATTCATGTTATTAGAAGAAAATTGAAAAATTCATAGTTAGTTTTACGATGCTCTAAATTTTCTTAGCTTGTTTCGGTAAATTTTCTTATTTTACAACTCAATTTATGATGATCAGACTGCGGATTTTTGAGAACATAGTAAAAGAAGTAAAACTTTGATAGAAAATGATTTCACCTAAAAAATACTATAAAATACACTATAATTTGGATATTCTGTGCACTTTTGCACCTATAAGTTTTCTACAAATACCTAAAAATCCATACTCCAATAATACTTCGCACAAAGTGTACAAAAAATTAGTACAAACACTAATTCAAACAAAGTCTCCCTCTACTTATATCAATGAAACTTATTATACGCAACAAACTATTTCCACATTTCTGCATTTTAAAATACTAATTTAACATTTGGATCTCTCACAAAATTATTAACGTAACTCTCGTAAACCAAATAAATTCACAGCACCGAACAAAATTAATTCACCAGCCTCCTCAATTTTAAATGGATTAAACGATGAAACAAACAACAACACGAACAAACAAAATTGGACAACAAAAAGCAAAATTTTCTTCTCCGATAACACAAACTCTTTTCTTCTGTACAAAAATACCAATCGAACGAAATAAATGTGCCCATAATTATGAAAGTGGTCTAAGTCAAAATTAAAAAAAAATGAGTTTATCACTTCTTATTTCTTTTTTTTGGTGTTTGGAATTATTTTATAATTATTTAATAATTCCAATATTCTGTCAACTTTGGAATCATTTAATAAATATTTAATAATTCCAATATTCTGTCAAGTTTGGAATTATTAATTATAAGACAGAATATAAATATTCTGTCAAGTTCGGAATTATTAATTATAAGACAGAATATAAATATTCTGTCAAGTTCGGAATTATTAATTATAAGACAGAATATAAATATTCTGTCAAGTTTGGAATTATTAATTATAAGACAGAATATAAATATTCTGTCAAGTTCGGAATTATTAATTATAAGACAGAATATAAATATTCTGTCAAGTTTGGAATTATTAATTATAAGACAGAATATAAATATTCTGTCAAGTTCGGAATTATTAATTATAAGACAGAATATAAATATTCTGTCAAGTTTGGAATTATTAATTATAAGACAGAATATAAATATTCTGTCAAGTTCGGAATTATTAATTATAAGACAGAATATAAATATTCTGTCAAGTTTGGAATTATTTAATATAAGACAGAATATAAATATTCTGTCAAGTTCGGAATTATTAATTATAAGACAGAATATAAATATTCCGTCAAGTTTGGAATTATTTAATAATTCCAAACACCCCAAAAAAAAAAGAAGAAGAGCGTTTTCTGATAACGATACCTTACAATAACATTTCACTCGAAACGTACACCTTCGCTACTCCTCGCCCAGGTCTAAACCCTCTCGTCGGAGTAGCTACGCTATCAAACCTGCTAACCCCGATTATTACGATCGCAGGCGAGACTAAGTAAACGATGTCGTCGAGCAAGGCGATCCCGTTTCGAATTCACACTCGCTCCAACAGTGGTAAGTGGTCCTGTAGACATTAGCTTTCGCGCTTCGGGATTTTGTCGGAGCAAGAAGGGCGTGGCTCCTAATTGAAAGGGGATTAATTAACGCGCGTAGACGGCAAGAAAACCTCCGGGTGTTCGAACGTCACGAATGCTTTTCTCCTCCCCGCGGGATTTTCTGCCAAATTATGCACAGGGTTTCTCATCCGGCGCTCGTATTTCCTCGAAAAAGGCGTGGGAACACGACTCCCATTGTGCTCAGGCTACCAGAGACGAAAACGAGAGAGGCGAACCGGTCGTACGCGAAAGAAAGAGACGAATGGAATTTTGATAACGTCAGAACAGAGCATGCTTTACCGCAACAACCGCGATATTTCCTCTCCCAGTTATACCTGGCCGTGGAGAAAGAATCGACCATGTCTATGCCGGGCGCGCGCATTGCTCCGGAACGAGTTTGAAACCGTGCATACAACATTCGTTCCAGGCAAATGCTTTCCTTAAACTCTGGATGGCTCGTACCTCTTCAATAATTCGCTATCAAATAATGTTCCCTTTCGCAGTCTGTCGTCTGACTTTGCGCCGTACGACGACAGAATATCGGAGAGGCGCGTGCTGCGAAGGTTTCCTTTATCCTGGAACCAACCTCGTCGAGGCAACGCGTTTTTTTGTAAATTAAGTTTTTCCAGGTGAAATCGATAACGTAATGGAGGACCGTCTGTATTTCATTCTTTTTCCTTTTTTTTCTTTTGTTTTCTTTTTTTTCCAGGTTCAACGTCGCATCGACTATTAGGTCTATCGGTTGGAGTTAAATTTGTACGTATAATTGTATGTCTCTCGGATCGGTTAAAAATATTTGTTGCTCGATTCTGTGCTACTTAGTCCAAGAAGGAGTTTAATTGGTATTTTGTTCTTTCGTTTTGGAATTTTTTTACAGGTGAATAGTACGTGGTTTTTTGTCAGTGCTTGGATACACGCTTTTGTTTTTAGTCTTACCGAGTAAATTGGAAAACTTTCCAAACTTTTTGTTAGCGTAAAAAGAGAGTGGAATTTTTTTTTTCTTTTTTGGTTTTTGTTTCGTAGAACGTGTTAAATCAAAATCGTGTAAAGTTCGTGAAACAACGGAATCGGGTGTATTAATGAATATTAATATTCCTCGCGTTGGGAACTTTCCTCATATTAAGCAACTTTTCTCTGATATTATAAATCCACGTGTATTTACTCTAGCAAACATATTTTCCTTACGACGTACTGGTTTTTTCTAACACGAACGCAACATCGATCCCTGCGGACAGGCGATGAAGTTTTCGTTTAGTCGTCGCTGGTTTCCGAGGACCGATAGTATCAATTTAAAAAAAACAGAACCTTGTAATTTATTAATGGAATTTATTAAAACACGTTGAACAAAGGTACCACGTTCTTTTGAAGGATTTTACAAGTTTCTTCTTAACCCTCTGCCCTTTGATCGCGAGTCGCATTCTACGAGTCGCACACTATATTTCAAATACAATAAGGAGTACTACATTTGTGATAAAATTTAATTTTACCTTTCGCTGTAATTCCAATTCACAGAATTGAAAATTAGTAAATATTCGATAATATTTGAATATTCTGCATTTGACAGAATATTAAAATAGTAAATAACTATCACTAAGCATAGATATTGAAAAAATCGTAAGGAAAGGGTTTAAATTAATTTTAGTAATAAAATTTAATTTTACCTTTCGCTGTAATTTCAATTTACAAAATTGAAAATTAGCAAATATTCGATAATATTTGAATATTCTGCATTTGACACAATATTAAAATAGTAAATAACTATCACTAAGCATAGATATTGAAAAAATCGTAAGGAAAGGGTTTAAATTAATTTTAGTAATAAAATTTAATTTTACCTTTCGCTGTAATTCCAAGTTACAAAATTGAAAATTAGCAAATATTCGATAGCATTTTAATATTCTGCATTTGACACGATATTAAAATAGTAAATAACTATCACTAAGTATAAATATTAAAAAAATCGTAAGGAAAAGGATTTAACTTCTTCGTTATTTTTCGATCAAATATGTTTCAATCGATATCCTAGCGCTCAGCTTAACGAAAAACGACCAAAATCGGCATAGCGCATACGTTAAAGATAATCGGTCATCACTTCTCAACTTATTCTAAACCGCGGACTTGAAGTTACCGTTTACGAGCCATTTTTACAAGCGAGACACGCCCATTACGCATGTAGACGAGCTCTTAATGCGACGAAATGCTATGAGAATACAGTTCGCGAGGCAATATCCGACAACGGTCGAACGTGGACCGTGTTTCTGACACGGCTAAAATATATTATCTCTTTCGCGGTTCCAAAAACCGATGGTACACGGTGAACGAGGAACAAACGTCTTCGATAAAAACAGTAAACATGGCTGCCTGGAGGATGCGGTGAGCATGTTGCGTTTATGCTTCGAGTTTTTAAACGGAGATATGGGAATAATGCTGAAAGAAGAACGTACAACGAAAATTGTTTTTCTTACTGTCTTTTTCTTTTTTTTTTTTTTTTTTTTTTTTTGGAAGAGGAGGATAGATACTTTACGAAATATTTTAACTGCCTTAACTTTTGTTAATCATGTTTTTGAAGCTCGTTTGAAACGCTTATGGAACGGCGAAAGAGAGAATATGAACCTAACGAAGGGAAGTTTTTAATTAATATCTGGCGAAGCAATGTCCGGAGAAATATTTTTTGTGCGGACACGTTTCGGTAAATAATAGGACTGGCAGAAGGTTGTCATCTGTGACAAAGATGATAACAAATAGACAACAAGCAAGGAGTGCGAAAAGTTGATTTGGGATTTGTAAGAATGTGAATGTTGATTTTATACGAGAACTATTTTGAGAATAAAAAATTCGAGTGGAAATTTAATCAGGGGATTTACTTCAAATCAACGGTAATAATCTGAAGCGCACTGTATTTATATAATTGTTGCTATAAATTTATTATTAAAATTCTTTCGTACGATCTCGTGGAAAGCATTGATTGATTTTAGAATCAGCGAACGAAGTATTTAATAATAAACTAAATTATACGAATTGTAGCATATTACTCAAATGATGCATAGGGAAGGTAACATTTATAAATAACAAATGATGTGGTGAGCTACTTGAACACGTTCTATGATTATATTGTAACAAGAATTATATTGAAACATATTATGTTTCTCGTGTGATAAATTATAATGGAATACAATGAATATTATAGCGAATACAACATAAAGCAACTAGTAATACTGCAGTATTATAATAGCTCGTAACGAATAGAATAATGTTCCATAGATGAAACATAAATCCGATTAAATAGTTAACATAGTTAATTTGTATCTAATTCCATTCTCATTAGGAAGCTGATCCTTATGTAAAAATACGTACTTATCGTAGAGATGTATCTTTTAAACAAAAAGTATTTGTTAGATATTCTATTGTTCCATTATCATTCTATTATTTTTTATTTCTTGATTTTCCTAACTTTTAATTTTGGTAAGTTTCAATTTAGTAAATTTAAGTTTGGTTTAGTTTTAGTCATCAAATATTAAAACATTGCTCTCCATAATCATTTCCCATCTCTTAAGTAATTTTTGAATTCGTTCTTCATTTCTTTCTAAAATTGTCTTTACTGCGTATAACGTAGCACTGTCGCGATACTCGCTTTAGGGATCTTGAAAAAAAATTAAAAACTGTAAATAGAAACACATACAACATTCACCATATTCTCCCGAGCTTACATCAACCGATTACAACTTATTTTAATCGCTAAAAAAATTCAGCAATAGTGCGCGCTTGGTATCAGCGTTGAGAAAAATTTCTAATTCAAAACGTCTAATATTTTTGAAACAATAAATCCCGAAACTATTTGATAGATAAGAAAAGAATGATAGAAAGCAATGGTCGATACACGCGATAAAAAATAAATTCAAGCATTAATATTTTGCATCGACAGACTCAAGGAACGAAATTACAATACTACAAATTTTTGTACATTTATACAAAATGTAAAAGCGAATAATTGCAGAAAAATAATATGAAAAAAATATCCAAATTATCCAAACTATAATGCTTTCCATAAAACATCTTAAGTGAAACAATTTTCCTTCAAAGTTCCACTATTTTTTGTCACAGTCTCAAAGATATGAATCCGCATAAAAATCCTCAACCCCAGAAATTACCTTCGGTACGACCTAATACGTACGAAATCCAACACACTTAAAATATCACGTGCAGAAATCATCTGAGATGAATTATCACCCATTTCTATTTCCATCTGACGAGGAAGACGAGCTATTCTAACGATACGACGCACTTTGGGGAAGTAAGGATCACAAGAAAGGGTGATCATAGAAACCTCTGGCTAGAACCCTCGGACGATTTCCTGTTCAGGATTCTAATGATAATAATCTCTCACTGTTGGCTAGGAATGTCGTATCGTATCAGCGTGAGCGCTCGTACACGTCAAATCGTTTATTATCGCATTCGCGCCAGTTGGACATTCGTGTATATTATTAAACCATCTTCACCCTCGATGTACGGGCGTCTCTTTACGCTCACGGACGTTTCTAAAATTACGCGCCAATCTCCCCTTTACTTCGTTTTCGGAGTCTTCTCTTTATGGCCCTTCCCGCGTTCACTTGCTCTCGTCCGCCGCGTGTTCGCACGTGCGTTTTCATTCGAAACAACCGTGAAAAGCTCCTAATACCTCGGCACGCGGATCCCAAAAGCGTAGATCAAAAGCAACACCGTTGCGGGTATTATTTCACGATAAATCTTTTCATTAGTGTCAACGTGTTATTTTGACGACTGTGCTATGTTGATAGCGCTAAAATCAGCTTCGTTATATTGTTGCACCGTGTATTTGGTCCGTGAAGAAGAAAAAAGAATTCGAAGTGGTGGGTGCTGGAAAATTATTTTTAAAAGGAGAATCTTTTTATGGAGCAATTTACAGCTGATTCGAATTATTCGTCCGCGCGAGTGGGTAACTTAAGAGTTATGGGAATAATTATATAAGTTATGTTGGAATTAGTTTATTTTTAGTTTTTAGAATTATTTAAGTTATGTTATAATTAGTTTATTTTTAGTTTTTAAAATTATTTAAGTTATGTTAGAATTAGTTTCTTTTTAGTTTTTAGAATTATACAAGTTATATTAGAATTAGTTTATTTTTAGTTTTTAGAATTATATAAGTTATATTAGAATTAGTTTATTTTTAGTTTTTAGAATTATATAAATTATATTAGAGTTACATTAGAATAAGTTTCTTCGCGAATTTTTAACTTTAGGGTAATTTTGAGTAACGTGACTCGATCTCGCGTGAGCTATGAAATGTTCTGTTTATCAGCTGTTTTTACTGGTATACTGAATATTATGGATATTAATATTAATGTTATATATCTATGTGTATTTATTTTAGTAAATATATTTTTTTTAGTTTAGATATCTTTTTTTATATTAGATATCTTAGATATTTTATATAGTTTAGATTTCTGTGATTTACTGATTCTTTCAACCCTGCTGTTCTCCACGAGTTTATCTACAATTTACTTTCACATTGTACTCCATTTTTGTATTTATTTTTTGTAATATTGTATATTTCGTAAGCCTAAAATAGTTTAAAACGAAAGAATCTGAAGGCGATACGAATGTGTAATATAAATGAATAGGATAGCAGAGTTAAAAGAAACGAGCTGTCACTCCCAAATTTGCCCTTTAATAATTCTCCAACATTAAACAATTGCTGTATAAAAAATAAACATACATATGTGTGTACGCTTCTGTCAATAAGTCAGAGGACGGTTAAAAAATTTAGAATAAAGAAAAATTTATGATACAGTTGTAAAATGAATCTGTCACTCTCTAATTGTTTACGTCATAGAGAAGTTTGATTTATATGGTCTTCTTTAAGGTTTTACCGAGAGTCTGCTTTAATAAGAATTTTGTTCAAAACTTATTAACGTCCAGTGACTTATGGACAGCAGTAGCAAGAAAATTTATTTCGCATCTATTGAACCACAAATTACATTTCACTCGTTTGAATAGAAAAATTGCACATTATTGAGTACCAATACGGTCGGACTTCGATTGAACGGATCTAGATTATGCTTGTTGTCAGTTATCCGGGATTTCAGTTATTCGAATTCTCGATTATCCGAGGTCTCGGTTATTCAAGGTATCGGTTATCCTGGATCTTGGTTATTTGGTATATCAAAAGTACATACAGAATGAAAGATTTAAAACAGGCTGAATAACTGGGTTGCTTTTGACAATAGAAAAACCTGTTTCGAAATAAATGTTATTTGGTTTTGGAAACATTATGTTAATAGTGTGCTTTCAGAAATAAAAGCGCAGAGCCTTTTTTCGTGGCTCTTTGGAATTATTTGACGAAAAAGGATAAAATGAAGTTCGATACTAGACTGTTATTGAATCATGGTTCAGTTGTTGAAATTATAAAGCTCCTATTCTAGAAACTTTAATCATTATTTAATCATTAACTTCCCTTGTATTAAATTTTTACTAAATTTAATTAATTATTTTACTATTATTTAATAATTAACCAAAAAACTATACAATTACTTTTTTACATATTATTTCATAGTTATGCACACGATGCAAAGAACTGGAAAAAAAAATCGTACGATGAACAAATTACAGAACCTAAAAGATTAAAACCATCAAGACTTAAATTTGGAATCGTATTCTACAATATTCAGAGCAATTTAACGTAAACAGAAACTTAGCTAAAACACTTTTAAGCGTAAATAATATCATTATTATATTCGATCTTATATATTATTATTTTAGATTATATTACATTAGACTTAATAACATCGGAACGATCTAACAAGACATCTGTAAATTCTACAGCAGCATCCACCAGTACATTAACAACGTAACAAGAGAAATAAATTTCCTATCATACGAAGAGTCTGCTGTGCAAGAAAAATATTATTCGAATCACTTGAATTAATCCACTCAACCAAGACCCTGCTCCATCGAGAAAGAAAAATAGAACACGAGACAATAATGCTTAATTTCATTTAACAGAACGAAAAGAAACAGCGCCAAATCTCGTTGATTTATGACACAATTGTCCCTTTCAGAAAACTTCCCATTTACTCCCACGTTAACCAAACAATTACGTCCAGAGGTAGCGAGCACGTTCTATCGTAAGTAGAACGTCGTAATTCACAGCCAGAATACCTCGCCCATCTAATTGCTCCGCCAACGGCCCTGAATCACCCTACACTCGTATAAAGATTCGATCGTGAGCGCCAAGTGTCTCATCGAGGGAAGATTCGATGGATCCAAGTCGTTCACCTGGCACGAGTCTTCGAGACTCGTTGCGTCACCAGATTTTTCCTAGGTTTCATTTCCCTGCGTCACTTTTTTCCCCATCCTCGCACCACTATTATCTCTCTCTCTCTCTCTCTTTCTCTTCGTTTCACGTTCGTACTTTTTCTACGATGAAACCTTCTACCAAAGAAATAACGAAGAAAATTGACAAAAAGTTAGCTGCGAAGACGGTTACACGAGTGTACGGTACGATAGAGCTCCTTTTCGCGATATCGCGGTTGTGGTCGTCACGGTGGTCGCTATACAGACCGCGGAGACGCGCATTTACGCAGCAACGGAAATCCAAGAAAGCCGTGAGTTCATTCAAAGCTGGGCTGTTTTTTTTTTTTCTCTCCCTCTTTCCTTGCTCCGAAGAAGTCCGCGAACCGTGAGATGCATTCAGCGTATCCCGCGGGGACTTTCCCTAGCTAATGCGAGATGAAATTACAGCCCCCTGGGGTTCCGGTCGACAGTCACGCCGTCTACTCGAAAGACACTGGCGCGGCCCCACCACCTCTGGCAGCTTCTCTTTCAGCTCTACCTTTGCTTTCTTCGTCCTCGTGGCCCTCTAGCCTTTCGAATGCTCGTACACACGAGGAGGCATTCGTTTCAACTCGTTTGGCCGCTGCTCCGAGCGAACGTTTACCCCTTACAAAAAGCTGCCCTTAATCTCCAACGGAACCAAGTCCTCCTTTCTCGACAGAGAGAGCTACAAAGAGGAGTTTTCTAGTTATTGGAGGAGAATATTCTGTTGGGTTTAACGAGATAACTTGTACTTTTACGATCAAAGATTGACAGTGCGCGATACCGTCTTTGTTCCTAACGACGTCACAATAGACCTTCGCTGGTCTTACCTAATCTTTCCTTGGTACACTGTACGAGCCATAACGACGTATCTCTGCTTGGTATATTTTATTTTGTTTTATTTTGTTTTATTTTGTTTTATTTTGTTTCTTTTTAGTTAAGATCTGTGGCTTGGTGCAGTATTAGGAAGTGAATTAACCCTCTATGGCTTTGTGTGACTTAACTCTTTGAGGTACAGGATTTCAGATCAAAAATAGACCCATGTTGCACAGGAATTTTATCGGGTTTTAAATGAAACAAAATTGGTATATTTTTATTAATAAAGGTATAACATCGTGTAAAAACATAACAAAATAGTAATAGTTAATTAAAATGTTAGCGCAATAAACCTTCCGTTTATAACAATTGGTCAACCGTTAATTGCGTGTTGAATGTTGCCAACACAAGGAATACATTTGTAACATTGTTTGAATACATTTCCAACTGCTTTACATAAATAAGGCGAAATATAAACCTATGCACATGCGGCTACTGCGAGATTTCGAGGTGGGACTGAAAATGTCCCACCATGCCGTGAAGTACATCAAAAAGGTGGGACACTTTTAATCCCACCGTACCTCGAAGAGTTAAAAGTTATAAAATAATGTATCTATATTTTAAAAAATTTGTTTTATCTAGTTATCACTGTTCTGTTAAATTTTATTGCTGTGTTATAGTAGCGACACCGTGATCCATCTGTAGCAGTTATTAGTTTAAAAATTTTCAATTCTAAGCGAAAAACTGTAAGCAATCGCAATTTTTTCTCTGATAAGCAGACAAAATTCGAGCTATAGAAGGTTAAACTCGGCATGGAGTTTATAAACAATTGTATGTTTTATACGAAGAACGACTATTTCAAATTCTATCTAGAAATAATTATCATGGCATCCGTATTATAATAAACCAAATAAATATTAAAAAAAAAATACCGAAGACGACAGTTTTTAACTCTCTTGGTTTTCCGTGTTAGAAGAGAACTTTGAAACAGCAGAGACTTTTATGCCAGAAATGATTCGAACATGAATTTTTAACACATCTTAAGTACTTAATACCTAATCAAATTTAAAGCTCTATTGAGCTAATATCTCAACTTTGGGAGAACTGACATTGAAATTTCTTGTACTAATTTTAAGCCACAGACATATATATATATTCGTTAACTCGCAGAAGTTTTATCGATCAATCGTACGACGTGTCTTTCTGTCTCATTTTCGAACAAGACATCTTTCGCATCGGAACGAGAATATTCCGTTCAAATGCGAATAAACGAACCAATTATCGATGCGAGTTTCATGATGCATAAGCGGATGAGAAATCGATTAACAAAATATATATTATATACATCGTTGTCGATAGAAGAAAACAGGAAAAGGGGCTGAATGTTTTCGATCAGCAAAATGTTTCCAACTTTTATGACACGAAACACTGTTCCGAGTTTCCTCGCAAACACGACCGAGTTAGAATTCCCAACAATGTAGAAGACGCTAATCCGGCCTGACTGCTAAACAGGAAAGATCAGGTGAAATTAACACGAATAAGAATAGACCACGCCAACTGTTACCTTACCTCGTTACCAAAATCGAACAAAAAAACTGTGATATCTGCGGAATACAGAACTTCATCGATATCATCTTGGTTACCTGTCCTAAATAGAGCACTGTTGAGGGATACGTAACACAGAAGCAGTCTTTTAAAAAAGAAGCTGATAAACGTACATATTTTAGAAGAGAATAAATAATTAAACCAGGACCTCCTGCCTAGACTGATTTATTCTTCGCACTGACTTAAAAATTAGCCGCCGTAGATTTTTATAATCTATACACGTTGCAGTTTACCTTTTCAGGTACGCTGGTTAATGTCGTTTGGGTGTTTCTCAGACGTTTTATTGCGTGGTAAAAGATGATATCTAAACCTTTTTCTTCTCAATGGAGAGTTCTAATAACTAATACCTAATAACTAATACCTAACTGTTTTATTTTAACAAGCACGAAAAGAATGCAACACAAATTACCGAACTCACTGATCATTCTACAGAAGGAAAACTCTTTCACCCCTTTGCACTCCGAGTCACGATCGATATTTTACCCCTACTGGTTCGTTTTTAATAAGCCACGTCCAAAATCTGTATCGAACTTCCCTTAATTCTCATACTTTTATATTTGCTAACATATATAGATTGATCAAAATCGATGAAACTTATTTTTAATCAATAAGAATGCGCTTTGTACCATGAAACTGAAAGGAACGAAGCGAGATGGAACGTCGAGTCCAGTTCGACATAGGAGTGCAAAGGGTTAACCCTTTGCATTCGAGAGGTGACTCTCGCTCACCACTTGGATTAATGCAGCGACTCGAATCGCGTATAATATAATTATTTTATTTCAACTTTTCGTGTATCTTTACATTATACAAGACTTAATAAATAAATTTTAAGCTTGATAACTTTGGTTCGTGCAATATCTTAGAAAGCACTCGTCAAAATCCATTCTCTCTTCCTCGGGACAAGTATCGCAAAAATGTGTCTTTCGAGTGCAAAAGATTAGAAGGGTTCTGAATTTTCTAGAGGATATTAACCCATTCGCTGTCAAGAACGAGTATACTCGTCTTTGGCAGGGTGTCATGCATTGCCAAGACGAGTATACTCGTCCTACTTTAAATATGTTATAACACGCAAGCTTTTGAATTAGCAAATTTTTTGTGGCCACAAACATAAATATAGAAATGTAAAAAAGTTGAAAAAATACTACTGCTTGCAAATGATTATGTATGATAATATATGTGCTCTTACCAAGAAATAACAGAGCTTTGGTAAACAATAACACTCAAAATATAAATGGCAATGGGAATGACTTCGTATAATTTAGGCTCGGCAGAGAATGGGTTAACACGTTAAGCGCCACGCCGGTTCCTGT
Source organism: Ctenoplectra terminalis (assembly GCA_019453375.1). NCBI lineage: Eukaryota > Metazoa > Arthropoda > Insecta > Hymenoptera > Apidae > Ctenoplectra > Ctenoplectra terminalis. The sequence continues at coordinate 33,405 of SMSQ01010588.1, read as the reverse complement.
GGACCGACGCTGAAATTTCCGTTTAGGCGTCGTTGGTTTCTGAGGACTGACAGTATCAATTTTAAAAAATAATACCTTATAATTCATTAATGGATTGTATTAAATCACATTAAACAAAGATACGACTTTCCTTCGCAGGCCTCTACAATTTTCTTCTTAAATTCTTAACGATTTTGCGACCAAATGTTTTTCAATTAGTATCGCACCACACAGCCTAACGGAAAGTCGACCAAAATCGGCGTGGCGTTTAACGCGTTAAGAAGTGGTCTTTTCTACCTTCTATAGACGCGTCTTACATTATTGACTAAATTCAACGTGGTCGCTAATAATATCGTAAACTGCATGCGACTTAAGATACCCAATAAAAAATATTTAAAAAAATAACACGAGTTTTCGCGTATATTCTGATTTCATGAAAAGGTTCGACGGTTACACGAGATTTTACTGGCTTAAAGGAAAAAAATTAATAGTATTCTACAAGTTTGTAACTGCTGGAAAAGTGAACGGATTATTAATGATGGAAAGAACGTAGACTTATTGTCCCTATACGTAGCTTTGTATCCGCTGGAGTGAAAAATGTCGAGCTATTACTCGACGTCATTTACATTTATTCACTTTGAAAATCTTTCCTTCGGCACACCGGCGTGCGAAGCACAATCAAATGTAATTGACGGTACGTTAATTGCAAAAATAAATTACTCGTACATAGGGAGTTAACGATCTTTAGAAACGCGCTCGCCATGAACAACAAGCGAAGAATGAATTAGAAACATCAAAGAAAGAACGAAGAATTTTTCGTACTCAAACAATCCTCGTCAAACGAAAATATGCAACGTGTCGTGAACAGCCAGCGTAATTTACAAAGACTCGGTTACCTTTAATTATAGTCCGACTGTTGTAGTAAAAGTAAAGTCTCGATGCATGTATGCTGATAATGGCGTTTCTCGCGCCCAGTATAATAAAACTGACAACGCTTAATGTTAGAACCGGCAAGGTTCGTTTAGTTTTCGCGAAATGTCGTTTGTTCCGAAGGACGTCGCAAAGCATTAAGAGTAAAGGAAACTGTATTGTAATTAAAAACGAGTGACTTTAGATGAGAAAGTAACTTGAAGTGAGCAACGATTCATTTCAACCTTAAATCTATACTGTTATATACAGAGGGAGCCAATTTTTACGTTCGCGTAAAACTCAAGAATTACTGGACCGATCTTCCTTGAATTTTAACGCTAGAACTACCGACGATTTAAATATACATATTTATACCAGAGAATTAAAAATAATAGATACTTGAAAAATAATATAAAGTTCGAGGAAAATAAATGTTTACAGAAAAACACAAAGAATTTTTAATAATGCACCATTGTAAATTTCTAGAAGTTTATAGGAGAAATTGCAAACAAGTCATTTTGATCAGTTCGGTAGTTGTGGCGTTAAAACATTATTTCTGAATACTTTAAGATGCATATAGACTATGTCGCATGTCTCAAAAGTGCATTGTTAACGTATAATTAATATGTAAATTTTTCGTTCAACTATTCTGTGGACCAGGTGACCTGCGTATAGAACAGTCTATTTGGTGAAATTTCTCGCAAGAGAACTGGATTACCGCGGTTATATTATCTTAAGAGATAATTCTAATAAATACGAATTGGTCATGCTGGTATCTCGAGCGAAGCCGAGACGGGGAATGCTAGTTTGATATAAATTAAGATTGAAAATTCATAGTGTATCATTCATTATGTACAAGAATGAGAAATAACACGAAAATAATTCAGAAATAATTCTTAGCAATTCGGAAATAATTCTTAACGATTCAGAAATAATTCTTAACGACTCAGAAATAATTCTTAGCAATTCAGAAATAATTCTTAGCAATCTAGAAATAAATATTAACATTTCAGAAATAATTCTTAACGATTCAGAAATAATTCTTAACAATTCACAAATAATTCTTAACAATTCACAAATAATTCTTTCCTAAATGTTATTCACCCGTCGCTATCTAATACGTCAACCACAAACAGGAATGCAAACATGAAATGAATTTTCGGCATCGATTTACTACACAATGAACTTTCGTGTAAAAAAAAAATTACAGTAAACTTTCGTACAACTTGAATTCCAATAACGAGCTGAAGATATCGCGACAGGTTTTTTTACGTAACATGATTCTCCTATTACACACTGTACAACAAAATACGAGAATTCTATGTTTACTTTAGTCTAGCATAGCACAGCATAGCATCTTAATAGGTAAAACTCAGAAACCAAACTTGAACATGACAATAGTCATCCGAACGTGTCGTTCACGTCTCTTTAAGTAATTTTCTCGAATCGTCTCGAGCCCTCGATTCTTCTACATTTCGTGGAACAGATAAGTAAACAACGAAACACTTTCGTCGACGACACCCGCGTCACCTTAATTAGCGCGCAAATCGGAGAGGTCTCCGAGAACCGCAAGTCTATTATTATGTCACTAAACTCGATGTCTTTGATTACGGGTAAAAGAAAATTCTTGTACGACACGATTTCCCATAACGTGGTTTCACACGAGGCGTAACGTATTAACCGCTTTATACGGGAGTCTATCGTACGCAATATTTTCGATCTCCATCCATAAAAAAAAGAAGAAAATCAATTCCTGAGAATATGTATCACCTCATCTGCTACTAACTTACAGGATAATTCCGGGTAAGACGACTCGATCTCGTGTAAGCTAAGAAATATCCCATCTTTTAACTGCTTATAATACTACACTAAATATCGAAAATATTAACATTAACCCTCTATAACGCCAGATATCTAACTTAAAAAAATTTCATTTTATTTATTCATCGCTGTGCTATTCGATTCTATTATTACATTATTCCTTCAAACATTTTTAAATGAAAGCGAGTAGCTGTAATAAGTTCTAATCTTTTTCTGACTAACAAATAAAATTCCGGTTACAGGAGGCTAATGTTACAAATTCACAGGTACTTATATTTTTAGTTTAACAATTAAATGCTAAAATGTATGTATTTTTAGTTCAAACGTTAATTAAATTTTCGATATACCGATTCTTTTAAGAAACGTAGTCCATCATCCCTACCCACACCCCAACTCACCCTAATTAACTTTCGATAAAACAATCCAATCGTTATCCCCACCCATAGAGTTTACAATTCTTAACTTCGGAAGTGGTATCGTTAACCTTTCTACAATTTCTACAATACAATGTTTCCCATCATCGTTAAATCCTACGTCAATTTTACTCCCCCCGCATCAGCTGTGAAGTAAGTTCCCGGCGTACACCCCAAAACCACCCCTGGTCGTAACCGAGCTTCTCACAGCAACCTCATCTATCACAACAATAAAGTTTCCATGACCAGTTCGGCTGTTTCTCAATCTCGGTATTAACGCCTGTCATTTTCTCGTTCCACGTATCACGGAGCCTCGATGATTGCCGATCCTGATAGCCGGTTCATTCTTAACACTTAGCCAATCGAATGACGAAATCTCTTCGTTTTGAAATAAGTCGCCGAATGACAAAATGGGTAGATCGTACATCTTTTCCTTAGCAACGAGCTTCTCGTCGTTTCGTTTATCATTCCGTTTATCATTTCTCTTTCATTATTTAACCCTTTCACTACGGTGCTCTCAGAATTGAAAGCTCATTTGGTATACTAATCGATACAGTTTTCGTCGATGTAACAAAAATACACATAGAAAAATTTAAGTATACCGTTTAACGAACGATGGCAGACCACGTGTAAATGAAAATATAAATAATTCTATGATACAAAGAACGTCTATGCACGCTTTTATCAGCTGGTTATTTAATTTTTAAAAACGTGTATGTACACTTTTCGTAGCGAACGGGTTAATAGCGTTATTATTCGTACAGTTAATCGAGGCAAACGCGGTTTGCTAAATGTTACCTATGTATTTACGCCAACCGAATAAATCCTCGTTCACACTCCTCGGTCCAACGAATCCGTGTTCGTTTTTCTTATAAACGCCAAAGGAATATCAACTCGAATATGTTTCGAACACGAAACGAACGAAGGTTCGTGATAAGATACAACGAATACGACTCAAACGTTAGGCATATTCGTTCAACATCTGTTCACAAAATCGCGGAATCGTGGAAAAATTGTTCGAGCGTTCGACGAATAATCGGTGGAAAAATGTAAGAATGCTCGTTTGGACTTGGATGTTGTGGAGCATTGGTTCGGTTGGTACAAATGCACCATAATACGCGCGTCCCCGAGTTTCGAGCAGCGTCGACAGTGAAGAGACTTGCCGCTTTGCCCTACAACCCCGCTTCGGCTAAGTCACTCTGTAAAGTTTGCTAGAGAGGAAAGCCAAGGCTCGTTAATGTGTCGTAAATCGTTGCTCTCGCTCCGTGCACGAGTCAACCACGTAGATTACACTCGACCAAGGCAGTCAAAAGTGACTCCCTGCAGCTTAGTCAAGTATCCGGTCTTAACAATGTACAGGCTGAACGGGAGGATTCGCCGAGTCTCGAGTATATCCGTGCAATGAAAAGCTCGCAGAGCTTGCTCTCTCGTCTGAACAGCGACGAGACCTGACAAGAAGAAGGTACACCGGTGGAAATCGTTGAAAAACAGGGGCTCCAGGAATCAAATGAGTTTGCACAGCGGCGACAACGGAGTTTCGTGAGTGTAATCAAGCCGGGATCGAGGCGCGGGAAAAGGGAATTGCCACACGGCTAAGGGATAACCTTCTTCTCTGCGATTTGAATTTCCGCCCAAAGGCAAACGAGCCAACACCCAGCCGCGGTCCTGGGGATCGTCCGTCGAACGTCGATAGCAGGGACGCGATAAATGCCGACGCAATAGCTCCTTAATTACCGAGAAACTCGTTAGAGTTTGTCTGTTAGGCGGTATATTTCGCTTTTGTGTGGTAGACCGGTCAAACCGACACCTAGCCGCGACAAAGAGCACCGTTGCGCGTAGAAATCGTCTCTACGCCGAAGAGAAATGAAATCGATTTGCATTTCCGAAGAACTCTGATTGTACGGAACCTGGCTGCGATGGAATTTCCTTTGTCAATTTCGAAGTCGTTACTCGGTCTCTGAAGCTGCCTCGTGGATACCGAATCATCGAGAAATTCGATGGTGCGAGTTTAACGATAATTTTCAACGCGGTATACATAGGCTGTCTGTTTCTTTGAGCAACGAATTGATAAAAGATGGGAAACAATTACTAATATGGAAGACTACACCGACCCGTTGTCACGATAAAGTTCCCTGGCTAATGAGTTGGTTATATACGCGTCCTGGAGTGTTCCGCGAACAATTCTCGCAGGAATAAGGTCGTTAGGGGTTCCTGGTTAGATGTTCTGTCCTGTGATGCAAATGAATGTACTTCCTTCTGAATTTCACCCCGAAACCTATATCACGCCAATGGAAATTCGTGTAGAAACACGTCTCGGTGCATCCACGACGGAGGACAATTTCAACGAATCAGTTTCGACTACAATGAAAGCTACAAAGCCACCGCCTTTCGACATTGTTCCTTATAACTCCTTTGCACGCTCGGTTTGAGAAGGAAAAATATTTCTTTGCCTTAGCAGAGCTTTCGCTGGCCCGTGCATTCCTTTGTCTCCGCTTCACGCTTCAGGCGTAACGACGAAAAAAGGATTCTCGCGACAAGCCCGAGCAAACAGTGGCAACTCGGCACGGAGACATACTTTTCCGCTACTTTATTCTCGCTGTAGCTCGTCACCGAGCGTTTTTTTTTTTTTTTTTTTTCTTTTCTTTTCCCCCTTTTTCGGGCCACCAGCTGACCGAGCGTACATAAGAAAAGGAAGCATCGCGAGTTGTTGGCGAAACGCCGGACAAGGCGAGAGGAAAAAAGCGAACTGCACGGTGTAACGGCGACGATCTGCATCGTTGGGTTCACGGGGTTCCATGATCCTGCCATTTTGTCACGTTACACGTGACTATCCGCGTCATCGCTCACCACGCATCAACGCACACGCGAAAACGCCATGTAAAACTCCTATATTCTCCGTTCTATTGAAATAAATAAAAAAAAAAAAAAAAAAAAAAAAAAAAAAAAAAAAAGAAAACGTGGATTTCGCGTGACTCGCGAAAGCTTACCTGATATCACGAGGAAAGCGAACGCTGCTCTTAGCCACAGGTGGCGAGTCGTCATCTCGAATCCGCGGAAACGTCGCTCTTTTTTCTCGATCACTGGTTCTTTGGTTTCACGCAACAGCACACCACTCGCGGTTTCACGTTGATTACGAAAACATATACAGTATAGAAATCTTCTGGCAACGCATCGATAATAACGAAGAACTGATTTGTCACCGATCTCACGAAACAGTCATGGTAAACGGAACGGGCGGCGAACACCACCCTTTCCCCAACTTAAAACGTCACCACAAGTTTGCCTCCCTACGAAACGTCAAACTCACCGTGCGCAGCGTGCGGTACCGACTGATCGGGAAACTGCGCTGCCAGACGGCGGCGGTGGCGACAGCGGCGATTCGAATCGCCGTCGACCGCGAGAGCCGGAGGGACGTTTAATTTTTCCTTCACGTGGCCTGCGACACCCGTCGAGAGACTCTGTTTCCCGATACCGTTACCGAAGAGGGAACCGAAACGACGATCGATGCCGTATCGTTCGGCGTAACGTTATCGATCACTGTGAGCCGAGCAAACGCCACGAGCACCAGAAGAGATTTTAAGCACTGTTGACAGGGTAATTGCACGTATATCTGCACTGGATTGCGACAGACGAGACTGAGCGTCGCCGCGCGAAGCTGTTCCGTCGCGAGCCGCGCGTGCGCAGACCGCCCTTCGATTCCCCACCATCGCGCGCAACCCAAACCATTCGAAAGATCGTGATCGTGCCACTCTCTCTCGTCCCTCCACTTTTCACTCGCACCAGTTCGACTCGACCATCACCGCTCGCCCACCACTGCACGGACACGATCAACGGGCCGCGTCGTGATCTTATTCCACACCTCCTTTCGGGGCGAGACGAACAAGCGAGGGAGTAAGAGAGAGTCCGAGACCTCTCTCGATTCAATTTGCCGACCGAAACTTTTTGTCGAATAAGGTTTGTTACGTATCATCATTCAGTCGCATTAGGGCCATTGTCGAGTCTCCAACTTCTTCGCGACACACGACCTTATATATATATATATATGTATTTGCAGCGTCTGTACGTCTTTCACCGATCACCTCGTTGTATGCTACACGCCGGTAGACCGCAAACATACTACGTATGCCACGATATCTCTACGGCCGCGCGCCGCGCTCTTGTACGTTTCGCATCGGTCGACCTGTCCGCAGGCGCCAGGGTGTCGAACTGTGTAACAACATATGCTGATCTCTCGCTCGAAGGCGCATCGACATTCCGGGGGTCCTGTTGCAAGTTGGAGAGGACGGTGTGTGGACATCGGCAACGACAGTTAGGAAATCTAAGTGCTCGATGAGTAACGGATTCACGGCTCCCCGTATCCCGTTCGTCCGGCGATTACGTTCATGCACGATTTGCAGGTTAGGAAATTTATGGACGAATATATTGACCGTGCATGATTTTCCGCGACAACTTTAGCGCACCGCTTGGAATCCTGTTCGACGGGTTTTATGATTTCTCGATGTTGGAATTAAATCGGAGCGGGCTTTGGTTGGTTTTTATGATTCTTATTTCAGTTGTTTTCTTTTTTCGTTGGGAAAATACGAGACGATAACTATACTCGATTTGCATCGTTTGAATTAAGCTTACTTTTGAGTAACTGGGTAATGGAATTGTGTTTGAGGTATATATTGGAATTATATATTTTAACTTTTTGTGTTATTATTATTTAAGTCTGTTGGATTGATGCAGGAACTGGAACAGCGACAGGGGATATAAGTATTTCTTTTCTTTTTTTTTTTATTTATTATTTATCGTCGCATCAACCACTTGTGGGTTATTAGCGACTATACATAAGTATTTTATTTCAACGTTTTGTATGTTTTTAAATCATGCAGGGCTTGATATTTTATCTTAAGCTTTGTAATTTTGCTTTGGTTACTCGGAACGAGTGTCGCGAAAATGTGTTTTTGGTTCTTTTTGGACCAATTATTTGATCACTGTCTTCGTCGATGTTATTTATTTATAACATTGTGAATTTGGTCTCTGAGAACTGTAAAATCAAAGTCATTCTCATTGTTGTTGATTTAATCGTTTATTTTGACCAAATTTGAAATAATAATTTTAAACACAATGCTATGTTATGCATAGATTCGAACATCTAAAATATAAATAAGAAAGATATCTGTTGATAGAGCAATTATTGTCATTTATCAGTCACCATTCGAGTTGCTGCATTAATCCAAGTAGCAAGCGAGAGTCTCGAATGCAAAAGGTTAACTATAACAGTAATTACTCGATACTTGTTTTAACACTAGAACTACCGACGATTCAAATATACATATTTCAATTAAAGAATTCAAACTAATAACTGTTCGAAAAAAATATAAAACGCAAGGGAAATAAATCTTTGTTCATATCTGTTACAGGAAAACATAATGAATTCTCTAAAACGCATCGATTTAAATTTATAGAATTTACATGAGAAATTTCCAACCAGTCGTTTCGACCACTTCGCTAGTTCTAGTGTTAAACTACTACACGAGAAGTAATTTTTCATGCAAAAACGTTGCAAGCAAAACAGGAAAATTGACCAGTCCAACGATAAGCGACTATCGTCCAGGTATAAAAATATATTTCGATATTTCCCACGTATACCAATCACGAAATGAGTAAGCCAATAATCTAACTCATATTTCACAATTATCAAGCTATATCCGACCATGTAGTAACACATTTCCTATCTCTGGGACGAGTTATGCACGCATTGTTCCTGAAATCTTAAAATTCTCACCGAACAATTTACCGCTTAAATACACACGCATTCGTTAAGAATATCGCAAAAAGGTCAGCAGGCGCAGCTTTTACGAGGGCACATCCGCGATCCCAATTTATCTTTTCCTGGCCCGTTCTTTCGCTCAGCCTTTGTCGCCTTTCTTTCTTCCCCTTTCCGCCTTTTTCCTTTTTCGTGTCTCGTGAATCTTGACCCCGGAAGTGCCTAGAAGGGAAAAGAGGGAACGAGGAGCCGGGCAAAAGGCAGCAAGACCGCGCTGAAATATTACGAAGACATCATTCGTTACCGCTGCGTCGTTTATCCGTATCGTCGTTCCGCCTCGAACGTATAAAACTGCCTTCCATCCTCATTCACAGCGATTCAAGTTGGATCGGTGTCTACGGAGCGTTGCAGGGATTCGGGAGATCGCACTTTAATAGGACAACCGGACCGAAAGACCGAGAACAGTGTGTTCCTTTTTTCGCCGGGAACACGGCCCAGCGGCATTAGTTTTCACGAAGACAGGAAGCAAGCACGTCTGAATTATCGCACGCTACTTGTTTCTTCTTTCCACGTATCGTTCTTTGCTCCAGAGACGCGAGTACGCGTGGCACACGGACACGGAGAACACCCGGTCGCTGTTGTTGGTCCAGCGGCCTCGAGAAAAATTGTGTACGTTGCCTACGATGCTGTGTACGCTCTCAGAAACGTAACTTATGTGGCCGCCTACAGGAGCGAGCACGACCCGCGGAGAAATATCGAGAGTCGGGAATTGACTCGAGCAAAAAGCGGTGGATACGTAAAAAGCTGTGGAGGATCGGTCTCGCCGGCAGCATCGAACGACGCACCGTTACGCACTTCACCAGCTGTCCAATTTTTCTCTTTCCACCCTTCTTCGCTCTTCTCGCGTTCCTTTTTCTAGCTTCGCATTTTGGTCTGCTCTAAGATGCACCGCTGTATCCCGTTATGTATTCATCCATATATTCATTAGGTATCCGTCATGTTTTAAACGAAATTACTATGGCCGACCCTGCTGCGCTCGCTGCCAGAAAGATCGCGTGGATGATAAAAAAGACACCCATGGAACAGTTATTCTGATGAAATTATTCTGATATTGCTGAACAATGTATAGGACACTCGGGATAGCACAGTATAGATAAAAAAAATCGCCACGCGAGTCCCAATTTAGAAATAGAAATATATGCTAGCCTTAAAATTCCACACTATCGAACTATCGATGGCAGAAAATGTTTTTATAATTTATTTGGGTAAGGTATTAAGTGTAACGGATACAAGCAATTTTAGACTGTTATCTCTGTCTCCTGTTTGTTTCCATTTGATTGCATTCTAGTAAACTAATTGCTAAAGCATATAACTTCTCCATCTGTAAACAGTTGCAACTGTTGTCTACAAACATCTCATTAGTACAATAAATAAATATGTCACCGTCTAATGTGTAACGCTGAATAACCATGAGCTTCTGTAATTGCGATATTCGGATAACGATACATAACATATTAGTAAATTACATTAACGGGTATAGTAGAACAGCCAGTAGGACGCAAGGATCACATTTTATATTGTTTTATTCGAAAATATAGCGGTACGTATAATCGTACTCATTAAACGTTCTTTTAGTCCCTCGACGTATTTTTTTAATTAATGCTCGTTTCACAAATTATTCTGAGAAAGTAACGACGGTACATCGTGTTCGTTCTCTGAATATTATTGAAAATTTTGGCACACCAACCTTTGGTTGCTGTTTTACACATTTTTTTTTTTATTTCGCCATGGAATTTATTGCAGCGTTAAATGTTATTTTACATCGCACTTTTTCGAACGTTAAGTGTCCAGATTTGCGAGATTCATCTCTTTGTTCCCTATTTTCATGAGAATTTTATTGCAAGACAAGTTTCATGGCGCCTGCATACGTTTATTGCACAATTTGTATGTTTTCACTGCTTCGGGCCATCAACACAAGTGAAACATTTCAAGAGAAATCACATGCTTACATCTGCTTAAACATATTTCCTGTTAACACTCTGCTGACTGTATAGAAGGAGAAAGATCAACACAGCTTCCCTAGCTGGACAGGGTGTACCGACGAGAGCCGGATATTTAAAACGAAGGGAATAAAAAAAAAAAAANTAATTAAAAAAAATAAAAAAAAAAAAAAAAAAAAAAAAAAAAAAAAACACAAATTGTTACGTAATCGTGAAACTTTAAAGGAAGGGTGTTTTTTGCGTCTGTCTTTGTCTGTCAAGATAAGACGTATAACAAGACGTAGCGCCACTTTGGAAGCTCCCTACTATAACTTGGAACGAGACACGTGCTTCGGCAAGATAGCATTCGTAAAAAGATAAATGATAGGTTAATGATATTTTTCTAACTTCTTCGAGATGAAGAATAAACATGGATGAAAATGATTTGTCAACATTGATAACAACAAAATTACCATCAAAGTGAAGTGAAAAAAAAAATAGGCAGCGTTAAACGAATTTAAATTAGATCACACGAAACTAATATTCTTTTAACTTTTTAACAAATGTGACTGTATAACAAAAATTAAACATTTTATTCTTGAGCGTTCTAAGTATTTCAAATAAGGAGAAAATTTTGGAAGGAGATTTAAACAATTAGCGTAACTCGTCGCAAGTGTTACAATTTTTTAAGAACTTAACGCTGTTCAATAGCTCCTGCGATGTAAATAAGTATGAAATAGAAGATGATTATTTGTTCATATTTATTTATAGATCTGTCGAGGTAATTTATCTTTATGTTATTTATTATCGACGTTTATAATTAGATGCATTATAATGAGATTGAGTACGTTAAGTTTCATTAGGAGTTAATGTAAGATTCATTTTGAACAAATAGAACTTGTAGTCTGACTGAAAAGCTATTTTCCTGGAAGGTACACAGAATCCTCTGGAGAATTCCTAAGAAAATAAGTTTACTGCTTAAAAGGTTATTCAAGTAATTAAACTTTTAATCGGCCAGTCTGCAAAGGAAATGGCTCCGATGTATACGAATTTTTTATTCCCGCGCGTTTGTTGAATGGCACAGAAGCTACTCCAATTTGAGTTTTATCCTTTTAATTGTTTCGAGTTTCAGCTCAGATTTCTTACGATATCACGAATGTTATCGTCATTGGTTCCTTCGCGGATAAATTAACTTAAATTAAATTTAAATAACTCGCTAGGAATAGAAACACAGAACATATCTATACAGTAGCGATTTAAAAAATTGTACTATCAGTCACTACAGAAAGTTTCACTTGAGCTAGATTTATTTGAAATTATTCAGAAGGGTAGAAAAGTAACAAATAATTTTTATCGTGACTTAAATAACATAATATGTATTCTTGCATACAAAATGTATTCATCCTCGGTAAAGTACACAAGCATCGAACGTTTTCATAAAAGATGATTAAATTTCCGATTCTCATTCTAGGTAAAATTAATCCAATCGAAACACGAGAGTTACACGGAATAATTAAAAAAAAATATATACATACATCACGAAACCTATCGATCTTACAAAACCATGTAACGATCAATAGTCGAAGAAATAATATCGAACAATAGTTTCAACTTTTTTAACTACAGACTCCAGAAAATCTGATAAAAATTCATGCCGTTTTTACGATCTCGGCAATTAATTTACGCGTAACTGCATAAAGAGTACACAATCTAACAAGGAAAAACAGGTAATCAGAATTGTTGAAAAAAGAAAAAAGGAAAAACAAACACGATTACTAAGGGTGCTGTGCGCGTAACACACGTTTGAGCTTTCATAAACTTACCTTTGTGCGCGATAATAAATTCATCCAATTAAATTACAGCGCGAAGGGATGAAAAAAAAAAAAAAAAAAAAGCAAAAACAAACACGATTACTAAGGGTGCTGTGCGCGTAACACACGTTTGAGCTTTCAGAAAAAAACCGCGGTGGGCGAGAATAAATTCATCCAATTAAATTACAGCGCGAAGGGAAGAAAAAAAAAAAAAAAGCAAAAACAAACACGATTACTAAGGGTGCTGTGCGCGTAACACACGTTTGAGCTTTCAGAAAAAAACCGCGGTGGGCGAGAATAAATTCATCCAATTAAATTACAGCGCGAAGGGAAGAAAAAAAAAAAAAAAGCAAAAACAAACACGATTACTAAGGGTGCTGTGCGCGTAACACACGTTTGAGCTTTCAGAAAAAAACCGCGGTGGGCGAGAATAAATTCATCCAATTAAATTACAGCGCGAAGGGAAGAAAAAAAAAAAAAAAAAAAAAAAACGGCGGAAACTCAATTTAAATTAAAAGTAGCGAAGAAGACGTATGCGCCGCGACACGCCACACTTTTTATATTTTTGCCGCCGCTGCGCCATTGTCGCGTGTATAATGTGGAAATATATTCACCGACATTGCTCCTGGTCGGTGCAAAACGCGACGAAAGTATCGAACGAACATTCAACACACGCGAATTACTTTCTAACGTTGAGAGGTATGGGAAAGGGTGGTAAGGGTGGAACGGTAGGGGAAGGGCTATGGAAAATGCGACAACAGTTTTGAAAGTGGCATTCTCCCTCGATGTACGCAGCTTTATAGATATACCGGGCGCACGATGCTGGAATAACAAATGCTCGGGAGACTGTTTTCTTTCCACGGTGTTCCTCTGTACCGTGCTTACGATTTATCGTCATCCGCTTCATCCCGAAAATTGTTTCGGCAAGCTTTTAAAGCCTGTCTTGTTCCTCGTCGTTGCGCTACGTCAAAGAGGAGACTTCATTTCCTTTTCTCAATGACAGCAGTTCCGTGTGCCGCACCGTCGCGATGTTTTCGGCATAAGTTTGGACGGAAGTGTAACAGAAAATTTTCAGGCATCGCCGATAGCTGTGATTGAACGCGGGCTAGCTGGAATTTTAATCGAAAGAAATGACGTTTCAATGAAAGGATACGTTTCGAATATGACGGGAGTAGGTTTTCCAGTGGGAAAATAGGTTCTTTTCTGTATTTAATTACTAAAAAAATTTAGTTTAGAGAAGGACTTTGAGTAATTTTTGGGCTAATACAGTTTCGTATTTCTTGAAAATTTGCTGATTTTGAAATAAAGAGATTGTTGTTTAACAGTTAGGGTAGACCGGGCCGAATTGGATCGAAATGAGAATTTAGTCCAAAGATTTTTAAGTTTGAAAACATGTTTTATTACCAGTGTTGAAATTAAATGGATATTAGTGACGATTTTACGGTAAAAAGTTAATTTTCTGAATTTCTACTATTATTTTCTCACTATCAAACAAAAAATTATCCGATTCGCCTTGGTCTACCCTATACTTAATTTTATGTCAAAGACTTACTTTTCTCGATATTGGGAAACTTTCTTTAAAGAAATGAGAGCATGATTGAGACGATTAAACTTAAAAGATCCTCGGTAGAGTTAATTGTGATGTAGACTTTGGAAATTATTAAATTTGTACCATTTATCTACCATCGATGAGTTATTAATTATACGAACAAGTATTTTATATAAAAAAGAAACGCGGTATAGATACAAGCAACTAATTTGCCATTTCGTTACATTTATCGTAGCAAAGGATAATAACGAAATATATTTTATTGATACGATACGTGTGATTCGGCGAAGTTCCTTAACTGAATTTTAATAAAATACATTACGGTTATTATAAGATGATTATCTTTCGAGCGGAACATTCTTTGTTTAATTCATTTTTTTACATCATTTACAAAAGTAATTCGAACTTTTAACTTAACTTTTTTACTCCACACTTTGGTGGTTGGAAATATATTTCATTATTTCTTAATAAAAGTTGAACCAAGTTATACACAGATCTAAAAGCTGATGATGAAGCAGATAGAATTGGAGAACAGAAAAGAAGAATACAAAGACTCAAGCGTATAATAAAAAGTTTGTTCAGCGTAAAGTTTTGGTTTCCTTAAAAGGGGACATTTCTGTACATTACCGCGTAATACGATAATGCGCGATACAAAATGAAATTTAACGCATATTAACTATAATGGAAGCCAAGGTTTTTTCTTCCTATTGTTTAAAAACATTTTCTTCGCTTCATCTGTTCAAATAACAGGATGATACTTTCGTTGAAAATTTTATTTCAACAATCTCGTATTACTCCGTAGAAGCAAATATTATTTTCCGTAAGAACCGATTAATTTCTTTACGAATCACTGATCTCCGCGTTGTCTTTTTTTCTTGCTTGATTAAAAAATATGAGAAATCGAAAAAAAAATAATATTCTTCACAATAATAACGATGCATACCAATAAATCGGAATTTATTAACACTAGAACTACCAACGATTAAAGTATACTTATTTCTACCGAAGAAATCAAAGTAGAAAGTATATAAAATAATATGTAATGCAATTTAGACAAAAGTTTATCTATATTTTTAATAGAAAATCGCGGAAAATCTGCCCAAAGACACCGTAGTTAATTTATAAAGATTCTGTAAAAAATTACAAATGGTTCATTTTGACCACTTTGGTAGTTCTAGTGTTAATAAAGCCTTATAATTTACACGATACACAATGAAAATTAACTCCGAACGTTACTCGTAAGTTTAATCGTGCTCAAAAACATTTCTATTTAATTTAAAAACATTTTGGACTCACAAAACATACAATATAAATATTCATAAATACACGTTTAACACTAGAACCACCAACGATTAAAGTAGACTTATCTATTCCAAAGAAATCAAAACGAAAGGTATTTGAAAAAATATCTATAACAAGGGTACCAATTCTTTGCACATATTTTTCACAAAAAAATCACGGAAAATCCCCGAAACTACATTACTCTAAATTTAGTAGAGTAGTTCTAGTGTCGAGTAAAAGTAAACTTCATTTCGGTTTATACACATACACTTTAGGACAGCAGGGTTGAACCAATTTTTCCACTCTCGGTTGATCCAGAAAAACTTGCATCTTTATCACATTCTCTTTTGTTCCATCGCAAGATACTTTTATAAAGGATATTTCTAACCGCACAGAATAACAAGCACACCATCTTGTAAGACCACGACTTTCTCATAATACGAAACGCACGAATCAACCCGATGAAAATGATCGCTTCGCATCGGAAAGATTTCAAGTTCCTTAACGCAAGGTTGCGTAACTAACGATCATTTTTCAAGCCGGAGTACAACAGGCCGATAATACTGAAAATATTCAGAAAATTCTCCCCTCCATCGGCGTTTCCATGTCTTTCACCGACGCCAGCCCGTGTTTCTCCGGTAGACCGGTAAACGTTCGCGCTTTATCCAGCTAGTCCAGTACGAAAATGCGACCGAACCGCACTCGCTTGGCAATAAAGCATCTCCTGTCCAAAGTGTCAGTGGTATACGAGTCGAAATATATACAATCCGCCCGTTTCCCCTTTGCCTCGCACTCTTTCTCTCTTCTCTTGAGCTTTTCTCGTTTCTTTCCGTGCGGGGAGCAGGGCCACGCGGATGGCAGTGATTAATCGTGTAAGGGTCGGTATTCCCAGCACACAACGAGCGACGTGTTGCTCTGTACCTACGTACACTCGGAAAAAACCGCTTCAAATGACCCTCTCCTTCTCCCTTCATTCAGCCTTATTTCAACTTCTCTCCCCTCTTGCTTCCCACTTGTCTCCGTCTCACTCATTATTTCCCTCACCGATTTTTTCGCCTTTTTGTTTGTTCATTTTTGGTTCTTCCACGTATCCGCTTTATTCCCGCCCGATGTTTCTTCGGCGCAGGAAATAAAAAAGGTGAAAAAATAATTGGAACACCGCGGGCTCTAATTTTGGAGATTGTTTTGAAAATCGTCGCGTTGAACAGGCTGCGGTCAAATATACAAGCTCCGATTTGGTATCGTGCGCTATCGGAGTCAATGTTTACTCGGAGTTCTGCTATAATGCTCGTCTTCGTCGGAATTGCATCCCCTTTATCGCGTTATGCCTCGGGGAAGTGGTTTCATAATTACTTCCAATCATCTAACGCCATTAGCGTGGCACCCTTTTTTTTAACTTTTTAATTCTCTACTTATAATACACCAACATCAACACTGGAACTATCCGAGTGATCAAAATGATGAATTGGTAATTACGGGAATTTTTGTAAATTAGCTACGGTACTTTTAGAAAGATCTATGATTTTCTGTTAAAGATAAAGGTTCTTCTTCCTTGCAATACATATTTTTCTATACACCTTTCGTTTCTATTTCTTCGGTAGAAAGAACCTTAATTGTCGCTGGTTCCAGTGTTAAACCACGAACTACTGAAACGAAAAGTATATATTATTGAAAAAGACAATTAACAGAATGGTGCAGAATTTCTAGACACAACTCGCTAAAAATTACACACATTTAAACTTGTTTCACGCAATTCACTTTAAGCATTCTAAATTTAATCCAAACATTATCCTCCACGCGTTTCCCTCTTACCCCTAACAGCAGCCGTCCCGTGTAATACATAATCAAGCAACAACAGCGTACAAACAACAGCGCACAGAGAAATAACTTTTATGCAAAGCAGAGTGTTTACCGCAACAGTTTCGCGAAAAATTTGCGTCCAGGTGACAGTCGTTAATTGACGTTTCTGCAAAGGGTTCCAACAGCTGGCGTAAAGCCACAAGCGTGTATTTTAATTTTCTCTGCCGCACGAATGATAATGGATAACGCGGTCTCTGGGGCAACCAGAGAGATGGAACAGCTCCATCCGACGTCAGTGTACGCGGGGAAAATATGCATATTCGCCGGAGACTTGGCAATTGCCATCTTCGCGGGTCTGGGAGCGGAGAAAAAAAAAAAAAAAAAAAC
>SMSQ01010588.1:0-14603 GCA_019453375.1 Ctenoplectra terminalis | reverse complement strand
AAAAAAAAAAAAAAAAAAAACGGTCGTTACAAAAATCGACCGGTTGTCGTGCGGTAAAAGAAAAAACCGGCCCGGGAGAGGATAATTAGTGCCTTCGCGAAAACACCCGGGGATACTTGCTTGGGTACGTTCAACTTCCACGAAACCCTCCACTTTGCCTAATTGCGTCCTTAAATCATCAAGCCATTACGCTATTGCCGTCTCTTACGGCCTGTAGATCAATGGCCCTATATATGCACGTAAGAAGCAGCAGAACCAGAAACGAGCGAGAGAAGCAGCAGCTCATAACCGGGATAACGAATCCCATCGTTCTGTAAGTTTACTCGAAATTGTCTCTCGGCTGCCGCCGGTAAACTCATTGTTAGGCGCCTATTGTAACCGGCCAAGTACCCACGTCCATCCTTCTCCCTTTCGCTCGAACGAACTGTGCAAACTTTCGCGTTTCCTTGCAAGAGGTAGACATAGGGGACACAATCTCCTTGGACTGTAAACACAGCCACGGGCTCCGGAGCTCCGCGCCACGGTAAATAGGTTTTCCACGCGCATAATATCACCTGGAAAGTCGATCGAATTATACGGCGTCGAGTGATACCGCGGAGAGACGAGAACTTGCCGAAATTCCACCGTCTATATTCAAAAGGTTAGGGGTACGGGAGAATTGTGACTTTAACAGAGGGATTCACGCGTTGGGTGAAAATTTGTTTTTGCGCTCTCTTCCACGGTAATCAATTTTGCAAAGAGTCACTGATTATGGGGCCGAGGGAGGGGGGCGCAAAGTGGGGGAGCAACTTGAACCAAGAAGTCGATAATGTATAAGATATGGCAAAAGTAGCCGAGTCAGCGAAAACAGAGTGGTTTCTCATGTATAAGAAGACGAAATTGTGAGACGAATAGGCAATTAGTTTAATACCGCGATAAAAGCTTAGTTTATAATTTCAGTGTCTTTAATATTAAATAGGTGTAGCACTTGTGATACTATACACGCGCGATACTTCGCAGGAATTTTTTTTTTTTTTTTAATTGGTTGCACGGTATTGATTCTAGTTTTGAATATGTGAAGATGCTTCGCGAAAAGTATCTAGATATTTAGGATATGTAGGTTAATCATCGGGTCTGCTCTTTAACCTGTTAACTAGGTAAGACGAGCGAATTCGTCGCGTGGAGTATCGATGTTTTAGGCATAATCATTTTTTTTCTGAAGATTTTTTTGCTTTTTAACGAATTTAGACCGAGGAAAAATTTATGCTACGGTTAAGAAATCAAGCTACCGTTCACTAATTATTTACCTCGCAAGGAACCTTAAGTTATACTATCTTCTTAAAATCTTATCGAAAGTCTGCTTCAATAACTATTTTGTAAAAAATATACAAGTGTCCGGTGACTCACGCATATTTGCAAGAAATAAAATCGATTTGAAATCAATTGAAATTAATTCTTTTCCGTTAACTTTTAATTCCGTGCACGAGGAATCTTCGAATTGAAAAATGACCTAGTTAACAGTTTAATCTCTACTACCTTCCAAAACCCATCGGCATTTAATCTTTTAACAATACAATATGTGCGAGCAACGATCAACGAATCCTTGAATTAAATTTCACTAGCTATTTCCGTGTCCTTAAAACGTTAAAGGTATATCTCTACGTGATATATTCTCACCTTCGAACGATGACTTCCTCAAGATCATTCCAAGAACGCAGCAGCAGCGAATGCATTTGAATAATTGATGTTTTGAGCGATGAAGATTCTGCTCCATTACGATTCCATGAAGTACGTGAACACGTATTACATATGCGTACCGAGTTCTCAAAGACGTCGTTTAGATCAGGAAAGGCGATCCGATCACGTTCGCTCGCCCCAACCAGTGTACCTATTTGCTTTTCTATATAGAGAAAGGGACGAGGGTCAATAGAGTCTCCCAAAGGATTTCTTGCGAGAGCTTAAGCTTCTCTTTTCCGTTTCTCTTTCCCACTTCTGGACCGGCGAGATTAACGAGTGTTTCGAGGTAACATCAAGGGGCTGCCTCGGTCGCTCTTTCAAGACATTCCGTGGCGGCAGAACGGCGTCGGCTACTGCGGCGCCTAACTGATAAAGTCGTTCAAAGATGCACATTCTGTACGGCATTAACTACTGCGTGTATGTACCGGGTGATCTCTTTAACGTCGAAGCTCGATGTATTTTCCTGAACTTTTAAAGTCTCGATGGATAGAGAGAGAGAGAGAGTGAGGTAGAGCTATTTGACGTTGGTCCTTTTTGTTTATGTATGAAAAGGATGCTTTGCACAGAGGGTCCGGAATATTGGTAATTTTAAATGAGTCGATGGTTTGGTTCCGGAAAAGAAAATGTTTAAGACTGGACGATTTGAAATGAAATGTAAAAATTCTTTTTGAATTCTTTTAAAATTCTTTTTGAATTTTTTTTAAATTCTTTCTGAATTCTTTTTAAATTCTTTGTGTAAATTTTGGAATTTTGTAAGATATTCTGATCTGTTTCTGTTACGTTTATTGTAGAAATATGGAAATTTTTATTAGATTAGGTTGTTACATATGAAACGTCCGATTTTGATGGCAAACCTTAAACGGATATATCTTTTTTAATATTAAAGCTTTAAAATATCTCAGACATCCATAGACGTAGAAATATTAACAAGAAAATACCTACTTTAAAATTGCACATTTAATATGTAACAACCTAAAACATAAATGTTTAATAATTCTATTTAGTAGTGATTTGAAGTAGGACTTCGTGCAATTTTTTGAAAAATGTTTATTAGAAATTAACGCAAAAGCTACAATTTTAATCATTCCTTAGTACGTACTCTACCACAATGATTAATATTCTTCGTGTAAAGTTTTCTTTTATGAAAATGTTTCAAGTTCGAACGATGGCCAATCCACCTTCAATATGCGTACAATATACAGTCGTTAAAACTTGTTAAAAGTTACGAAACCTTCGTGTCCGACACTTACTTTCACGTCAAAAGTTATAATAGCCTGTTAGTTAGAAGAACTCTATATCTTTGTTGCATGTGCAAATAATCGTGATTCTCCTTTAACACTCTTTATTGTCACGTGACTTAAGAAGTACTTACTTACATGTGCATTTTAAATTTCATTTTATTTACTTATCCCTGTAATATTATACTTTATTATTTTACTGAACTGATACCAGACAATCTATTTATAACAATTATTCAAAATTTTTCAAATCAAAGTAGATCTATTTATAGCAATTATTCAAAATTTTTCAAATTAAAGTGAGAAATCTTAATTAATTATAATTATATTCCGATAAGTAAACTACAAACTTTTATGCATTTATAGAAAAAAAAAAAAAAAAAAATTAAAGGTGAAAATTGCAAAGGATTCAAGTAATATTCAAATTATAGTGTTTTTCGTTATACCTGCTAGGTGAAATAATTTTCTACCGAAGTTCTGCTTTTTTTTTTATTATATTCTTAAAAAAATAATATCTGCATAACAGTTGATAAGCAAATTAAATTCCGGGTTATAAAAGATTAATAATTTTAACATATGTGCTTTCATACACCAAAATATTAACATCAAACCATTAAGTTGATAGCTTTAGAACAATTAGTAATTCTATAAATGATGTTTGCCTATTTTCTTCAACAGTTACGTGAATTGTTACATATAATCTGGATTACTTAGTTCTACAAAGCTTTCTGAAATGATGGCACAACGTAGTTTACTCGCTGCGTAGTCACGTGAATTTACACGCTCATTAGCAACACGTCGAATTGCACGTTCCGCAGTGCGCATAAAGACTCTACTGAGAAATATCTTTCCTCTAATCGGAGAACGAGTATGTGCTTGTTGATTATATTTCAAAGAGGGAGCTTATGCTACGAGCAGCTAAACGAGAAAGTAAACCGAGAAAAAGGTATAGACGATTTATATCGAGTACGCGGTTCAACTGCTTGTGCAATGCTCGATGGCTCGCGAGTTTGACCTCTTCGTTAGTATTCTATTTCCGTTTTACCAGAGGCAGATGATTATTTATAGAATTTGTTACGCTTCTTCTCGTTCGATACAATTCATAACATTTATTGCTTAAGAAACGGATTTCCTTTTGCGGAAAATTAGACAATCCGAAGGATAATCACGTTCGAAGTGTGTCGCTATCGATCGAAAGGTATCTTGAATATAAATAACAAAAATTTTCCATATTCATTTACTGTCCTTATTTACACTCGTTTCACGAAATCAGTTGTTTTTCAAATCATGTTCTTTTGCATATTAAATAAAACAAGCTTAAAGCAGAATTCTAAAAACTTGAAATTTAAACGCGAAAACGAAATATTATCCCTTCCATATTAAACAATATACAGAAATTCACTATAAGCAAAATGTATTATCTCACTTTCGAAAACATTGTATTATTGTAATAACCATTCATGTATCGTTTAGTGGTCACTAATGACTTCAATGTGAATGTGACCACTCTAAAATAAACTCTTAATAAAAAAAAAAATATATATACAGATACTTAGTTGAAACTTTAAAAAAACCCCTTAGAAGTCGCCGGTGCATACCTAATTGCTCACAGTCAGGCGCAACAAACTTACGCTTTCAATCTTTCCTACTAAATCTATGTTCATCGGACAAAAAATGTCCTTTCCATCGTCAGTTACCACTCTCTTAATTCACTAACTCTAAAACATCCCGCGTATCAATATCGGAATCAATTATGAACAATTTCACAAGATTTGATCGAAGACATAAGAATCTAAATCCTTCCAGGTATCGAATCGCAGGGTTACCAAAAAGGCGCCAACGTTGAATTACAGCAGAAATAAACGATAATTGAGTTTTCCCAGGAGTTCCGTACCTTGTCTAAAAAGCACAGTCGATCGTTCCAAATCGAATATTTCCTTTATCGTTTTCAATTTATCAGGGAGACAAATCTATCCCGTGAACACCGTCGAAGGTGTCCCGAGAGTACGTTCAGTCCCGATAGGGCGCCGATAGAGGGTTTTGATTATCCTCCGTTTACGTGGAGACGTGTCCGAAAGGTAACTTCGATACGTCCATAGAAATTACCCGTTTCCCTTGCTCATTTTCTCTTTCTGTCTCGTAAATTGCACGGGGCGATAAAAATCAGGAAACGCACGCCACGGATTCGTCCACGGTTTCGCCACCGGTTCCCTTGGCACCGTTCGCGTGAACCAGCCAGATCCTGTCCACGAGATATCGAAAGGAAACGCACTCCGATAAGGAACTACGGATCGCTATTCGACCATCGCGAATGTATGTTTCTCGATTCTCTTTTCCTTCGACTTGGTCTCTTGCTCTCTTGCTCTCTTTTCGAATCTTCTTTTTTTTTCTTCTTTTTTTCTTCTTCTCTCCACCCTTCTGGCCTATGTGTATTTTCCGGGAGCCGGTTTCGCGAGAATGAATGGACACTTTATCCAACGTTGAATCTGAAACACGCCGTTCGGAAAGCTTTGCTCACACGGGCCCGGATAATTTCTCCAGTTATCGCGATGCTCCGCCGGGGCTTTTACAAAAACGGTTACTCGACGATGGAGATAAAGAGGAGGCACGGTGAAAAAAACGTGTGCTCTTTTCGACGGTGAAAACAGTTCGCACACAGGCCAGCGGCATGAAAACCAAGCAGAACCTACTCGTTAACGTAGGAATTGACTTTCAATTACCAGTATTTCAAAAGAGATAAAACATTGTCGGTTCCAAGTTGCGGTGCGGTATTGTCAAACCGTACAAAAATTTTCGCCGTTATCGTTCAATTTTTTTTGTTTTTTTTTTTTGGCTGACAGCAACTCGAACCGAGGCTCGATGCGCATCGAACTTTATAGCGGTTTTGACGAGTCGAGAGAAATTTACCTTTGTGTATCGTTTAAATGTACATTTTGCATCGTGGTGTACGGTGTTTAAAGAATAATTGAATGCGTGTAAAAGAATAATTAAAAATTGGTTAAAAATAAATTTTCAGCTTGTGAAGCTTTATTTTTGAATCTAGGTATTATATATTTATTTAATTTACTGTGATTCAGAATTATTTTATTGTATATATTCGGCGCAAGTTTAATCCTTTTATCCAAAAAGCAGACTGAATGGTGAAAGTTTATTTTATTTGTTGCTTTTTTCATTAATTTATTAGTGGCACTACTGAAGTCGTCGAAATGAGAATTTAATTTTAGAACTGTATTTTTGCAGAAAGAAAGAACTATAATACTTTATAGAAATTTTAGAAATTTACTGTGGTACATTTCCGGGAATTATTTGCAATTTTTTGTTAAAAAATATAGATAAAGGTTCTTCTCCCTTGCATCGCGTATTTTTTTATATACTTTCGGTTTTGATTTCTGTGGTTGTAGGAACAGTATATTTTTAAATCCAACAGAGTCAAAATATAATTATAATAATTTAATTGTCACCTAAGGTAGATTTAATTTACCTATTCCACGTATTGTAATTTTAACTTTGTAATTATATAGCGATGCTACAAATAATTAAAAAGTATACGTACATGTAAAAGATAGAAATAACTGCTTGTTAAGCCACTGTTTTAAACCCATCTTCGTCATTGTGCAAGTTAGTTTACTTAAATCTGATTACCCTGAAATATAAGCAAAGATTTCACGATAATGTCTGAAGCCCCTTGTGGTGAATCCGCGAAACAAAGAGACACTTGTTGTCTAATGAAGAACACTGTTTTGACAAGTTGAAGAGCACTTTTAGTTTCAGACTTCGTCTTGCGGTGAACTTTGAGTGATGCAACAGTTGCACCGTTTCGTACCTTTTAATTCTTATTATTAGCGCGAAAATTTTCCGCGCCAAAACTTAACACACTATTTGAATACATATTTTTATAACTGTATGTAAATTGGAACAAATTACTGAAATTTATGTTGCAAAATTGATTCTGTTATAATTTTGTTATGTTATGAAATGAATTTCTGATTTTCTTTCCAAACGGCAAAGGTTAACCCTGATGTCTTCTTCACTTACGCGTAAAATTTTGTTTTCTTCAATTTTAAACTGTTTTAGACTTGCAAAGCGTTCAATATTAAATAAGCGAGGGGAAAAATTAAATACGCGAAATAAAATAAAATAATATTTAAAAGCATAGAATTTTTGTAAAATTAAACTTCATTTTGAACTACGCAGACCCAAGAAAGACAGCAGAGTTAACCCTCCATGGGACCGTGTGACTTAAAAGTTACAAACCGATGTATCTATATTTTAAAAAATTTATTTTCTTTAGTTATCACTGCGCTATTAAATTTAATTACTGCATTACTGTAGCGACAACACGATCCATTTACAGTAAAAATTAGTTTAAATTTTCAAATCAAAGTGAAAAACTAATCAATCGTAATTCTTTCTCCAATAAGCAGTCAAAATTCGAACTATAGACGGTTAAAGGAGTTTTAATTCCTATTGACCATGAGTATGGCACAAATAATACACCCTGCCTACTGTAATTAACAACATTGATTAAAATTCCTTTAATCTAAAAAAAAAAGAAAATTCTGAAAAATACATCCATTTGAAACACAGTGCCATAATAAAGTCTCTCCGATCCAAATAGCATCCAAATAGTATAATACACCCTGCCTACTGTAATTCACAATATTGATTAAAATTCCTTTAATCTAAAAAAACAAAAATTCTGAAAAATACATCCATTTGAAACACAGTGCCATAATAAAGTCTCTCCGATCCAAATAGCAAACAGGTGATTTAAACTATTCTAGAATACGAACGAACCCGCAGATCCCTAAAACCAATTAATTTAAAGGTCAAAATATTTTTCATCCCGAGCTCAACGAGAATTTATCATTCCATAATAACGTTCCGCCGTAGAAATTTCGTTTTTCGATTGTTTTTCGATTTCGAACGGAAATTGTGCGCGAATACACGTTTGTCCGTGCTCTTAGCGATGAAACGGTTAGGAAAATAAATCGAAATAACGAGCGATACAATAACAGACCGACCCAGAATTAACTTCCACTGCTCTGAAATTAAATGGAAGCTTTCGTGGACCGCGTTTTAGTGCGTTCCCGTGTAAAAAGGAGCCGGACCAAGCAAAATACGCGAACACCAACGTTAATTGTTTATGTTAGGCGTACGAGCAAAAGTGGCGGGAGTAGCTCTGTGGTAAAAATGTTTCAAAAGGAACGCTCCGTACATTTATTATACAACGAAAAAATTCCGCGCGAGGTAATTAAAACGCAACGACGTTCTACGAGGATGCATTTATTTTCATGAACAATCTTCTCGCTAATCCTCTTATTTTTATACGGATCATAAAACGGCTAGGGAAAATGAATGAGCGCCACCCTCTCTGCTATGTCAACTGCGCAGTTTCACCTCGAACTGGTTTCTCCTTTAGTCTGAACTGGTTGTGGAAATGTTATTTCTTTAACCCCTCGAGCACCCATTATAGGTTCTTTAACCCTCGTTCAGCCCTTGTGTCAATTTGACGCATTTTTTTTCGCGAAAGATGGACGTTGCTATAAGTGTGAAAAAAAAAAAAAAAATAGTATATCTAACGTAAGCCATTCGGAGATCAAACTGATCAACTCCATTTGGATTAATGGCTTGTGAAAAATTAACCATTAACCGTGTATTGCATGTGAAGTAACAAATAACAAATTATATTATCGAGAATAAAGAAATACATTTCTGTATATCGAGGCATAAAATTGTTCGCTTCTTTCATAAACAACAAATCGATACAAAAGCCACTCAAAAGTCAAATTAATCAACTCTGTTTTTTATAAGTTTATTCGTTTCATGTGGTTGCTACAGTTTTGTTATACATTTATTTATATTTCATATAACTATTTATTATTAACTATATATAACGTATATACTTCATACATTTCATATAAATAAATATATAACCAAACTGTAGTAACCGTATGAAATTAATAAATTTATAAAAGATGGAGTTGATTAATTTGACTTTTGAGTGGCTCGCGTATCGGTTTATTTATGAGAGAATAATTTTATGCCTCGATATACAGAAATGTTTTTTTATCCTGGATAAAGGAATCTATTAATTTAAGTATTTAACTGTTCATTGTATTACTTTTTTTTTACCGCTGTGTCAATTTGACACCAAGAGACAAATCAAGTTGGGAAAAGGGAGGTTGGACGAGCGTTAATTGTGTTTTCGTGTATTGTATACTCTACGTCTGTTTTAATTTTAAATTGTGTAAATACACTCCTGTTTATAAATACCTAGACACTTAGCACAGTTAGATTGAAGACAAATTAATGTTATAACTAAAAAATGAAATTGGTATACCTATGAATCAATTAAAGAAGGCCTTTAAATATTTCCTTTGGTTTCGACTAAGAATGTTTACAGTATTATTCAAACTATTTCAAAGAAGGAATAATTTTAGTGTCTGCATTTTTTCCAGTTATTCGTAAGTCATTACTATTTTTTTCTACCAAGGAAGCATATATTATTTTTCTATCGCGATATTTAGATGACCATTAACTAAGACACCATGTCCATTAATCATTTATATTATAACAGAAACTGAATTATACTGTATTCCTAAACTCTTATTAAATATTAGGTTGTCCCAAAAGTTTCTTTCATTTTATTAACACGTTGACTGCGACGCGCGTTTACAGTAAAATATCCTTCAGGCCACCCGTACCGCTGTACGAAGCGTATTCTGCGTTATATTAATTAATTTAGTTTACTTATTATATAATTAACTTATTTTAATTATATAATTAACTCAGTTTATATTAATTAATATTCAATAGTTTCGTTACTTCCTCAGCAAAATATCTCTTTAAACACATACGAATATCCTTGGCAAGTAGTCAAATAAGCGTCACCCCAATACGGGTGACGCGGCCCGATCAGAAACTTTACTGTCACCCGAATATGGGCGACGTGGCAGTCAACGTGTTAATAAGTAATGAATACATCATNTTGACTTTTGAGTGGCTCGCGTATCGGTTTATTTATGAGAGAATAATTTTATGCCTCGATATACAGAAATGTTTTTTTATCCTGGATAAAGGAATCTATTAATTTAAGTTTTTAACTGTTCATTGTATTACTTTTTTTTTACCGCTGTGTCAATTTGACACCAAGAGACAAATCAAGTTGGGAAAAGGGAGGTTGGACGAGCGTTAATTGTGTTTTCGTGTATTGTATACTCTACGTCTGTTTTAATTTTAAATTGTGTAAATACACTCCTGTTTATAAATACCTAGACACTTAGCACAGTTAGATTGAAGACAAATTAATGTTATAACTAAAAAATGAAATTGGTATACCTATGAATCAATTAAAGAAGGCCTTTAAATATTTCCTTTGGTTTCGACTAAGAATGTTTACAGTATTATTCAAACTATTTCAAAGAAGGAATAATTTTAGTGTCTGCATTTTTTCCAGTTATTCGTAAGTCATTACTATTTTTTTCTACCAAGGAAGCATATATTATTTTTCTATCGCGATATTTAGATGACCATTAACTAAGACACCATGTCCATTAATCATTTATATTATAACAGAAACTGAATTATACTGTATTCCTAAACTCTTATTAAATATTAGGTTGTCCCAAAAGTTTCTTTCATTTTATTAACACGTTGACTGCGACGCGCGTTTACAGTAAAATATCCTTCAGGCCACCCGTACCGCTGTACGAAGCGTATTCTGCGTTATATTAATTAATTTAGTTTACTTATTATATAATTAACTTATTTTAATTATATAATTAACTCAGTTTATATTAATTAATATTCAATAGTTTCGTTACTTCCTCAGCAAAATATCTCTTTAAACACATACGAATATCCTTGGCAAGTAGTCAAATAAGCGTCACCCCAATACGGGTGACGCGGCCCGATCAGAAACTTTACTGTCACCCGAATATGGGCGACGTGGCAGTCAACGTGTTAATAAGTAATGAATACATCATTTTTTTATGTTTTACGATATATTATTATTTTATACAGGATTCATTTTGCGCTATCTTTTCCCTCCATCTCTCGTTTAACAAATAAGGCAGATTGTTTATTTAAACATTGCTAGACGAAAGCATCTCGTGAAGATAACGGAAGGAACTTTTGGGACAACCTAATACCCACGTTAACAACGAACGTATTTCAAATTATCAAGTGCCCAATACTTTATGTCAAAGCACGAAAATCTATATTCTCCTATCAATCTTCCTTCTATTCAATCTATAAAGATGGATTGACTAATTAATTTTAGAATCACAGTATGACTATTGTTCGAGAAAAATGAAAAGTATTCCATTCAAAGGATACAAAGGACCGCGTAGAAATTTTTTAACCCCCGTTGCATAAATAACGCGGGACAATTAATTACAAAATGTTCCGTAGAGTCTAAAAAATATCGATAAATCGTAACGAAAAAGAATAAGTCGGTAATGACCACACGGAAGCATAATCCAGCGCGCCCGTGCGTCCGGACAGAATTTGAATGCGAAAAGAATCAAACGAAACCTCATTTTCCTCATAGCGGCTGTACAGACGAACATAACCCATACCCGACGCGATTCCCCAAGGAATATCGTGACTCGGATTCGCCGATCTTGCACACTTTTCGCGGCATTCTCTACCCCCCCTGAGGCGAAACGAAGTTTACGGAACGGTTTCTCAGACTTCGAGGCACTTACGGCTTCCCTCGCGAACTCATGGAACTGCGCGGATTTTCCGTTTTCAGGGGAAACGTTCGAGTTGCACGCGAAAACGTGTGCACAGAGCGATACAGATAAAAAAAAAAAATAAAAAAAATAAAAAAATAAAGGAACCGTGCCTTGTGCACGCGTTGTAAAGAATTACGTGACGTTTAAGTAAACGCGAACAGACGATCACGCGAACCGAAGAAACAGTTCACCGAGCAATATGAATGGGCGATTGCAAGCTGTAAATTATATGTTCTTCTATAGAATTTGGTATATGTGTTTGGGGAATTTTGTGTTGATTGCGTTGGAAGTATGTTAATTGTGTATAGAACATATCGCGTATATGGATCGCCGCGAAT
Organism: Ctenoplectra terminalis; assembly: GCA_019453375.1. Lineage (NCBI taxonomy): Eukaryota > Metazoa > Arthropoda > Insecta > Hymenoptera > Apidae > Ctenoplectra > Ctenoplectra terminalis. The sequence goes on along the minus strand of SMSQ01010588.1, from coordinate 2,570 downwards.
GTATTATATTAAAAGATAATTCTAATAAACACGAATCAGTCGCGTTAATAGTTAATAGTCAGTCGCGAAGCAGAGACTGGGGATGCTGGTTTTATATATTTTTATATTCAATTTATTAGAATCCATATTTTTTGGTTGATTTCTCTGATAATTGAAGTGATTGATAGATTTTTATTGAATATATTGTGCTTCATTCTTTTTAAGTAATCATTGTTGAGGTTTTTAATATTCTTAGTAAGTTAGGTTAACTTAAGGATCTTAATAGTAATAAAACTACCGATGATTAAAATATAGTTATTTGTACCGAAGAAATCACAATAATAGATATTTGGTAAAATATATAATGCAAGGGGAACAAATCTTTGATCGTACAATTTACACAAAATCACGGAAGATACTAAAAAATGTTAGAAATTTATAAAATTTCTATGAGAAACTACGAACCGATTATTTGAGAACTTTAGTAGTTTTAGTGTTAAATAAGTTATAAATTAAAATATTAAATATATTATAATATTAATAAATATGAAATATTTTGTATATTTTAATTGAATGCAATATAATAACCTGAGAAAATTTAACGACCAATCTTTAGAGCAAACTTTAGAGCTTACAAGAACCTAAACTATGTCTACACATACTCGAGGAATCAGTGTACGCTGCAATATAGCGAGTGATAAATGTTTAACTCTTTCAGTTAGCGTTTCATAAGTTTTTGCGAAATAGCTATGAGACAATAAAGAAAAAAGAAAAAAAAAAAAAGAAGCAAGTTCGTCCTCTTTTTCGTTCATCGAGGGAACTCGCGTCCCGTGGACGAGCCAGACGAAACTGTCGTTGAATCCCGAGGGAATATCGTGACTCGCATTCTACGATCTCACATACTTTTTCCCACGCGACACGAAATGAAGTTTGCGGAACAGTCGGCGACTTTGAGGCTCTTGGGCTTCCCAACTTGCTTGTGAGTCTCGCCGATTTTCTATTGTAAAGAAAAACGTTCGCCTAATGGTACCGGAGTATCGGCTGCCGGATTTGTTTCGACTCGAATCGTTCTATGAGACTCTATGATTGCAATTAACACTCGTTCTTCCAAAATAGTTACGCGAATGACGTTGATATTTTATTTAATATAGCGATACCTTTTTATTCACAGTTTTATATTTTTAATAGATATTTGAAATTATTTATTAGATATAAATTATTAACTAGATATTTGAAATTATATATTAGATATAAGTTATTAAATAGATATTTGAAATTATTTATTAGGTATAAATTATTAAATAGATATTTGAAATTACAGTACGATTGGAAAGAAATTAAACATTTTATGGAAATTCGTAAGAAATTTCGTCTTCGGTGAAATTATATTTGGTAGAAAAATGATAAAAATGATAAAAGTTTGTAATTTAAATATCAGCGCATGATAGCAATTAATTATTAGTTATTCATCTTTTATTATTTCCAATCAATATATTTTTAATTATTCATTGCTAATTATTCTTAGCCATTCATTTTTGATTATCACATTTTCTTTTATTTCTAATCGTTTCGAAGCGCATTAAATTTCACATGTAATGGTTTAATGCACTGTTGACCATTTACACTTTCTGGAGTGTAATTAATTAAACGTATTTCAGGTTTCTTGTTAGGTTCCCTAAATGAAGTCAATTATTCACGAATAAATCTATCAATCATAGTTGTAGAATTATGATACATTATGTTACTCTCTTCATGGACAATCTTTTTTCTAAACGTTAAATGTGTCAAGATTCTTTTCAAAATTCCTTCCTTACGTTATTTATAGAAGAGATGGTTGAAACATTGAGTCACTATCTAATATTTAATAATAAAATAAACGAAGCATCATTTATTATGAATTATGTGATGAAAATTCATAGACCTATAAAGAGTCGATAATATATCAAGTTAAATGCTTCACCCTATCAAGAATAAAATGAAATTATGTAATAGATATTACAATAAATCTTGAAATAAAAGTGGTAACCCATCTTTAGACCATCTCCCGCGCTACATCACATTTCTGAATTTATTTCATTTCATACTAAGAACAATAACATATTCCAAAAGCAGATCAATCAATAATCACATAGAATCAGTCATCAACGTATGTCATGGAACAGCATAGCTTGCTGGTACCGTTCAAAATAGAATTGTTAATTATACGTAGAAAACAATAATCCAGTTGGAATACGCTGCGCGATCACGATATAGCATCGACCTCTACCATCGTGCGAATAACTATAAATTGCGCTATCGTCGAGTTTAACGATGCCCGATTCCTTCACAATGTTCGGTAAATAATTTTCTCGCCAAAAACGGAAATCCAGACGGGGAGTTTCAAAAATTGAAGTCATCGCGACATCCGTAAATTCCCACGTACTAATTTCCCGGTGCAACCAATGATTAATGTTATCATTTCTGCGAGGCAAAGCGTTCGTTTTCAGCGTCAATTGCGTTTCAATTGAGAGTAATTGATAAGCAGCGATAGCGAAATGTTCAGACGTGTAATAAATTGTAATCAAGTCCTTTTGTAAAGAACCTAAATGGAC
>SMSQ01010577.1:0-37476 GCA_019453375.1 Ctenoplectra terminalis | reverse complement strand
ATAATATCTATAATATCTATAATATTTATAATATCTATAATATCTATCATATCTGTAATATCTATGATATTTATAATATCTATAATATTTATAATATCTATAATATCTGTAATATCTAGTATTAAATACTATTTTACCAGATTTAGTTTGTTTCTTTAATATTGCGTATTTTGTAAGTCCAGAATATTTGAAAATTAAAAATAAATTTTAAGCGATACGAATATGTAGTGTAAATGAAGACGACAGCAGAATTAAAGTAGAAATTATAGTTCAACAAAGTTTCATTAGATAACTAAGAGTAGAATTTTATTTATAAACTGACATTGTTTAACCAGTTTGATTCTAAGTTTGCTTCTTCGAAATTTCAATAATTTCTTAACGCAACAATTTCGTAGCATCTTATATTATTTCTGATACATCCGAACAAGTAAACATCAATATTATTACTTCCGTATTACTATTCCAAGTGCAATTCTATTATAATAGTTTTAAATTAGGATAAAGTATTATTAACTATTTTCTACGAAGCTACTGAAAAAATATCAGTTTGCAATTTTCAGCTCTTAAATGATACAGACAGGCTAACATTTTAAACAACAAGATATTGTTTTTAATTTTGTTTGCTATCCTGGTGGTATAAAATATTTAAAATAGTTTCTTTTGTGCAAGTTTCTTAAGGGTGTAAAGAATGCCACCTCCATTTCTTTTTTTTTCTTTCTTTTTCTCTTTTTTAAATGAAACAGCATATTAATTTTACAATATTCAAAAATATATTATTAGACTTCAATCTTGCCTAAAGCATTTTTTTTTCCCCTGTTTATTCTGCACAGTTTCAATTCCACTAATTTATTCGAAAAGTGTGTTCTGCTGATCGCGACACGTATTAAATAAAATTCGTAAATGTTTTTCAAATTGTAACGCAAACACGAAACCGTTCCCCGACTTGCGTCTCCGGGTCGACGGGTCGAATGTTAATTTTTGTTTTAGAGAACTCTCGGGCAAAGAAGATGGAATTACCATGGCAATTTCCCCGGGGCAACGTAAAAGTCTTGTAACTGTGCCACCGTGTGCTTTCCTACCCGGGTCCTCTGCCTCTCTTTTTTTTTTTTCTTTTTTTCACTCCTTTCCAGGCTTCATACTTGAAAAAGCTGAAGCGTCGTACATAAGTGAGCAACAAGTTGAACAATTAATGCTCGCGAAGTAAATAAGGACGAAATAAGCGTGTCGCGGGTACAAATGAGTTAGCTGAAATAACACTGTCGCGTTTGCACCTCCATGAAATTAACTCCTCGCTAAGTGGTATTAAGATTGCGAATCTGGTGGTATTATTTCAATTTCTTCGCTCCTTTCGCCCGCATTTTATCGTTACGTTCACGATACAGTGCTCACGAAGACGCGTAGGCTATGAAGAAATTTGAAATTTAGGTTTAACGAATTTCTTTCGCTTCTGACTGGCGGTATTTCACTTGGATATAACGCTGTCGGGCATTCCAGAAGATTAACCTTGCGAGTTTAAATCGTGCCCATGCTCGAATTAAATGTTCGCCGAGTGCTTTCTCATCGCGCAACCATCGCGGTAATCTTTTTTAAGAACTCACTCGTGAAAATTAACTGGGCGACCGTGTCACGCCTGAGAATATCGATTTTACATTATTCGTGCTCATGAGCGTTAGAAAAGTTTGCTAATTTGTAATTAGAGGTACGGAAACTTTCGTGTACCATTGTGGACAAAAATGGCAAACTATAATATATTCTCTTGAAATCGGATTTTTGTATTTGATTCATTTTTATTGGAAGTTTTACCGATGTACTTCTTGAAAAAGAATTAAGATTTGAGCATTTGTCAGTGACAAATCGTAATTAAGAAACACTTTTTCGATTCCATAGAAATAATTAGAAAGAAGTAGAATTTGTGCTGAATTTTTTCCACGTCGATCCCTTGCATCCATCTTACTTAACTCTTTCACTGCGATACTTTGAAGACTAAGAGCGTTCTTAGTACAGAGATTGATGTAGTTTCTGTTAATGTAACGGAAATATACGTACCAAAATTTAGATGTATTGTGTAATTAATTATGACATAGCATATTATTACATGCAAATAAAAGTTAGAATAATTTAGTTCTATAGATACTATCCATGTACGAGTTTAGCAAATGATTACTTAATTTCTGAGAGTGTATGTATACGTCCTTTGCAGTAAAAGGGTTGAACGGTGCAACAAACATTATTTTTGATACCTACTAAAAGTTTTAATTTTCTTTACTATCCCAGTAGTATAGAATATTTTAAATAATCTCTTTTATGCAAGTTTTAATTTTGATTGCTATCCCGGTGGTATAGAATAGTTTAAATAATCTCTTTTATGCAAGTTTTAATTTTGTTTGCTATCCTGGTAGTATAGAATATTTTAAATAATTTCTTTTATGCAAGTTTTAATTTTGTTTGCTATCCTGGTAATACAGAATATTTTAAATAATCTCTTTTATGCAAGTTTTAATTTTGATTGCTATCCCGGTGGTATAGAATATTTTAAATAATTTCTTTAATGCAAGTTTTAATTTTGTTTGCTATCCTGGTGGTATAGAATATTTTAAATAATTTCTTTTGTACAAGTTTTAATTTTGTTCACTATCCGACTGGTATAGAATATTTTAAATAATTTCTTTTACACAAGTTTTAATTTTCTTTACTATCCTACTGGTATAGAATATTTTAAATAATTTCTTTAATGCAAGTTTTAATTTTGTTTGCTATCCTGGTGGTATAGAATATTTTAAATAATTTCTTTTGGGCAAGTTTTAATTTTGTTTGCTATCCTGATGATATAGAATAGTTTAAATAATTTCTTTTGTACAAGTTTTAATTTTGTTTGCTATCCTGGTGGTATAGAATATTTTAAATAGCTTCTTTAATACAAGATTTAATTTTGTTTACTATCCTAAGACACCAATCGTCCGCCTGACATAGAATACCTTATCCCTCATACCCTCCTCAAAAATAATTACACAAACGACTTTACTTTTTTATTTAATACATTAATATCTCACCAGAAAACAACAAGTTTGTTTTTACTCATGACTTCATATTCCGAAGAGATGCATAAAATTACAATACAATCGAAAAGAAATCAGATGTCGTACAGTATTTAGAAACAGAAAATGGATGAATTCTCGCCCCAGGAGCGTAAGAGGGTTAAATGACTTTCCTATTTATATAAAGTTTACCGAGAAACACGCTAGACGTTTCGAAACTAGAATATCGCTCTGAAATTTACGATCAACAACACGGAACCAATTAATTTCTAGACTAACGAAGCTCTGAGAAATGTTTTATAATTGCAAACTTTTCGTGTCAATGAGAAAATTCCAAACTATAAAGTACCAAGCTACAACCAGGCTTCTCCAGACACTCGCAACTTAACGTGTCATTATGGAAAACATCTGGCAACAATAAGTCTGAATGAATCGAGCTCGATCAATTCGTTAAGAAGTTGCAGTCAGTCGGGAATGTTTTAAGTTCCTTAAGGATGCGGGCGAGGATGCGTCCGACGCAAAGACAGGAAATTCAAGTTCACACAATCACAGCTCTTTACCGGTTGCTATATCGTGCTTGAAGTTCCTCTTAAACTCTAAACATAAGTTTTGAAACAAGTTCAGAAAGGAGTGTGGGGGGACAGTCGAATGGAAGTGCCGCGAGCAGATTTCGTTCTCCGGAATTAACTTCGGACCGAGTGGATCGGTATAAGATTTATTTGTACTTTAATTCATTGTAATACGAACGTTGCAATCTCGCGAAGCGTTAAACGAGAAACGTTCGATCGGCGAACGTTAAAAGGTAGAGAGTGTACGTGCGTCGCAGCGTCGACCGTATTTGGCGACGATTAATACTAAACCTACCGACGATTAAACTATACCTGCTTGTGTCAAAGAAATTACAATAATAGATACTTGGAAATATACACAATGCTAGGAGAAACAAATCTTTGACCATATATTTTACGGAAAATCAGAAAAAAATATTCGAAAGTACACGGTTAATAGTTTATAAAATTTAGAGAAGAAATTACGAAACGGTCATTTGACCGCTTTGGTAGGTTTGGTGTTAAACGACGCGGTGAATTCAAACGAATTATTGAATTCTTTTCGAAGATTGTAGTGGACTGTATATAATGTATATCTCGTAACAAAGCTGGATGGTAGGTCCTTTAATGTATACACGAAATTGTATAAGTCCTACTTTATCTTTACAATGTTACAAAATTAGTTAAACGTTTCCTTGTCTATGTACAAGTATCTAAATGTGCAACGATGTCTCACGTTGTCTCTCTAAAGAATGTATAACGAATGTATCTAATCTATCAAGAATGTCTAAAGTGTGTATGACCGAAGGGAGTAACTGTGTCTGTTGACTCCCACAGTTTGCGTGGAGTCGATTATTTAGCGTCAAGGATGCCAACACGTTTTATAACAATAATACAAATGATATATTTAGTTCAGTTAGTACAAGTTCCACAGTTCAATAGTTGACAAGTTCCAGTTCTAGTTCTAATTCAATGTTCAATGTTCTTATCTCATCTCATCTCCAGTTCCTTCTCAAGTTCTTCCTAATACCTTTCTAATACTTCTTGTTCAATACTTGTTCTGACGATTCTTCTAATTGTAAGGGGGTAAAAGAAAGAGAGACAAACGGAAGTAAAACGGAAGGAAGAACGGAAGTCACTAACATTTTCGGAAGTCTTTGTCAGAATAATCGAACTCTGGCGCGTAGGAATTATTTGGTTTATTAAATAACAATTACTGAAGTTCAAATAATATTACTCTTAATCAATACACGGCTCCCCTCGCTACTCTCTTTCCTTACGGCACTCTTACAACAAAATCCTCGCGCCCCGAACACTCACTCGCTTAAATACACATCCCTCGATCGCTCTATCTTTTTTCCACATACATCCCTTTTTCACTCGCACTCAAAATCTTCGCATCCATCCCTTCCAATCACGCAGTCACGTAGACTTCATTCCCACGGCCCAGTTTCTCAGTTTCAAACATACCCTAGACATAACCCAGACACTCTTCGCTAACACTCTTTCGACCACCCAAGATTCGTCCACAGTCACACTTTTCCAAACATACCCGGATCAGTCTCACTCGCAACCATAAGTACATTCACACCACCACTCAAGAGGCCCATCTACTGGCGCCGTTCCGTCGCAGGTACTGGCGACTCTTACATAATTATTGTGGGAATGGTAAGACTGAGGTAAGAATGTTTAGTCTGGAGTGATAGAGGTGTGAATAAAGAGTGTTTGGGACAGTGTGATCGAAGTGCGAGAGACGAGTGTTTGGGCCGAGCGATAGAGGTGCGAGAGACGAGTGTTTGGGCCGAGCGATAGACGTGCGAGAAAAGAGTATTTGGACCGAGTGACAGGGAATATCGTGTGACCGAAGAGTTTCTGAGAATGCCTGAGCAGAGTGAAAGAGATTGAGAATAGAAGAAGAGAGAATGAGGGGATAAATGAATGGAGAAAATGCGGAGAGAGTTAGTTGAGGGTTAGTCGGAGAAGAGTCAGAGAACAGTCAGTGAGAATTGAGTCAGAGTCGAGAGTCGAGTAAAGAGAAATAGAGAACGAGTATTGGATTATTGAGCCTAGTAATTAGTTAATAAATAGTTATTGTTCTTAAGACAGTGTCCATTATTGAGTATTTGTAGAGACACCCGTCTGCAACCTAAAATCCCTACATTATTACAATTCTATTTTTGACAATTCTGTAAGGCGTAAGAGCGCCTACGGCACCAAGGCCCTGCATGAGGGTTAATTTATGATACTACCTGAGTGAGATGCCTGGTCACCAAGTGTCTGGGAAATCGGCTAGGCAGAAATGCACATGGCCCGCTCTAGTGGTGGGGCCCGGGTTTTCCGAAAACGTACTAAGAGGAGAGAGAAAGGGCAGTCTAGCTAAGCCCGCGTTAGGAGACGGTTTGGAATAAAATAATCTTTTTGAGACTTTTGTGTTTTGCCACATTTTGCCCTATCCCCGCTTTCGACCATCCTTACAATTCTAATAATAATCGTAACACTGACAGTTCTTAAATACTAAACACCCTCGTTAGGCGTGTCGTCGCCAAGAGGGTGGGAGGCATGCTATGTCCAATCGGTTAAAAATTCTGGTGTCAAGAGAGGTGGTCAATGTGACGCCCTCAGAGTTCGTGCGTCAGTCCTAAGTCAGGTAGGTTCAGATGTGACGGTGTCAGAAGGTAGCAGCTCAAGTACACGTGCGTCAGTTCTTGGTGAAGATTAGGATACGGCAATTTGCTATTGAGCAAAAATCGACGAACACCGGAATATTGGCCAGTTTCTAGGTCGCAAACTAATAACATGCCAGATGTGAAGATGACCGTTCTCAAAAATAGCTAGGGTTCGTCGGTATCATAAATTAAGTCGTTAGCTGTCCTTAACAATCACTTTATCCTGTCCCGTGTGTTCTTTTATTACAATACCACCGATCGTTTTCATTTGTATCGCGTTCTTTTATTACAATACCTCCGATCGTTTCCTCTTGTTTAACTACTATAATAAACAAACTTATGTATTATGTAAACTATAATAAGAACTTATTATTCATGCTCTTCGCACGTAGAATTCTACATAACACGATTGCTGGTATATTGCATTCGAAAAGTGCGTCGTTCCTTCAGAAGCGTCGCTGAAGAAAACGCGAGGGTGTTTACTGAATACCAGCAGTCTGGAATTGTTCACGCAGATTAGCCGAGTCGCGGCTGAAATAACGATGAAAAGCTCGTCGTCGCTGGCTGTGCACGTCTGGCTTTGTTTTCTATACTTTATAACGAGATGAATCACGCAAAACCGTTTACCTTGCTTACCCCTGCCCCGGTAACGTTGCCATTCTACTACTCGTTGTATTACGAGGAATTCAGGTTTGGTTTTAATCGAAAGTTTCCTTCCCCTTGATGGGTTACGCTTGCAGTTCCTATAGTTGTTCCAAGACTTATTGTTTTAGTTTTTAGTTATGTTAAATTGTTTTATGAAATTAATTTGATGAATTGGGAAGAGCAAATTGAGTCAACCCTTTCTTTATGGCGATAGTTTTCCAAGGAGTGTACGCATGCAGTCGAATTTTAGCAACTTATTGTTTACTATCGCTGATATTATTTTATTGACGATTTGTAATTTTTATGATGTAAAAATCTATATTTTAAAAAATTAATTTTGTTTAGTTATCGCTGCACTATTAAATTTGATTACTATATTGCTGTAGTGACACCGCGATCCATCTACGGTAATTATTAGTTAAAACATTTTCAAATCCAAGTGAAATCTGTAATCAATCGTAATTTTTTCTCCAATAAGACAAAATTCGGGCTATAGAGGGTTAATTTATACGTGCAAAATTTCATGGAATGCATATAATATGAAGATATATACAAATTGTGGTGCGTTTTATAATATCTGGTAGGTGAAATGACTCTCTACTAAAGTTCTACTCTTTTTACTATATTTTTAAAAATATGAATTTGCATAAAAATCTACAGTTTAGTAATTGTATGCTACTGGTTAAAAATTAACGTTTAACGTCAACGAGAAGTAAAAATTTTACAAGTGATTCTAATCACTTATGGTATAATAAATATTTAGCACAGAGTGTCTTTAGTTGCTCGTGATACCAAAAGGGTTAAAAGTGGTCTTCCGTTAGCCAATATTTATAATATAACAAGAAATATACAAAAGGAAGCTTTTGTTAGGAAAGCTTATTTCAGTGCAATTATTTATTCAGATTCTTAATATTTTACAATTTATATTAACCCTTGCATGACAAATGTAGGTTTATATTTTGACCCAACTATTAAAAAAAAAACACTGGGATGCAGTAATCGTTTAATTATTCTTAAACATATTTTATTTACACACAAAAATATGTTTAAAATTTTCAAAAACAATTTACTCTTCAAATCTCCATGATAATGAAATTTTCAGTTATGGATTGGAAAACCTCTTCATCAAAGCATCCGACTACCGAAAGTTAAATTTCGTGTTTCGGTAACAAGGAGTCTTTGAACCTTTGATAACAGAGATATAGGTTTGGTATTCTCATTTATAAACTGGATAGTTTCATGTATGCTTCTTAATTACGTTGTCGAGGTTTGCAACAACCTAATTTGATAGAAACTAATTTGTATTTCAAGCGTGCATCGTATTCAAAATCGGAGAAATTTGCTGAACGATAAGCATTCGGGCTATCTTTGCGAGCTGATCGTCAAACAAGAGCGTGTTTCAGATTCCTGTGAACGTAAAGGAAATCTTGCTGATGTTCCTTTGTTCATTTCCCCGCTCGTAAAATATTAATATCGTTTATCATTAATGGAGCAAGTTGCCTTTGTTACAAATTGTGGAGTCACGTTGCTGCAATTGTATCAAGTCACTTTGTTAACTCCTTTGTATCACAGAAATTTTATTGCTAGGAAAATTCTACTGTTCGTTGACGCTTGCCACTCACGTTGGCTATAATTCGTGAATTAAACGTAAAATATAAGTTTCTGAATCTCTTTTTGGACACTTTCTCGAAAATGGTTATTTCGAAGAGATTGCGGACGCTTAACAATGGAACTGCCAGAGTGGTCGCTGATTCGTAATTAAATAATTATACGTGCTACGTTAATTGAAGCGTCTCTGATTTTTTTTTCAAAATTTTTCATGCATTAGCGTGGGAAAAATTAAGCAGAAATGTGATTTTAATTTTTTCTATTTACTACTCCCCGTTAGTTAAGATAAAAAGTTGAAACTTGGCACAAATTGTTTTTTCTTGATTAGGTGGATTTATTATTGCTAAACGGTGAAAGAAAAAAGATTCCAGAAAAATACGTGTCCCTTACTTTGATCTACAGTTTATGTATATTTTATGTAAAAAGGGATTGATATTTATTAAAAAATATAAAAAGAACACGAGATTTTAAACGCGATCAGGAAAATTATAAATTTACAGGAAATGGGATTGACATTTACTAAGAAAAATTTTAAAAAAGAGCATTAATTTTTTAGTATATTATTTAAACGAATAACTTTGCTTTTCAATTTCTTGTATGACTAAATTCGTCGTTCAAAAACACACAATCTGAAAAAGAATTTTTTTTTCTACACTCACCAGTTTCAAAGCTATTCCTAAAAATACAATTTTCATCTCTCAACTTTGTAGGTTGTTATCACCCCCTTAACAAGGACCATTGCAGATAAAAAAAAGAAAAAAAAAAAAATACGCGTCAAATATTTTTCTGGAAACTATCTCTCACATAAGTTTCATCAGAATCGCTTCGTATCGTTTTGATATATTCCTCCGCAAGGACTCATTTCACCCCTTTATGTATCTTTATACTGCTGTACATCCTTTATTACGATGACTTGTGCAACATTTTCCGTCCTTTTCCGTCAAAAACACAGATAAGTTCCTCTCTGTTGCTTTATGCATTTTCTCACTCATCTTTCGTTTTAATTCCTTTGACACAAATAAGCATATTTTAATCGTCAGGGTAGTTCCAGCGTTAACAATACTCACCGCAATCGATACGCTCTGATTCGTTCTACAATTCTCCGCTGAAATAATTACCTCCGAAGAACGATAGATCATTTTGTCCAGTTAGCGCGAAGCTTTCTAAGAATGGAACATAAAAAATAGGAGAAAAAGAAAAAGAAAAAAAAAAGAAAGAAAAATGGATTGAATGAATACAGCCGGGGTTTCACTCCCGGATTCATCGATCGCGTCGAGGCAATAAGATTAATCATGGGTTCGGCATTCAGGCGCGGCGAGCTAAGGGAAGACGAAATTTTCGAGCGATTAATTATTCGAAAGTTTGCCGGCCAATACTTCGAATTGTGGTCCAAATATTCAGCCCCGTACTTCGCCAGGGAATGCATATGCGTGAAAGGCATTCAATTGTCGGTTGGTATTCCATGGAATTCCCTTTTCTTCTTCGAGTCCTTTTAATTGGGGAAAATCTATCGACAGGCCTGTCGCTCGGCCCTGTTGTAATTTGCGAAACTGTATTCAGAAGTATGGGCACTGGATTCTCCTGGTACGTGACTTGGGTAAAATGTTCGAATTTCATTTAAAACGAGAGCCTCTATGTTTGTATTGAACTTCTTTCAACGGCACTTCATTGGGATTTCGAAACACTCGTGAAACGAGAAATGCAACGTGTACCGATGTAATACAGACCGAGCAGAATGTGAATGTTAAATTTTTTTTCTTTTTTTTTCCTTCTTTTTTTCTTTTTTTTTCTTAATATTGGTATAACGCAAATTTGATTTGAATTAAGTAGTTAGAACTTGCAGTTAATAGGATGCTTCGTTTGCTTCTTTCTTACTTTTTTGGCGCGATCTCCAACCGAATGGAAAAGTCGTGCAATTCACAGGGAATGTTGCTAGTTGTTCTGTTACTTTCGGATGATATTTTTAGAAATAGAACTCTTGCAGGGAATTGAAGACAAAAATACACTTGTTAATAACTACACGCTTTCCTACTCTCGGTTTAATGGAATTACACTTCGTTTAATGGGAAAGCACTGTAATTTTGAAAATTTAATTACTCGATTCCTTAAATAAAGTTGTAACACAAAGTATAAACGACTGATTCTTGGTAAAAGGTGTCTGGTAGTTTTCATTAACGTTTACTTTCGGAGAAACACAGCTTTTTATCTTAATAAGTAACCTATTCTGTTAATCTAATAATTTAATTGGTACTTTATGGTCAATGTTCCTTGAAAATAAAATACAGCTGTAAGTATTATTATATACAAAATGGATTGATAAGAGTTTACCTTAAATATCTTACTTCGCGTGTAAAAAAAATTTTTCACGACTGTATAACAACCTCGTGTAAGTAAATTTTTATTCGGAGAAATTTTTCGGTATTTTTATTCTTTCGAAAAATTCGAGGCAGTAAATTTTATTGGACAACCCTGTATATTACATTTCACCCTGAGAGAAATATTTTTTGTCACGTAAATGTATTGGCACCTAGTTCAAAGAATCGTGCTCGGAATGTTTTCTTGAATCCTGACGGGTTAAGTGGAACGTACCGTCATTGGTCAGACAGAAACTCTCCGAGTGTCGACACTGGAATACTTCTTAAGTATAGATACATATAACATGATACACATAAAAGTTGTTTCAGAAATTCTGAGAGGAACGATTTAGATACATAAATGTTCTGCTACTAGATATAAAAAAGGGATAGAAATAAATTTCGTGTACGTTTACGTAGAGTATGTCCTGTATAGTTCGACCACTTTTCGGAAAGAAGCCATTGCTTCGTTAGTTTTTTACGTCTTTGTTGTTTTGAGAAAATTGAAGCAGTAATTTAGAATAAATATATAAATCATATTTATCGTTGGTGACATATTAAAATATTTATTTCTTTTTTTAATCGAGAAATATCAACATCGTAAATGGACGGTCTTATCTGCACGTTCGGGTTAGAGCGTCCGCTCATTACAAATGCCAAAAAATGTAGTTAATACAAAATATAGTGCAAGGAAAAATTAGTCGATATATTGTTTTTTCTTAAATTTTTTACATAAATCACAAACGTTTTCATGAGTAGAGCATTTACAGTCCCTTCAAATTGTAACGATATAATTTATTAACTACCAACATGATACACTACTACTGTGCATAATGTTATTAACACATGTTAATATTTAATTCTAGGAAAATTGCAATTCCAGTAGATTCTCCATACTCGTTTTTTATCTCTTTTTTATATTATGAATTAATATAGCATCGATTACAAATGATTATTAGGAACAGATTTTAGGAATTTATAGAGACCGATATCTTTTAAAAAATTGTAAAGTTCTACTCTACAGTCCCTGGCCATCGAATTAGGACCGCTACAAATTTTCAGTATTTTTCACATTTTACGTAAAATTAAAAGGCCCGTTCAAATTGTAACGATATAATTTATTAACTACCAACATAATACACTACTACTGTACATAACGTTATTAACACACGTTAATATTTTGTATTTCCACCCTTTGCTTTGATAATAGCTTGTATCCTTCGTATCTTCATTATTTTCCCAAATATCTGTAATTTTTGTTTTCAACTCGGATAACGCGGTGCTTGGAGAGTCGTAAACTAGTCTTTCGAGTAGGCTCTGGACATTTTCTATGGCATTCCAGTCGGCAGAATTGGCTGGCCATGGGAGCAAAGGGATGTTCTTGGTTTTGGAATCGCTCATCACAGAGTTCGATTATTATCACGATAGTAATGAATCAATTGCTACGTATACATCGTTATCAACGTATTTAGTAGTAATTTGAACGACCAAAGACAGTTTTCCATATATGACACAACGTTGCAGCCATAAAAGTGAATTTTTGAAATTCAGAGACTGTAATTAAAAAACATTTCTTTCGAGTACACTCCAGACATTTTCTATGGCATTCGAGTCGGCAGAATTGGCTGGCCATGGGAACAAAGGAATGTTTCTGGTTTTGGAATCGCTCATCGCCCACAGAGTTTGATTATTATCGCGATAGTAACAAATCATTTATTTATAATAATATCATTTATTTATAATAAATCATGTATTTAGTAATAATTTGAGTAACCAAACACAGTTTTCCATATATGACACAATGTTATATCCATAAAAGTGAAATTTTCGTACGATGTCCAATCCTTTTTCTTTTTTTCACATTTTATTTAGTTTTACATTCTAGTTTTTGGAAGATTGTCAGTAAGAGAATAATAAGAAGTCGATTTATTTATCTTACTTTATGATATTAATACTGACCGGTCTCTCTCGGTGGTCCAACTATCCCGGACTTACTGTATATACGATACGTTCATTCATATTAATGCAGCAGCTTATTCAATTTTATGAGTACGTTTAGGTTCTTAAAGTACTACATTTATTCATTAAGATCCACGAACTTTTCTTACGTGCACTGTATAAAATATGCGTACAAATAATGAAAATATAAATCCTGGCCACTGTCCGATGCAATATTTATGTTATCAATTTTAGCGGAACGAGTGTCGGTAAAATATTCTGCTGAGGATTGCCATTGTCATTGATAAATGCTATGTCTGGTCTGATCGGTTAAGTTTCACGTTTGCGAGACAGTTCAGACGGGTTATTATTAATGTTAGCCTGAATGAAATTGATTGGAAGTATTATTATTAAGTATCGAAGAACTATTTTGAAAACTTAAAGTGTTCTGTTGGAAAGGGAAAAAGAAAATTGTAAATGTTTACGATTTCTTATTTATCTGGTTAATTTACTTTTATTTTGAAATAAACGAAGCGTTTGAATTGATGAAAGCATAGAATTTAATTAAAAACATAATCTCCGAAGAAAATTATGCGTGTCGCCATAGCGGCGCCAGCCGAGTGCAAAGGGTTAATGTAACATTTTGAAGGTAACGTTGTTTAACCCTGCTGTTCTCTTTACACTGCACACTCGTATCCCTTTGGAACAATTGTTTTTACAAACTTTAAAACATTTTAAGCTTACAAAATATACAATTTCGACGCTAGAACTATCGACGATTATACTTATTAGTATCAAAGAAATCAAAATGAAAGGTATATGAAAAATACGTAATGCAAGGTAGACAAACTTTTGTCCATATTTTTAACAGAAAATCGCTGAAAATTTCTTTAGAAGCACCGTAGTAAATTTATAAAATTTTTATGAAAAATTATAAGTCATTTTTACCACTTTGGTAATTTTAGTAAAGAAGTAAGCGTAGAAATTAAATACACTAAATTTGACAGAGTAATATTTTTGAAAATAATATAATATAGACGATGTAAAATTTATATTATTTTACATAAATATTATTTATGTTTCGTGTCATATAGCTCTAAGAAGAACAAGATTAACATTATAATTACCGGCGATTAAAGTAGACTTATTTATACCAAAGGAATCAAAATGAAAGATATTTAAAAAAAATATCTATAACAAGAGTAACAATTCTTTGGACATATCTTTTCCAAGAAAATCACAGAAAACCCACAAAACTACATTATTGTAAATTTATAAAATTTCTATAAGAAATTACGAACCAGTCATTTCGACCGGCTCGGTAATTCCAGTGTTAAAGAACAAATTATTCCTTTACACCGTTCGCATCGAGTCAATTACTGAACTGATATTTCACAAGAGAACGTATCAGAGTAGCGATTAACGCAATCTGCTTGCGCCGTATTGATTTCTTTTCCTCGATGAAATATTAGGTTCTCCTTAACGAATTTTAATTAAAGCGTTTATACTACGAGTTGCGAAGGCACAACTCAGGGGATAGTTTCAAAACTAATTTCAAGGCAGGCGGTTGCTCGTTGTAGATGCAACAACAAGGTAGAAAAATTTCAACCGTCGGTGTGTATGTCATAAAAAAAAAAAGCCGTTTTATTACCTCCTTTTAGAGGCATTCTGACGGAAAATCGAAACGCTCATTACGGACAAATAGATACCCAACCATTCTTCCATCACGCGTAGAAAGTTCTCCGTTAGAGCCGAGTGATAATTAGCGAGGAGGTTGGAAGCGTCATTTCTACGAACCTCTTTTTTTCTCTCTCTCTCTCTCCCCCAACGTTTTCGTCGAAATATTGAATGCATTCGTAAACTGCGATCGATGACACAATTCGCGAGGAAAAATGGTCCGCGCCGCTAAACATTTCGGTTCTTCTAATTCTGAACTTTCATTACACACAACGGTCAAAGGAATTTTTCAGCGGCAACAAAATTGTTTTAACGCGAGAATTTCAATTATCCACGACTGTCCACTCGAAACGTAAAAAAAAGGCGAAGAAAAAAAAAAAGAGAAGCTTATGATTCAGACATAATTTAATTTCCTTTCGTTTGTTCCGCAACACTTTTTCACGCTGCTTTCGAAACGGTACTTCAATTCGTCAATTTTGCTCTACTCGTTCAGGAAAGGACAATCATGAGAATAATAAAATCGAGCGTATCTCTGACACGTCGCTATCGCGCGCTTCGTTTGTTTAAAAAGCCTGTCAATCACTGTCGCGAAATTTCTCCCTTGATGGTACATCGGGAGGAAAAAAAAAAGAAATAAAAAAAAAATAGGAGCAAATAACAACAGCTGCGAAGCGTGTTAACAAAACCGAACAGTATGTCTCGATCAAATTCAATGGGAGACACACAACTTCTTGCGAATCATCCTCCATTAGCGGCAAAAATTATTTCATAGAATCAAACTTCACAGTGTCTCGGCCTCTTTCGCGTGCTTTATCTCGTCGGAGTTTGCTTCAAAGACGTCGGAAGAATGAATCCTGGTTTTAACTTGGTCGGAAAATTTTCTTAGAAATTCCAATCACGCGTCGGAGTGCTCGCCGAACGAGTCCGGCCGGAGATCTCGGCGTTATTTCTCCAGAATCTCTGTTCGAACTTTGGAGCGGCGAGAGAAAGGAGCCAAGGCGCGAGAAAATCGCTCGATGAATCCCCGGCGAGCGATAAGTCGTTACTGTGGTGTCGTCGGTGCTAATGAAAAGAAAGAATCGAAGAAGAATCGCAGGGATTGTGGCGGAAGAATTTCTGGACGACAGGCCGCGTGATTTCCGTCAAACGCGGCCCAAAGAAACGAGCAACGAAGTTTCACCCGAGGGAGACACTCGGTCAGCCCACTTTCCACTGACACCCCCACTTTTTTTTTTCTTTTTTTTTTCTCCTGCCTCTAATTAAAAGTTCGCGATCCAAACCGGTCGTACGTGCCTTGGACTACTTTTTCCCCCCATTCAAGCGGTGGACTCGCGGTGCTCGTGAAGTGCATATTCGTGGGACTCACGTTGATTACACCGATGGAGGGAAAATGAGGCCGCCCCCGTGTACATGGAAACTTGGTTTTGCCAGTCGGCTGCGAATCGAAAACAAAGAGGCCCTTTTGTGCTCCGCGTTCTGCGGAGAAAAGCCTCGAAAGCCGTGCGTGCACGCAACAGTGGCCCCGCTTACGTGCTCGTTAAATATTTTACGGGTATAATTAATGGACGCGGTTAAGAAGTCTGTGACGGAATGTTTTTGGTCGATGTAGACATTCAAGCTGGCGGGTTTCAATCCGGGATGAATACAACGGAGGAATTTTTTTATTTTTTTATTTTTTTTTTAGTCACTGTTTCAGGCGTTACCGAGACAAGTGTGTTGAAAAATTCGCATCGTTGTTTTGTGATTTAAATTACTTGTGTCTGTTGCAAGTGGTATGGGGTTGTACGTTTTATATGTAGGTTTTTAAATAGGAAACGCGTGGTGGTAATCGTTGTTATGATTAAAGTTGAACCTTTTTGTGTACGTTAAAACCCGATATGAAAATTATAACTAGGATAATTGTGCGACTGTGTTGGCTAGAATTGAAATAAAGTGAGATAATGAATGAATGTAACAATGTAAAATTTTAATGGGCGCGAGTCTAGACGGAATTAATTAAAGTAGAGTAAAATAGCTTTATCTCGTAGACGAGAAAAAAATAAATACCTTATATTTTGAATTCAGAATATGTACATTGGCGTCCGTGAATAATTGACTACCTTCTGTTTATCTAAAATGTTAAAAATATGTTTGAAATAAGGCATCTCAATGAAATTTTTATCATGATATTTCTCTCTTGTATAAAGATCGTGCTTTTATATCGATCATATTAATTTATATTCATTCTATTTAACAATATTCACATTATAACCTTGTCATAAACTTTTCAATTAAATTTCATCGAGTAATTAAATACTTACGGACGGTAGTGTATGTGACGGATAATAACGCGGAGAAAGTATATAAAAATTCGTTTTTAAAAATATAACAGAAACATAATGGGTGGAGTACACCTATACCTCGTCCAATATTATAAACGTTAATATTAGATGTGAATTATGAAATTATTTCTTTACAGTGACTACAAATCACGTTACCGTAAGGGTTAGAATGGTTTCAAATTGAATTTCCATAACCGAGATTATGAAATCGAAAAGAAAACCTATCGAAATGGCTACGAAGCCTACTCGAAAGGCTAGTTTACAACTCTCCAAGCACCGCGTTATCCGAGTTGAAAACAAAAATTACAGATATTTGGGAAAATAATGAAGATACAAAGCATATGATCGGGCAATGTATACGGAGCGTGCCGGAAAGGATACGTGTGTTAATAAGGTTATGTACAGTAGTAGTGTATTACGTTAGTAGTTAATAAATGATATCGTTACAATATGAACAGGTCTTTTAATTTTATGGAAAACGTGAAAAATGCTGAAAATTTATAGCGATCCTAATTCGATGGCCGGGGACTGTAGAGTAGAACTTTACAATTTTTTAAAAGATATCGGTCTCTATAAATTCCTAAAATCTGTTCCTAGTAATCATTTGTAATCGATGCTATATTAATTCATAATAAAAAAAAAAGATAAAAAAAGAGTATGCAGAATCTACTGGAATTGCAATTTTTCTAGAATTAAATATTAACGTGTGTTAATAACGTTATCTACAGTAGTGGTGTATTATGTTGGTAATTAATAAATTATATCGTCACAATTCGAGCAGGTCTTTTAATTTTATGGAAAACGTGAAAAATGCTGAAAATTTATAGCGATCCTAATTCCACGATGGCCAGGGACTGTATATTGATACAACACAGATCTCTCGGCTAAAGAAACACATGTACCAGAGTCCCGTTTATAAAATTAGACGACAAGTTCCCTCTCGAAGACTCCGGTTTCGTTATATTCTCTTTGATATATGAATTTTCCAATTGGCTCCTGGCAAAAACTTTTCGCGTTATTAATTGCATTTTCTCGAACAGCCGCGGTGTTAATCGACTTAGCAGGGTGTTCTGTTTTGCAAAGGCTGACAGGGTTGCGTTAATCAAAACTTCTTAGAATTAGCAAGGTAATTGGTAGATATGCGGCAACTATGATAAGCTTTGGTCGGTGTTTTAGCAGGGTTCGTTCTACTTTCCCTAGCCGCTCATATTTCTAACCGGTTACTTGGTCTAGCTATACGTTATTTACTTCGAACAACGCGACCGGTGCACCGTGTACAGTAAATATAATTAGCAGTTCTACCAAGAAACTCATTTTAGAGCGCGATGCGAACGAAACGAAGCTGCTGCTGCTGCTGCCTCTTATTACGTGCTTCGTGCGCCACGCGCGTATCGCCGCGCTTAGAAAACACCGAGTCCTCTGAATTTGGAAACAAGCAAATTAAATAAGGGTCGGCGACGGTGAATTAAGACGCCGCGCTGTGCGGATTTATTTCTTTGCAATGACTTTCAACGCGAAACTCGGTTGAAAGAGCCTGAGACGTTGGCAACGAGGGACGAGAGAGTATCTGTGTTTAAATATTCTGTTTCCTGATTCGTTGTTAATCTTTAACCTGAGCATTTTATAAAGGGGCTTTGATTGTAGCGCTTGTTGAACCTTTTGCAGAACATTTCAAGGAGTGAGAAGTTGCAAACGTGGATTTTTGAAATAATTAGAGATATTTAGTTATATTTATTATATTATTTAGTTATCTATTATACAGGTATTTATAATTAGAGATACGAATCGTGAAACGCGATGGATTGACGAAGAAAATTTCTATTATTTAAAAAAAATTATTTATTTATTATTATTATTTAAGATATTATATATTATTATTATTATTTATTATTATTATTATTTAAGATATTATATATTATTATTATTTATTATTATTATTATTTAAGATATTATATATTATTATTATTTATTATTATTATTATTTAAGAAAAATTATACAGAGAACGAAACGTCACAGTCTCGATCATACGATCAATAAGAATATGACGTTTGGTAATTTTTATTAATATGAATCGAATGATACACGAAATGTTTCACTTTTCTTTTTTTTTTTTTTTTTTTTTTTTATTGCTGTTTCATGAAACGCGTTAAATATGTAACGATTGTCACAGTGCACAAAAGCATGGTGTTCGTACGAGGTACGGAGTCCGGCGTCAAGGGGTTGAACAGCATTTAATTTTTAATTTGAAAATTATTCGTGCTAATTTGTACAATTCTAATTTCTCTCGCGCACACAATTTTCATTAGCATTAATAATTAATTTTCTCTCTCTTTCCTTTCAGACCGACCGAACCTCACCCTTCCGTGAAATTCTTCCCGAATCCCTGGACGTTGCCGACCAGCTTCGGTGAGTTTCAATTCATAAATTATATGCTCGTTAACCCCTTGTCTTACGATTTCTTCAATATCCATACATGTTAACAATAGCTATTCGCTGCTTTGACACTCTGTCAAACGCAGAGTATCGAAATATTACACGTATTTTGTGTTCATTAATTTTCAATCTTGTAAACTGCAATTACAGTTAACACGTTGCCGCACACTTTTAATTTGACGATCGTGCTTAGAAACACATTTTCTTTTTCAATCAATAGTATTACTCAATAATTAACGCTGACTCTGTCGAATGAACAGATTTTATCCTATACTTTCGACTTATTTTTTCACGAAAAAATATCCTCTTGTACCATCGGTTTCGTGACACCTATAATCGCGTACTTAAGAACCATTATAGTTCGCCACTGTAAAAGGCCACCGCGCGTACCATTCGAATGTACAGTGTATCATGTGGTACGCGGGAGGTAAACTGATTTTATATCAAATTACGGGTAACAACGATCCACTCTCGCTGTCGTACGTGAAAAATTACCTGGATTGTGCTCAGAAACATCGAACACGTAGCGTCCATTCCTGTGGGATTCGAGGGGCTTATTGAATCTTTCAATGCATTCGTCTGTTACTCGTATCTGTCTCTAACAGTCTCTTCTCTTCGTATCCTGTTACCTTTTTATATTGATTATCCGTTTCAGTGAAATCCCGTACGTGGAAGAATTTAATAAACCACTCTAGCCATTGATCGAAAATTATGAGATATTTTATTTTATTTTTATCTTCTTTCGTTCTATCATTCCATCCAACGATCTCTGTTCCCATCGAGGGATGGGAACAGAGGAAATATTTGTGGCTCGGAGTTGCATGAATTTGCAGATTTCCGGTTGAAAATAGGGAAAAATAGGGTATTAAGCGTGCGCTGCTTCTCGATTGTAATTTTACGGACATGTGCGTGCTAAAGCAGATCGTCAAAGGGTGATCTTAATACCAAAGCGAGGCTTTTCACTAAAAAGCCGCTTATTTACCGAACCATTCGAAAGGAGTTTACCACATGGTGTAGATATGGCGTTTGTATGCGTTGCGAACGCCTCACAATAGCGTCACGAGAATCAGAAATAGAACTGCCATTCGCATACAGCTATTTTGTATTCCTTTTGAAATTGTGCGCGACCATAGAAGCAAGTATTCGTGCTTCGGTATAAAAGAAATTTTTTAAAGAGTAACGTACAGCCGGGAGAGCCTAAAATTGTACCCATCTTTGAGGTCCTTCTCTGACGAACGTAAAAGCGAATCGAAAGTAATCTTTTTACGATCGAACGGATCATACTTCGAGCTAACAAGCGCGCACGTTGTGTTGGAAAATATCTAAGCATGAATCTAAACGGTGACGATTTTGTTCGATTCTTAAAATAATAAATTAATTGATATAAAACGTATCTTTCTCGAATAAAACTTAGATTCTTAGATGTAAGAAACTTCCTACAGAAATTTATTAGGTTGTGATATTTTATTTTCATACACACAAGGTTTTCTAAAAACAGTGCAAATTTATTTAAGGAATAATTGTTGGGGAAATTTAAAGAATGTTTTTGCTTAACAAAACTGTCGAATTTAATTTAGGTAATAAGATATTAACGAAAAACGTTGGTCAATCTCAGAACGGGTGTAATTCCAGCGGTAGTGTTGGCTACGCGTTGCGGTTAGGAGCAAACAAGTCAGTATGTATCGGACCAAGAGTTGTTCGATGTTGATCAATGTTTTTAGATTTCTTATTTGTAATAGAAGAAATCTCTGAATCTTAGAGAAGAGGGGAACATCTTAGTACAGTAGACTCCTGTAGAATGCGACGAAAAAATTGCGACTGGTACTCGTACAGCGCGATAAATAGTCCTATATTACGCGTAAGATAAAATTAACATTTTCGCATAGTTTCCGATTTTTTTATTAGAAAAACAAAGGTCCTTCTCTGACGAACGTAAAAGCGAATCGAAAGTAATCTTTTTACGATCGAACGGATCATACTTCGAGCTAACAAGCGCGCACGTTGTGTTGGAAAATATCTAAGCATGAATCTAAACGGTGACGATTTTGTTCGATTCTTAAAATAATAAATTAATTGATATAAAACGTAGCTTTCTCGAATAAAACTTAGATTCTTAGATGTAAGAAACTTCCTGCAGAAATTTATTAGGTTGGTGCAGTCCAATTTTTACTGTATGTAAATTTTTGTGTTCCTGTTTCCGCTATATGCTTGTTCATGAGAAAATCTTTTACGAAGCCCGATTATTTATTGCCAGAGTCATATTATGTTCAAAACACTTTTTCCCAAATTATGCATCTTGGCTATGCATTCAAGATTTATTCCAAGTATAAATTTTGCGGACATTCGTGTAGTTTTCTTCCAACAAAGCGTTTGGGGATAATACTGTGATAAGAGTGCAGCGTTGATTTGCAAACTTCCGTTCTAGAAATTTCTCTCTACGTCAATTTAGTAAAAATGAAACGTCTGTGGATAACGATGGAAAAAAATTCGCTAAGATTTAATATTAATTATTCCATGGTATTACATCGCTATTTTGTAAATTGGAAAGGTCAACGAACGATATAAAGTTACTGTCATTTACTAAGAAAATCCGACGTTTCATATGCACCAATCTAATAGATAATCGTTACCGTAAAAAATTCTAAAATCTGCACACGATAAAAAAAAAAGGAAAAAAAAATAGAGTAACGTTGGAATTAAGAGATTTTTGGTTTGGAACGAGCCACGATTTGTTTTCCCACGTGTCGGTTTTACGCGAAACCACGACGTAGCCACGCGCATCTCGATTTCCCTGATGTGAATCACGTCTGCGTCAGAAAATGTCGCAACGTGATCTGAAGCACCATTAATGTAATGTAGTTAAACGTGCTTTCCATCGGTTCAAACGCGTTATTCGTTGGCGTGGAAAGCCACCGTGCGACCGTTTTCCCTTCCCTTTCATCCACCTGATTCATTCGTAGTCGCGGCACGACCGCGATTTTAAAGCAAACTTGAGCCACGCGTCGGTGAACCAGTGATATTTTGAATTTAGATACAATCGATAATTTGTATCATTGGCGGCATGCCAATGGACATAATTTATAGCACGGTCGTGACTCGGAGCGGACCGAGCAGCGCGTTGTTTAATGAAATTATTGATTTATTTACGCTGGCACTGTTAACGCGCGATTAATTTCACCGACTCGATTCGTCGAATTTATGCAGATACGCAGGATTTCGGTAAGAAGATTTGGGTTACGCCAAAATATCTTCGTGTTCAGCTTCTCTTTGAGCGATTGTTACAGACATTCGGTTAATAATGGCTACGCGTTCTGGTATTTTCATTTTTGTTTAACGATAGGTATGTGGCTGGTTAAAAATTGGGGATAGGTTGTTTGAAGCGCAGATTAGAATATTGCATAATTTTTTTTTTTTTATTTAACCCTTTATGGGACCGTGTGACTTAAAAGTTGCAAACTGATGTATCTATATTATAGAAAATTCATTTTGTTTAGTTATCACTGCACTATTAAATTTGATTACTACAGTCAACTCTCCTATAACGCGATGAGTGCGTACCGCGTTATATGGAAACCGCGCTATAAGAAACTCGGATTTAACCGTACAAACCAGGCTAATTCGTAGCGCGTTGTATGGAAACCGTCTACCGCGTTGTATGGAAACTGCGCTATAAGAAACTCAGAATTAGTACAAATCACACTATTCGTACCGCGTTATATGGAGACCAAAAAATACAAAAGACAAGATTAAATTATAAATTATTTTTATCGAATTGAAGAGTTCGTATAAGGAAATGATAAAAAAAATGAAACAAAAAGTAAACAAAAGAACTGTTTTCCAACAAAAACAAGAAAGACTTTTGTAAAATCTTTTAACACTCATCCTCGCTGTCAAGCTCCGCGTTATATGGAAATCCCGTTCTCAGAGTGCCGCGTTATAGGAGGGCTATCGCAATTTCAGATCGACATTATACGGAAACCGCGTTCTGAAAGTATCGCGTTATAGGAGGGTTGACTGTATATTACTGTAGTGACACCACGATCCATCTACGGTAATTATTGGTTAAAACATTTTCAAATCAAAGTGAAAAACTGTAATCAATTGTAATTTTTTCTCCAATAACCAGACAAAATTCGAGCTATAGAGGGTTAAGCTTGTTACAATTTTAGGGTGTTTCTCGTAAAAATGACCTAATCATGTCTTACTTCTTTTTCTCAATTTTTTAATTTTAACATGAATATTTAATATAATATAATTTATATAACATAAATATTTAATATAATTAATATAATTTTAATTGTACAGTACAAATGTATTCGGACAAATGTTTCTGAATATAATTAAATGATTCAGTGTATTAACGTTAACTCGATTAAAATGGTTGTAGAGCGTTAAATATACAAATTTCAATATAAAATATATATTTTAAAATGGTAAAGAAATATATGAGTGACGTAAGTACGTGACGTTACCATGACAACAAACAAACAGAAAAACGTGGGTGTCCGAATTCGTTTGTCCGGTACACTATGTTAAACCTTTTCTTCTGTTAAAATCGGGAAAAATCGTTTAAAAAAAATGGGAGCATTATTGAGGAAAATAAACTTCAAAGACCGTAATCAAAATTGCATAAAAATCATTTCGTACCGTAGACAATAGAATCGGAACTCGAACTATTTGATCGTGCACGTTTGATCCTAGTTTTAACGAGCACGATTTTTTTTTTGTAAACGTCGTAGTATCGTGAAAAGCGCCAACTTTTCATTGAAACGAATATTCCACGTGGAAAATGCTGTTTGTTTTGCCGTGAAATACTACAAATAGGGAAATTTATTTTTAATTAACACGAGCGGAAAGTTAGAAAAATATAAAAATTATACATGTCGATAGAAACGCCTGTGAACGCGTATAAAAATAAAAAAAAAAAATATCTTTGATGTTTCATATTTTCGTGTCGCAATTTTTAATTAAGATTCCGAAAGTTTCGGTAAACCGTGACACGTGGACGAGTTAGAAATGTCAATTAATGCACCGTGGCATCAACTACAGCGGAATGTAGAATATTAAAATCAAAAAATGTCAAACATTTAATAAAGCGGTGCTAATCCCAAAGATTCTTACTTCCATATTGGCAATCAATATTGATGCGTTAACTATACAGACACGTGAATGTAAAAAATTAGAAAAATATTCGATACGCGTGTTTTATACACTGTTGTTCGAAAAAATACAGATTAATTGGTATTTAAGTCGAGATGATTCAATTTTTTGGTATCGATCACCGTTCGTTTCTATATTTAATTAAATATATAAAGTGGTTCATAATTGGCAGTCCAAATCAGGTATAGGAAAATTCTATGGGAAAAGATAAGTCGAAAAAAAGGAGTACAATTTTTTCATGCTTCGTTTTTAAGAAAATCAACTGCAAAATTTTATCTAGCAGTGTATGTTTAAATAAGACTCAACTTTTCATATCTCGTAGTGGATATTTCTGCTTGTGATCTTTTATTTTCATACACACAAGGTTTTCTAAAAACAGTGCAAATTTATTTAAGGAATAATTGTTGGGGAAATTTAAAGCTTGTTTTTGCTTAACAAAATAGTCGAATTTAATTTAGGTAATAAGATATTAACGAAAAACGTTGGTCAATCTCAGAACGGGTGTAATTCCAGCGGTAGTGTTGGCTACGCGTTGCGGTTATGAGCAAACAAGTCAGTATGTATCGGACCAAGTGTTGTTCGATGTTGATCAATAATGTTTTTAGATTTCTTATTTGGAATAGAAGAAATCTCTGAATCTTAGAGGAGAGGGGAACATCTTAGTACAGTAGACTCCTGTATAATGCGACGAAAAAATTGCGACTGGTACTCGTACAGTTTTCACATAGTTTCCGACTTTTTGTTTAGAAAAGCAAACGTTATACTACTATATTACTTAACTGTTATTTATATATGAACAGTGAAGCTGACAGTTAAAAAGAAGTAACGGTTTATGCAAAAAATATAATAATATAGATACATACACATTTAAAGGTATAAGAGAAAAATGTTTGAACTTGCATAAATTGGTCTCTTCTATTACGAAAACAGTAT
Source organism: Ctenoplectra terminalis (assembly GCA_019453375.1). NCBI lineage: Eukaryota > Metazoa > Arthropoda > Insecta > Hymenoptera > Apidae > Ctenoplectra > Ctenoplectra terminalis. The sequence continues at coordinate 12,157 of SMSQ01010577.1, read as the reverse complement.
TACGTAGGAAAAACAGGTTAAGAATTATTATTTTAAAACGTTCTTCTATAATAATTACGATGGTATATTTTGCACTTGTTTGTCTTTCCTGCTGCATATCTCCTCTTCGTAATTTTAAAATGTTCTTCTATAATAACGACGATGGTATATTTTACACTAGTTTGTCTTTCCTTCTGTATACTTCATCTTCATTATTTTAAAATGTTCTATAATAATTACGATGGTATATTTTACACTAGTTTGTCTTTCCTGTTGTATACTTTATCTTCATTACTTTAAAATATTCTTCTATAGTAATTACTATAGTATATTTTACACTTGTTTGTCTTTCCTGTTCTATATCTCGTCTTCATAATTTTAAAACGTTCTTCTATAATAATTACGATGGTATATTTTACACTTGTTTGTCTTTCCTGTTGTATACCTCGTCTTCATAATTTTAAAACGTTCTATAATAATTACGATGGTATATTTTACACTTGTTTGTCTTTCCTATTGCGCATCTCGTCTTCATAGTTTAGTACTTTATTGGTCTGATTGAAAGTTCGCAATAGGAAATACACGGGAGTGATGGGAAGCAGGAAATCGCAACCGCAAATAAATTTACACCTTGAGAATTGGTGGAGAATCGGTGTTGGTTGCACAGACAGCGGTTTGCGGTTTAACAGGGTTAAGAATACGTGGGTGTTCTGTGTCAGTGGTAGGAACATGAGGTCGTGATCTCGGCACTTGAGCGTCGTTCGAAACTGCCGTCCAACTTTCCGGTTATTTCTAATTGCATTAACGTAAAAAGGATCGGATTAAGGACGGACGTATTTCGTGTTTTATGGAAGAATCGTTAACCGGTTATCACCGTGAAAACTTCCGGATCGTTTCGAATGAAAATCATAAAATTACTATCGCTACTTTCGAGGGACGTTAAAAGTATGCCGAGATTCTTCGAAATACGATATATTTGAAGAATCCTAATTTTAATAGAGTTTCGGAATACTTAAAATATTGCAAAAAAATAAAAGTTTGATCATTTTTTATTTCGCAGATTTATAAAGATTATTTTTTTTTAATTTCTTGATCGTATTTCTATTATTTGTTTTGATTCCATTTTAAATAGATATTAATCTTTTCGGTGTAAAATGGAGTTGAAAAAGGAAAAATTCAATAAACTGTTCTTTTTGTTCTAATTAGATTTGGGAACTTTGAAATATCTAAATAATTTTTTTTTTAATTCCTTGATCATACTTCTATTATTTGTTTTGATTCCATTTTAATCGAATATTAATCTGTTCGGTGTAAAACGGTGTTGAAAAAGAAAAAATTCAATAAATTGTTGTTTTTGTTGTAATTAGATTTGTGAACGTTAAAATATCTAAATAATTATTTTTTTAAATTCCTTCATCGCACTTCTATCATTTCTATTTATTTCACTTTAATTAAATATTAAATTTTTTAGTAGAAAATAAAATTAGAAAAGGGAAAAATTCAATAAATTCTGTTTTATAATTAAATGTAATTAAATTTTACAATTAAATCTGTGAAAGTTAAAATATCAAAATAATAGTCTTTCAGATTCCTTGATCGCACGACTATCATTGCATTTTATTTCACGTTAATTAAATATTAACCTTTTTCGTACAAAGTAGAGTTAAAAAAAGAAAAAAAATTCAATAAACTGTTCTTTTTGTTGCAATTAAATCCGTGAGCTTCAAAATTTTCAAATAATTATTTTTTAAATCCCGTGATCATACTTTAACAATTCTTTTTCATTTCCTATCAATTAAATACTCATTTTTCAGCGCAAAATAGAATTCAAAAACGGAACAATTCAATTATCCTCGTAAACTGTTTTTCACCAAAATTAATATTTCTCTGCGCAAAATATAATTTTAACATGATACCATTGTCGGACATCAAATAGTACTTCTCAGAAGATTCCGTGGATCGTGATCATTAGTTCAGACTGCATAGAGTTTCGCAGAATCGGGACGCAACAAGGCTTTGCACGCTTCTGTGCTATACGAAATTAATGATAACAACAACTAAGTGGCTCTTTGACTTAGCTTCGACTTAAGGAGAATTCTGCGAAGTGCAACTACTTTGCGATCCTCGCAATACGTCTCTATCTGTAATTTACATTTTACACATCTACAAATATATATTTGTCTCTGTGTAAACTAATAAATTTCTAAACAGAACAATGCACATATAAAAACCAACACAATTTATATTTCTCGAAAAAAAAGAAAAGAAAGAAGTAAAAAAATATTTTCTAACAGATTTGCGGTACTTTTTTATTAGCCCTCGTTTCATTTCATTTTTTCCCGTTTCTCTTTCTTTTTTCCATCTTTTTTTCCTTTTTCTTCTTTTTTTCCGTGAAATTAAACGTAGACTGCAGCAGAGAAAGTATAAAATTTTCAGAAAGCACGAGGTATTGTTTTGAAGGGCCAAATGGTTTCAATTAATGAGAGGGACGGTAGAAAATTTTTCTCTCATACATATTAATAGCCGCGATGTAAAAGGCTTTACAGTGTGTTAGATTTGAAATGCAACAGAGTAATCAAAGAGTTCTGATAGCGGTGTATATTATTCATGAGACTGGCGAAAATGTATGCAAAATTATACACGTTTATCACAGTACTCGTGTGGAAAACGAAAGCGCAAAAGGAAAAGTTTTCCAAGGGATGAATATTGATTTAGCTTAAATACAGAATTGAAATAAACGTCGTGATTAAACCGAAATTTATTTTCCGTATTAACACAGTTACTTCGGTAATATTTTAACATCATTTTTACTTTTTTCTCATTTTATTCAAAGGCACAGGAAACATTTTCCTGACTCCGCTCAATTATTTTATAACGTGTCGTTCTAAGAGACTCCACCGGTATTAATTACACCGATCGCTACAATTAAATTCATTTATGCCTGTAATACCTTTTAATTTGATTAATTAGTAATATTAACATTGCTCGGAATTTATCACGATTCCACGATAATTTAACCTTCTCCGCGTTCGTGCATCGATCTCAAAAATCGTATCGTATACGCTACCGCTCATAAGTATCCGGACACTGATAGAAATAATTGTATTCGATGATGATAAAAGGTAGAAGTCTCCGTTGATAAAAATGAGGTAATATTTTAAGTTTAAGTCGAAGCAATATTTTCAGTCGCTCGAGAAATATAATTGACCCTTTGCACTCCGAGTCACGATCGGTATTTTACCCCAACTGGTTCGTTTTTAATAAGCTACTTTCAAAATCTGTATCGAACTTCCCTTAATTTTCATACTTTTATATTTACTAATATACACTACCGCTCATAAGTAGCCGGACACTGATGAATTTGTCATCTTGATCAATTTCTATTGATTTCAATGCCTAAATGTTACTGCAACATGTAAATTAACGACAATTTAACGACTGGAAGTAATATTTGCTACCTTCTTAAGCAATCGACGCATTGTGAATTGAAATTATGTATTAATAAAAATTTTCCAATGATATATTAAAATTGAATACGCGGTTCGTAAAAGGACACTGCTCGAATCAACCATGGTAGAAGAACGTCATTATTTAATTCATGGGTTAGCAATTAACTCTTTGCACTCGTAAACTTTTTCAAGTTTCAAAGGACTATTGTAAGAACTTAGTGTCCTTTTAAAAAGAAAAATAGAAAATTATAAATGTTTACGATTTCTTATTGATTTGGTTAATTTACATTTATTTTAAAATAAAGGAAATGTTTGAATCGACGAAAATATAGAGTTTAATTAAAAATATAATCTACGAAGAAAATTATACACGTCGCCATAGCGGCACCAGCCGAGTGTTAAAGGGTTAAATAACCCAAATATAAAGAATTTTTTAAATAACGAAACAGTTCCATAAAGTTCGATACTCATAGACTTTAATGTAATTTTTATTGGATATTAGCTGAGTAATTTGTTCACAATATTCAATTTTATCCACGACGGCTATATCCGTGATGCGTGAAACTTTGTTACAATTTAATATTTAAATTGTAATTTTGGCGAAAACTAAATTATATTGGTAAATTTTAATATTTTTAAAATGTTTCGAAGTCAAGACGAAATAAAACAAACAAATAAAAATTATAAATAATTTGAGTTAGATTCATAACTTCCTGAAAGCTATCTGTACCCGTCATCGCTTGATTATCGAGACACAAAGTTGGTGCGCGCTTTGCAAAGAGATCGCCACATTTAACTAGTTAAATAACAGAATCATAAATTACATTCTGTCAAAAATAAACAAGTGTCCGGATACTTTTGAGCGATAGCGTAGTTGAACGAATCATTGCACATAACGCAGCCAGTATTTTCGTTTCACAACGATTTTCATCGAGAAAATTTCATTTTTCCAGCATATCGTTCTTTCTTCGGTGATTAACTTCTTCTTCGTACCTTTTCATCACATCGCTTAGGACGGAATTTAGGTTTCTCTCGTGAATGTTCTCTGCTGCCTTTACAGCTGAAGGCAGATCGCAAGAAACAACCATTGTTCCGATAATGGACCATGCAAAAAGAGACAACTAAGTCAGAAAGTAAGAAAACTTGACGAAACTTTTTGAACAGTGTCGAAATGGGTATTGTCAGAAGGAAGGAACGTTTCCGGAGTACATCTCGCTTCTTATCAGATATCTTGGTACTGATATTAATCGCGAAATGGAGGCCGTAAAACAGTTAACATTCTTGGTTTAACTCACATCTGTTCCCTATTTTATCAACTTAATTTGTCTTTTGGTATCAAATTGTCATAGTTACAGAAAATTTGTACAATCAGAAGATAAGTAATTAAATTTAGTTTCTTTCACTTGGGTTTGACTCTTTGTGGACGAGTACTCCGTACAATTTTTTCTGTATGAGACGAGTTTGTATATTAACCCTTTGCGGACGAGCACTCTTTCGACTCTGATTCGTGGCGAGTGGAGGATAATTTCTATATGGAACGAGATTATAAATTAAGTATCTAAACAATTAGGCAGAAAATAAAATAGAAAATAGACAAATTGTCGATGAAACTTCGCATTGGCGTTTCCTATTCGTTTCTCGCTGTAGAGGCGACAATTCAAGTTAAGAATCAAATTATTGGGTTGTTCGGAAAGTAATTTCGTTTTTTTTTGTGAAAATGAAAGACAATTTTCATATAATGAACAAATGTTTTATTAAATTATATATTGGCCATTCTGGTCCAGTACCTTTCGCCATCTTTCGAGTTGTTATTCGCCGGTTTGCATCAACTAATACCTTTAACTTGTTTTTATCAGCTTCAACCGGCCTTTCAGAACGTGGTGCATCTTCGACATCAAAATTTGCGGATCGAAATTTTGCAAACCAGTTCTGGCACTGGCGTACCGTCAACACATCTTCTCCATACACATCGGTATATTTCTTTCTGGCTTGAACAGCATTTTTACTTTTTCTATAGTAAAAAAGTAAAATATGACGGAAATGCTGCTTATTGCTCTCCATATTTAAAAGGGCACCAACCAGAAACCACCGTCTAGAATCAAATGACGACGTGTTTTGTATTTCAGATCTTGAAAAGATAAAAATAGCAAACGACGATGCACGAAAGGTTACTTTTAAAAAGTCATCTGTTCGGTTCAAGCTTTAAATTAAGAGCTATGTTTAGAATACAATTTATTTTCCATAGTGTATAAGTACGAATTTATTCGATCGTAAGCTTTAGAAAAACAAGGTCCTATCGTCAGTGCGTTAATATGAGTACAACTAAAATTCTTACTTTCTTCCTGTTAAATTAAGCGACGTGAAATTACACGATCACAGATAACTTTTCGCAAGCATACGCGGAAAAAATATTTCAATTTAAAATGGTTATTAAAAACGGGTAAATCGAAAGGTGCCGAATTCATTTGCACAGCAATTCTAATTATCACACAATTAATGTAGGTGTTTACGAATACGAAGTAGGAAAATTTAATCTGTACAATCTTTTTTTCTTTTTTTTCTTTTTTTCTTTTTCTTTTTCTTCTTTTTTTTCTTTTAAGAAAATGTAACGAAATATCCTAAAATCTGTATGGTTCCAAACAAATGGAGAAAGTTCGATTTTCCAGCAATATTTTAGTCTCGATAAGGCAACACCTGCTCCGCAGGAATTACGCGTTGCAGTTGTTTGAAATTCTTTCGTCGCACAAGTTCGACGATGATTTCGCATCGGGGGCACGTATTTTTTGTTTCTTTCCTCCGTTACGTTCCCGTTTCCTTGCCACGAAATCTCCCGTCTGCGAAAACGCGCAGTCGAAGCGAATGCCAACTTCATATTTTTCTTTGCCCGATGTTTGCCTCTTCGCGTGTCCCCTTTTCTTTGCGCGTCGATGCTGTGGCACGATGTCAGCAAAGGAATAAGGGTACGGACACACATGAGCAATCAAAAGCGTAGAAACGACGGTGGGAAAATAGAGATCTTAAAACGGGACGAAAGAACGAAATATAGTCGAGCTTGTAGACCTCGGAGATAATCCTTGAAATCTGTTGGTACAGTGTCCGGTGCTCTTTTATTTCGATATTTTTTTGTTTGTATTTCCGTCCAGCAATTTTTCCAGCGGTGTTTGTTGGAATAGGAAACTATCCTAAGTTTACTATTTTTTGTGGATTTGAAAATTTCAGTTTTTAGAATGTCATTGACACTAAACCTACCAAAGCGGTGAAATGATCGTTTCATGATTTCTTATCCAAATTTTTATAAATTATTAACGGTGCACTTTTGAATATTTTTTTGTGATTTTCCGTAAAATATATGGTCAAAGATTTGTTTCTGCAGATTTATGTATTTTTCCAAGTATCTGTTATTGTAATTTCTTTGATACAAGCAGGTGTAGTTTAATCATCGGTAGGTTTAGTGTTAATCCTCTATAGCCCGAATTTTGTCTGCTCATTGGAGAAAAAATTACGATTGATCACAGTTTTTCGCTGTGATTTGAAAATGTTTTAACTAACAATTACTGTAGATGGATCGTGGTGTCGCTAGAGTAATACAGTAATCAAATTTAATAGCGCAGCGATAACTGAACAAAATTAATTTTTTTAAATATAGATACGTCAGTTTGTAACTTTTAAGTCACAAGGTCCCATAGAGGGTTAAGTTGGCAATCGGTATAATCGAAAACTTAATTACTGTTTCAATCCTTTGCCTTGAAATCATGAGTCGCACTCGTGGCGCAGATTATGGTTCGAATGCGATAATAACAGACTATATTTCTGACAGAGTTTTATCTTAACTTTAACTGAAATTTCAATTTTTAAGATTCAGAATTAGCGAATATAAATTGTGTATAATATTTTAATACTTTGGATTTGGTAATGTGATAAATTAGTGAATACCTATTACGAACGTATATGAATACTAAAAGAAATCGTAAGGCAAGGGGTTAACACATTCGAGACCGACGTCTTAAAACGAAATTAAATAAACAACAAACTTAACCCTCTATAGCCCGAATTTTGTGTACTCGTCAGAGAAAATATTACGATTGTTCACAGTTTTTCAAATTTACTAGAAGTAGTGTTTGACCTCTTCTGTTGGATGGCAATGGAAGTATTGTAATCTTATGTCGATACTTATGTCGATACATTAATTGTGAAAATTCATATTTTTGAGAAAATAAGGTAGAACTAATCGCAGAACTTCAGTAGAAAGTTATTTCGGCTACAGGGTATAAAAAACAGTGTAATTTGGATATTTTTTATGAATTCTGTGCAATTTTTCTAAAGAATCCGTGGTCCGCTGATCATATTTGTAAGAATCGTTTATTTCCTTCAAAGTATGCTCGTTTGGCATATTAATCCTATAAAATTAAATCTCCAGTAAATTAAATCAATAATCAAATTTATAATTCTCTATCACTTGGAGAACATTAGCAAAGGGGTATCTTTTAAAACATCTTATAAAACAATTTAATACTTCCTTAACTAAATACCAACCATTTCACCGATTTTTTCCCGTCTAACTATTCGGGCACTGGTGGAGTTGTAATAAAGGTAGAACGTTAGTAAAATGTGTAAATTAATGACCGATTAATCGCCAAACGTAATACAAATTATTTGCTTATGGAATTAATAGATTATAAGTTTAAATTACTCATTAGAATTACCAATGGTGAATTAGAATTAAATACTAGATTCATTATCGTAACTGTCGGTGTTTAGGTGTCACTATTAAATTCTATTAATTTAGAAGCACTTTTTTTATTTGTCTCATAGGTTAGAAATTAAACGATCTGGAAATAGAAAGCTTCTTAAATAATAAATTTTCATAATAAATTTTAACTATTCATCAGAATTACCAATAGTGTATTAAAATTAAATACGAAATTTATTATCGTAACTATCGACGTTTAGATATCGCTGTTCTAATTAATTACGGTAGTCTTTCTATAAATTTAGAACCTTTTTTATTTGTCTCATAGCTTAGAAATTAAACGATCCGAAAATAGAAAACTTCTTAAATAATAAATTTTAACTATTCATCAGAATTACCAATAGTGTATTAAAATCAAATACGAAATTTATTATCGTAAGTTTCGGCGTTTAGATATCGTTATTTGAATTAATTACGGTAGTCTTTCTATGAATTTAGAATCTTTTTTATTTGTCTCATAGCTTAGAAATTAAACGATCCGAAAATAGAAAACTTCTTAAATAATAAATTTTAACTATTCATCAGAATTACCAATAGTGTATTAAAATCAAATACGAAATTTATTATCGTAACTTTCGGCGTTTAGATATCGTTATTTGAATTAATTACGGTAGTCTTTCTATGAATTTAGAATCTTTTTTATTTGTCTCATAGCTTAGAAATTAAACGATCCGAAAATAGAAAACTTCTTAAATAATAAATTTTCATAATAACTTTTAACTATTCATCAGAATTATCAATAGCATGTTAAAATTAAATACGAAATTTATTATCGTAACTATCGACGTTTAGATATCGCTGCTCTAATTAATTACGGTCGTCTTTCTATGAATTTAAAACCTTTTTTATTTGTCTCATAGCTTAGAAATTAAACGATCCGAAAATAGAAAACTTCTTAAATAACAAATTTTCATAATTAGAAAATTTCTTTCGAGAAAGAGAAACTTGATTAAGTAAAAAAAAAAAAAAGAAATGCAAGAGTCGATCAGAAAATTTTGAGGTATAATAAAAATAAAGATGTTCAATTTGAGACATTCCGTTGAAAACACAGCGCTTTGTTTAAAATATTAATTCTGGATGGAGTACTTGCGTTTGCACATTTCTGACAATGTACATACACGAACAAAAAGTAACGACTGAATGAATGCTGTAACTGGGGCAATGAAGGAATGAAAAATAAAATATACAATGCGCAATATTTGTGTCTGATGAAGGGTGACGTCGTTTTTTTTTTGCATAGACAATGCGGCTACATCGTTCGTTAGAGATTCCTCTAATGCGTGACATTTAAATATTTATGCTTAAATGTTTCTGTATCCTAGAAACGAGAGCACATTTTGAATCATTTGGATCGTTCGTTAGTTCGTATAAAGGAGCTCCTATTGCGATGACAAGCGAAAGAATCTAAATGTGATTTATGTAACTGTATCGCGAGCAGTATATCGCGACGCGAAAAACAGAAACGATCTAAGCTCTTGTTTATAGACTGCGCATTTGGTTAACGCTTTTCGCAGCAAAAAATAAATCTTGCGCAATCTTTTTCCATCCCCTGTCGACAGAACATCGCGTTACGTAGTAAAACACGAGAATTTGTATCGTGTCGGTCGAGGAAGATTAATTACCTCAACAAATTCGCTTCTCTCGTATAAAATTTAGAAAACAATCCGTCGCAGTGATAAAATCAGAATTTTTTTAGCCTCGTATTTGGAACTGTTTGTATTGGGTCATCTAATAAGTAATGAATTTTTTTTTTCCTTTCCGAAAAGAGCGAAACAGAGTGATTTATTTACGAAAATTATTCGTCATTAATCATTATTTATTTCTTAGAGGATCTACCATTCGTCTAACAACTTTCTTATCTCTGTTTTAACCCTCTATGGCTTTGTGTGATTTAAAAGTTATAAATTAATGTATCTGTATTTTAAAAAATTTATTTTATTTTGTTATCACTGTTTATCACAATTAAATTTGATTACTGTATTACTGCAGTGATACCACGATTCATCTATAGCAATTATTACTTTAACACTAGTACTACCGGCGATTAAAGTAGAGTTATTTGTACCAAAGAAATCAAAATGATGGGTATTTCGAAAAATACCTATAATAAGGGTAACGATTCTTTATGCATATTTTTTACAAAAAATTGCGGAAAATCCTAAAAAATTCATTATTGTAAATTTCTAAAATTTCTAGAAGAAATTATGAACAAGTCATTTTGACTTGCTCGGTAGTTCTACTGTTAAGAATTTTCGAATCAAAGCGAAAAACTGTAATCAATCGTAATTTTTCCTCTGATAAGTTGACAAAATTCGGGCTACAGGGGGTTAATACACTCTCCTATTTAATTCTCGATTTTTGGACACTAGAACTTTACCAAAGTGGTCAGAATGTTCAGTTATCCTCTCGTAGATATTTTATAAATTTAGTATTATGCATATTTGGAAATATTCTATGATTTTCTACTAAAAATATGAATTAAGTTTTATTTCTCTTGCAGTATACATTTTTTTGTTTTTTTTTTAAATACCCATAATTTTAATTTCTTTGATGCGAATAGGTATACTTTAATCCTTGGTGGTTACAGTGTTAAAATATTTGCAATACTTATGAGATGACCAAATACAGTTAAAGCATATTTTTTTGAAACAACAAGATGAACAAAACTGGCCATGTTACTTACATATGAGACAACAGAAATTTTCTATTATTATTTTCTTACGAAATTGATAATTTAATAACTAGAACTACCGACGAATAAAGCATACTTATTGCTACCGAAAAAATCATAATCAAAGGTGTATAAAAAAATACGCAACGGGAGGGAAACAAAGCTTTGTCTACATTTTTAACAGAAAATCACGGAAAATTGCCTCTGAGATGCCACAGTAAATTTATAAAATTGCTGTAAAAAATTACGAATGGGTCATTTTGACCGCTTTGGTAGTTCTAGTGTTAAGCTCTTGACCCGGAGAGTAATAAAACAAAACTTACACGTAGAGCCGAACATCACCCTCTCAATTATATAAATAATTTATACAAAGTTCATTTAAAATAATTCTACAAATTAATCTCAATAGACATTAAAACTGCATAAATGAAAAAAAAATTCTATGATTAATAAGAATATAACAACCAGTGCTATATTAATATTAATACAGAAAAATATAATTTAGGAAAACTATATTAATATAGATCCAAAAATACCTAAAATATCTTACTATTTAAATTTTTTATCATTAAATCTTTGACCCAGTTAAGAAACACATTAGATAAGTATCTGACGCCAGAAAGTTACAACAATGTATTTAAAATGTCGATTGAATATGAATTTTTATTCGCCGCAAATAATCCGAATAGTATGAATAATGATAGTTTGCAACCTTAGGGAAGCTCGATTATTTATATTAAACATATAATTCCACCGGAGTTCGGAGTGGATGTGTCGTTAACTGTCGAGAAAAAAGAAAAGATTCAACAACACGTTCGCCGTTTAGTTCTCCGCAAATGCGTTCCACTATTACGCGATCGTAATGTCTGCATTAGTCGATGGTATCCATTTTCTCTCGGAGATTTCTTTCTTCCACGTGATGTATAGCACCCATCAAACGCCGATTCCCGTGCAAGGGTTTGATTTAAACACGAAGAGCAGCTATTGCTCGCCGGACGTGTCATGTGTCCGTTCCCTATCCCATTAATGACCAAGCGAGAGTGGAGCTTGTTTCGAGCGAGCTTTTCTTTTGTACAGTTCGAGATTGTTTCAATTATTTCGTAACGTTCGATTTGAAATTTTTGTAGAACGCAATGTGTGTTCCAGTAGATTCCTTTTTTAACTCTCTATGGCTCTGTGTGACTTAAAAGTTACTTAAATTAAAAAAGTTTGTTTTGTTTAGTTATCACTGTACTGTTAAATTTTATTTAGTTATCATTGTACTATTAAATTTTATTTAGTTATCACTGTACTGTTAAATTTTATTTA
>SMSQ01010566.1:1032663-1113124 GCA_019453375.1 Ctenoplectra terminalis | reverse complement strand
AAAAAAAAACAAAAAGAAAAAGTGCTCAAAATAAAAGAAGACGAATCAAGAAAGTGGTCCACGATTAGCTCATAAGTATTTTCTCATCCTTTCAGCTCGAGAGTTCTTCCTATCTGGCCTCGTTCGCCGGACCAGTTCCCTATAGACAGGTGGGAAGGGTCACATGATGGCCGTCTTTGTAATTTGTCTTTTGTTTCCCCTTGGCCCGCAGGAAGAAAACTTGCGGGCTAGAACAAAGGACGGAAAGAGCGGCTCTATCGACTGACGCGAACAACAGAGCCGCTTCCTTCTCCTCTCGCTTTGCTCTATCCGTCTTTCTGCGTTCCTTTCGACGTCGAGGGCCGCGTAAACGCATGAAAAATGAGTGACGAGACTTCGAAACAAACGAGGAGACAGCCGGTTCCGTGTCCGAAACAGGTAGAGAACCGATACCACGTGGCCTGTTCACGGCTAATCGATAACCCCTCGATCATCTCGACCTGGCCTCGAGATTCTGAAGCGCTCCAGATCGGCCTGGAATCTGGCGGTCGTCAGTTTTCTCTGGATACTCGCGGTGATCGGTTTGTTGAAGTTTGTGCGTGCATTCTTTGATTTAATGCGTGACAAAGTGTATGGGAAAATATTTGATTTTGGTAACTCGAAGCGAAGGATCCAGTGTAGCCTTATAAAAAAGATTGAATTTTTTTCGTTGTTCTTCTGAAATTAAAAGTATCTCTGGAAAAGGAATTTGCAATCAGTGATCAATTTTTTCTCCATTGTTGAAGTACTTGTTTAATGCTTTTCTTTAGGAGGCAAAAATAATAGTATTGGCTGAAATTCAATCAAAAGTGGACTCTGATCGTTTCTGCCTTGGATTCTTTAAGTTTTGCGACGAAGTTGCTTCCAACCATGTATTTAATTAGAAAATTTTATTTTATTGCCAATATTTTACGAATCTTTAAATACGAACGTTCAATAGATAGAGGTTTCGAAACAATTTTCTAAGATCCTTCTTACAAAGCGATCTAACAAAAGCAGGTCCCAAGAAGAGCACAACTTTCTCCTCGGCACGAGAAACACAAATAGCCACTGCACTCGAACGCGTTCACCAAGCGCAATTGCTGCACGAGTCCTCTCTCCACTTGTCTAGATAATTCTCTTTTCACTCCATAATTCAATATTCCACTGTATTACCGATGAAAAAAAAAGAAAAAAAAAAAAAATAACATAACAAAAAGGTGGAGAAAAATTACATTTCATCAATTCCAAACAATTTTAATAATCAATAAGACAATGGTCGTCAGCGAGACGCGTTTCGAAGAAGCTCAGCTAACGATCGAAAAATTATTCATTGGTTGATGACGCGGTGCTCGGGCGATCTGGTAATTTGTAGCGGATAAATCGACGGCAGAGATGCTCGAGGGACGAAAGTGGAGTACGGGGAAGAATCGTCGTAAACCGATGCTCGTTACAGATTTATACGAAGGCGTGGAATAGGGAAGGGAAACGAACGAAACTAAACGCGAAGGGTGGCGCTACCCAGAATGGCTGCGATGGTCGCTTTGCTTTTCGGGGCTCGCGGCCCGTACGAGCTATAATCAATTAACGGCGAGCGAGGCAAGAACCACGGTCGGTCGCCGCAGCCCGCAAAATATTTCCCACTTTGCTGCTCCAGTTTCCAGCCAGCTCGATTGTTTCGCTCGTTTGCTCGTTTAGAGCTTTATGGTACCACTGTTGTCGATGGGGAAGAATTTCTATTTAATATCGATATCGAGTGGGGAATGGTAGTACATATTGGTTCAGTTCATGTTTTTCTTTCTTCATTAACAGTCGTTTAATCGTTGCTCCAAGATTGCAAAGTTGAAACATACGAAACGTGTCATCGATTAAAAAATTTAGAACCTGAGCGAGAATTTAGGGGTTTGGAATTTTTAAACAGTTCTACCTGCGATACAAAATATTAACAGGACTGAAACAGCCATTAAAGAAATAAAATGAAAGAAAACCGAGTCATTAATTCACTCTGTCGAAGTAACCACACGTTCCGACAGCATCAGCATAGAATTCCCTACATTCGTGACTTCCACTTTTGACATCCTTGATGGAATATCAGCGAAACATTCCTCCTTCTCGCGGTTGCATTCACCGATCCAGGAGATCCTGGAACGCCCCCCGGTCGGCGAAAACGATCAAGGAATCGCGTAGCAAATATCGAGGGGGAAGATCGGAACGCGTTTCGTTTCAAGGCGGCTGCTCGTACGCAGAGTACCTGTTTCATTACAGAGACGGGGCTCTTCCGTTCATTAAAGCAAGTTCAGCCGCGGTACACGCGTGATGTCCCCGCGCGGACTATAATCCGCTCTAAACCATATGTAAGAAGCACGTAACGACAGGGCACACCTTGTTATTACCGGCTTCCTGCGCTCGGTTCTGGCGCTCCACCCCTCTCGCGTGTCAGCGTGGCCGTCGCATTTTTCGCAGAGCGAGGTTTCTTCCGAGAACCGAAGCTCGCCGCATTAGCATAACTTCCCGTCGCTTCGTCCGTTTCGTTCTAGCCGAGCGGCGAGGGCAAAAACCCGGCCGAACGAACCGGTAAGAGGGATCGCGGGATAACAAGAAGAGAAAGAGGGAAGAAAAATGTTGGAAAAATATATAAAAGACGAAGCTTAAAGGCAACGTTGGAACACGAGCACCGAAGGGGTGGTGGAAGCGAGAGGAGGATCGAAAAGGAGGAAAACCGCGACGAAAAATTAATGAAAGGGCAGAAAAGGCGAAAACAGGGAAAAAAGGCAAGCTCGCGAAGCCAGGAGGAGCGCGGCGCTGCAGCTGCCGCAGCCACGGCGGCCATGTTGGCCACATGCAACGTGATTATGGTGGCCGCGGACGAAGCACAGACCCTTCTTCCTGCAAGAAAATTGGATGCACCGAAGAAAGAGAGAGCTGAGACCGCGAAGAGAACGTGTGTGCGTCCGCGCGCGCGCGAACCACACTGGTCGGCCGAGGCCGAAGGCGTGCCGATGCAACCTGCAATCATCGGGGTGGAGCGACCACCTTCGACCCGTGCGTGCATCTCCGAGAGCCTCTCGGCTCCTCTGCTCTTCCACCAGCCACCTTCCAAGCCGTCGACCCTCCTTCTTTTCGAATTTCGTCCCTTACCGCGCAATCCTCGCTCCTCTTCCCGTAAGTCGAATTTTTTTGGGAGAATGATTTGATACGAGGGATGCAGGAATTGATGATAGGGTTGGAGGAGGCTGTTGGTGTGTACTCGGTTTTTGGGTGGGATCTTTCTGTAGCTTTTTTTTAATTGAACGGAGATGAACGTGTTCTTCGCGGGATGGTAAGAGGATTGGGTTTTGGGAACCACTTCTTAATGGAAAAAATATTTATATGCTGCGGTAACCAGAACGTGGAACGTGTTGTTAGCTGAGATACCTTTCAAGATTTTAAGTACAGTATAGAATATTTCAGTGGATAAAAGTACTGTGCGAGTCTCGCAAGAAGTCTCGCGGATGGAATACGGGTATGATTGGTTAAAATGTAAAAGATCTATCTTCTTTTAACACAGTTATAAGATTAAGGAGCGAGCGGCGTACCCCTGTTGCTCCAGTACCGTCCCGATTGCCAACTTACCAGCAACGCACGGTGAATGAAAGAGCTTTGGATTTATTAAAAATTCGTATTATAATCTAAATAACTGAAGATTATAAAAAAACCTTCCTTGGAGCACCACTCAATAATCCATTCTCTCAAAAACCAACAACCACTTGCAACCCAATCAAATATCCTCGACCCACCTCGACAGAGAAACGAATGCAAACGACTACAGAAGAAACTACCCTCCTCCGCCCACGACTCGGTTCAACAACCAAGCAGCCCGAGGTTCTTATAAAAATGTATGAACGTGTCCCAGGGACCATACGGTCGGGGCCGTGCTAATTACGGCTAAAGGATTTATCGGCTTGGATCGCGGGTTTCAAGGGGGCCACGGGATCGGGAAAAATGCACCCGTCAAGGAAGCGGATCTGGACGCCACCGCAACGTCGTTTTGATTCATTGCCGGCAGGCCAGAGAATTGCCGGTTACACGGCGGCCGCTTCATTTTTTTTCGATTCTATCTGCGTCGTCACGATAACAAATCTGTGCTCGCGGCACACCGGCGTCGCTGCAACGTTATGCACGTGGATTCAGACCGATCACGCGAACCAACCACCGACGACGGCGAAACGCAACGAAACCACGAGCCGGGACAGCTGCCGTTGCTCGGCCGCTACCAGCCGCGGCTCACGATCGGTTCTGCACGCCTATGAAATTACTATACCACCGCTCACAGACCGAGATAAACGTCACGACAACGCCGACCACTCTCTAATAATTCATCGCTGCTCTTTGATCCTTGATATAGCAACGTGTGGGGTAAATTGTGGCGTGGAGTTGGGTCGGAAGGCTTGTGTGCGGATCGCTTGTGTGCGGTTTGTTTTGTGGGTTGTTGAGGTGGGTTTCAGTTTGTTGGTTGTGGTTGTGGGGGTTTGGTAAATGGAGAACGTTTTTATTTAAGCCGAAGAAATGGAATTCTGATGGGAAAATTAATACGATTGATTAAAATTAAATTGGCGGTTTAGTAAAAAATAGCATTTTAACAGATATATTGTAGTATGTTTGTATCGTTTAATTCAGTACGTGTAAACGCAACGTGGAAAGCAAATTAAAATCAACGCGCTCTTCTTAACATATTCGTGTACTCGTTCGAACGACTCGACACGATCCCCGACAATCTCAAGCACGCTCTCTTCAACCGATCCATACTCGACGACTCCGCATCGAACGTCGCTATCCTAAAAGAAACNCGGCGAAACGCAACGAAACCACGAGCCGGGACAGCTGCCGTTGCTCGGCCGCTACCAGCCGCGGCTCACGATCGGTTCTGCACGCCTATGAAATTACTATACCACCGCTCACAGACCGAGATAAACGTCACGACAACGCCGACCACTCTCTAATAATTCATCGCTGCTCTTTGATCCTTGATATAGCAACGTGTGGGGTAAATTGTGGCGTGGAGTTGGGTCGGAAGGCTTGTGTGCGGATCGCTTGTGTGCGGTTTGTTTTGTGGGTTGTTGAGGTGGGTTTCAGTTTGTTGGTTGTGGTTGTGGGGGTTTGGTAAATGGAGAACGTTTTTATTTAAGCCGAAGAAATGGAATTCTGATGGGAAAATTAATACGATTGATTAAAATTAAATTGGCGGTTTAGTAAAAAATAGCATTTTAACAGATATATTGTAGTATGTTTGTATCGTTTAATTCAGTACGTGTAAACGCAACGTGGAAAGCAAATTAAAATCAACGCGCTCTTCTTAACATATTCGTGTACTCGTTCGAACGACTCGACACGATCCCCGACAATCTCAAGCACGCTCTCTTCAACCGATCCATACTCGACGACTCCGCATCGAACGTCGCTATCCTAAAAGAAACTAAAGACCATTAATATTCTGTCCGAAAGAACAACACCTGTACAAGCGAACGCAGAAACAGCCCAAGATATACCCAGCAAATAGATTCGTGACGCAAGAAACACTCGCGACACCGGTGTGGAATAAGCAAATGACCGAGGCAGGCTAATAGGAAGGTTCGACCGGGTAGGAAGAAAGCGTGCGGACGGATGACCGATCGTGGCCATCCGTCAGAATTTTTGCGGTATTTCGAGTTAGAGGCGCCGGTTAATATCCACGGATACACTGCTTGAAACACGGCTCGCCCGTAATCCCGTCGATTTGTACGAGTCGTCCTCGAGCTGCTATCTAATTACAGGTACACGCGGCATATTCTAATCGCGGCCGCCAGAAGGGAGGCTGAAACGCGTCGCGATCAATTTCGCGTTTCCTCCTTTTTTTCCAAACCGTTCGGTTGTCCAGCGGATTGTAAATACACCTTGTGCTTTGAAACATGGCCGAGGATTCCGATACCGTTACCATTTCCGGGAACTTGGTGGAATCGTGTGATCGATATTGTTGAATATAGAAATTGTTTTCAGGAAACTATTAACAGATTGGTATATAGTAACTGCATAGTAGATTAGTGATATGATAAATAAAATATTTTGGGTTAATTGGGCTATTGATGTTACTTTCTTAAATGTCTAAAAAATTCCATTTTAATCGATAACATTTAACGTACATCCTTGGAACATTCGAAGGTATCCTTGTATCGAGAACGCGGGGGTGATGGAAAACGATTCTCGAGACGAAGGGTGGCTTGTACGCAAAACGGGAGTGGTCTCCGGGGGGATGAAAAGCGCCATCTTCCCATTAGACGCGAGATTGATTTTGCGAGAAGCTCCTTGCCGTAACAGGCGGACCAGCGTTACCGCGCGGAGCGCTAATGTGATTAAAATAATCCGACGATAATCAAAATACAAAGGGCCGGCCAATTTCGGAGGAGCTTCACCCTCGTAATACCATTAGGACCGTGCCGCGGCGTCCACAGAAAAATAAGCCTTACCCTTACGAGCGGATAATCGCTCGCGCCTACCCGAACGATTATTAATCAGCCTCGATGCTGTTCGATTTTTTTATCCCCGTGTGTCTTCGACCTGAACAAGGTTTCTTTTTTTTTTGAAGAAGAAGAAGAAGTAGTTGAGATATATTCGTAGTTATATTAAAATAAAGAATACAGTAAATCTTTTTATTTTTTTATTTTTTAAAGCATCTTCTGTTTTTTAAAAATTTTGTGCTATCTTTTCATATTTCTTTTTATTTAAAAAATAGTAGCGATTAAAAACTCCAAACACAATTCCATAAAGTATAGGTTTTAACTTTTTCACAGCTTCAAAAATATATAAAAATATGGTGAAAAAATATTTTTCCAACTTTTTTTACCAAGCAACGAATCCAGTTGCACTCCGATTTCGTTCTCGAAGTTCGGTTCTTGTCTCGCAACGTCCCCTGTCGTTTCCTCCGCTCCACCCCGGGGATCGGAAACTCGAAGGCGGATAAAAAGTTTATTTTAATCTATACAAATTTTAAATCCTTCGCGGCCCTCCCTGCGGCGGTGCAAACTGTCGCGACGGAAAATAAGATCGACCGCCCCTCGAACGTTTCCACCCCCGATACCGCGCTCCTTCCTTCTCGCAAATCTTGCGTCCTTCTGTCTTGTTCCGTTGAAATATCCCCTCGGAACTTTTACTCGACCTTGTAGAAATGACAATTCCTCGTATATAACACGACTGTTATTAAGATAAAATTCTTAAAAATCTCCTTGACTCCTTTACGATGCAACGTATCGCTTGTATTCATCGCTGTAATTTTTTTAAAAGAAGCAAATGCAACTGATATCGCCATTCGTAGTATCTCACGAAGAAAGTGTTGCAATCTATCGATAATGAAGCGAACGCAAATTAATCGTCGCTATTCCCGAACCAAATTATTCTTCGTTACCGTTACATCATCGATCGAGATCGAAGACCAAGCGGAAACCGGTGCCTCGATCACGGTAATCGTCGCTAATTGGCGAATGGTTTCCCATCGCGTCGATGAGCGATCATCGAAGCCACGTAATCATCGCGCGTACACGCTCGTCTCGCTCTCACGACGCTCCTCTCGTCGGAAATTACACGCGCGCCAAGTTATTACCTGGCGGATTCTCACGTGTCGCCTGCGAGAAAGTGAAGTTCCGCGCGCACCACGTCACGATCGATCGATATCCGTGCAATTAGGCGTTCGTCAGCTGACCAGCCTTGCCGCGTGAGTATCACCGAAGATCTCACGAAGGATCAAACGTGGTATGGAATGGAAGATATATCATTGTTCGTTTTAATGTCTCTGCTGATCGATAAGCGATTATCGGGTATTCAAATAAGGTTGTCAGGAAGTATCTCTGGATTGTTATCTGCTTATGTTTATATAATTTTGCTGGTAGAAATATGGTTAGCTGATGTTTATCTGGAAGGGTTGGCGTCGTTGTTAAATTTTTGGCGCATCGTTTTTTTAGAGGCAGTGACAGGTGCGAATTTGAATAAATTCGCTGATAATATTCATAGATGCTTGATTTTATATGATTTATTAACCTTTAAAAATTGCAACATTCTTACGAAACGTTTTAAAACATTAAACATTGAAAGACAACTGTCCTTAAAACCTCCAAAATCTAATCCTAAAGCTCCCAGAGTGTTAGCTTAAGGCAATTTCTGAACTATCAGAACGCCACCACTATCTAGAACAATACAGGGGGAGAAGATCGTTACAAAACAAGGTCCACGGCATGGTTCATTAATCGCGTTACGCTGAATTATTGCGTTCACCGTAATAAATCGACAGGAATCCTCCCTACGATTATAACGATGATCAAAAAATAGAGCAATAATTATTAATAAATACATTGCCACGGATCTTTCTTCATACACGAATCTTTCCGATCAAACGTTTCTCATCGACTGTTTCACTACCGATCTCCGACCTCGAACCTCTCATCCCTTAAATCTGAATCGCACTCCATTCTCAACGTACTCCACGCATCGTTTCACGGCCACTCCTCCCATCCTCTCTTAAGTCGTATCAGAAAGTAGTAAGCGCCACTTGTTCGTCGAAATTACGGTCTCGATCGTAAGTCTTAAAACGTGACCGGATTCCCGACGATGGAAACTGCACCAGCCAGACAGAGAGACGACCGAAAAAGAAACGCAGAAGAAAAGGACGAAAGAAGAAGAAGGAAGAAAGGAGCACAGAGAAAAAGGGTTCCGAGGTTGCAGTTAAATAAAACCGACAAAAATCTTCCCTCGAGGGCGCGAAGGGTCGTTTTCGGGTGGCGTGGCACGAAGACAGAGCTCGATGGAAACCGCTCAGACGGCCGCCATGTGTATAATAATGTTAAAGAATGTTAAATGCGCGAGGGTTTCGAGGACCCCGGGCCGCATACATTAGTTGTTAACAATGCTATAAAGGACACTCGGCCCGTGTCTCGCACCCCCACGAACCGACCGACCAGATTTACGACCGCTCCTTTCCGCGCTCGATTCTTATGTAACGCGCCTCCGCGACATCGAGGGGGCAAACAGACCGTCGCCTCTGGATCGGCTATGAATGAAAATATTATTTAAACGGCCTGCTCTTTCGCAGTTTCTCTCGAGAATTGGTGCTCCTCGAAGAGGTTTCCTTTGAGCTTAGGAGAAATTATAGTATCGCCTTTTTTTTTTCTTTCCTTTTTTCTTATCTCCAAAGGCGGAAATCTTGCCGAGGATGGGGAGGGTTGATGTTATACCGCGAATGTGATGTATTGGGCTGATTTTTACGAATTTTCGATTTGCCTGTACGAAGTTAGTTTTGAACGCTTTGGTCGAGAAACTAGGATCGTGTTTTGTTTCTGAATGCATACGAATGATTTTTAAGATAGGGAAACAATTTTTATGCCTTGATACAATTGAGGGTAGCGCGTAAAGAAAGGGGAGATTATTAGGTACGTTACGATGCAACGAAACACGCGTGTTGTCAAGATTTACTTCTTCCTTTCGTAATAAATAATCTGTATTACATTACGCGATTACGATGATACATTAATCATGGAAAAAAGGGTCGAACGGAAATACGTTAAGCCAAGATCTTTTTCAGCGAACAAATTATTCCAAAAGTTGTGATAAAATTAATTTTCCAGCAACAAACGAAAGAAGGTGCGGCTTCTGAAGTCCGCCTGTTCGTAATTTCATTTCCAGGTTAATTAACCAACCTGCTGCCCATCGTGCCATTACTCGAGGCGTACTTTCGTTTGAACTAAATGAAAAAAACTCGCGTCGAAGACGAAAGAGAGTTGCATTACCGTAATAGATGTAATTCATCGTGGCCACCGGCACTTGACCACGCAGCATTTCCTAAGCAACCCCACACGCGCTATAACTTATCACCCTTGTCAACTCGTGCAAGCTGCAACCCTTGTGATAATTGTTTAAACCGACCACTGACCACCCCTTTTAGCGGAGTGGTCCGAGACCGGTCGCTCCGGGCGTCGCGCGTTCGTGTATAAACTTTATGTACTTAGAGGCGAGCGTGTAGGTACTTAATTACGATTAAATTACTCCCCTTAAAACCCGTGGCGAACTTCGAAGGCAGACGCTGCCCAATAATAAATCGCCGAAAGGTGGACGCTGGTCTTGTATCCGGACGTGGTTTCTGGAATTATTTCCGACGAGGAATACTTTTGTTCCTTTGCTATTTGTATCTTCGCATAATTTCCAAGTTAAAATATTTCATTTTCAAGATCTTACCGGTGAACAAATATTTTCTTTAAATTATTCTTTTCCATCCCAATTCCTTGCCAGCCACTTGAAGGCTGGAAACAAATTCCTTCGTAAACCTTGAAGCAAAAAAATAAAAAAAAAAGAAAAAAAAACAAAAGAACGAAGATAACGCAGGTTGGATGAAAAAACAAGTATAAAATAGAAGAAGAACGAGAGTCGTGTACCTCGCGCTCGAAAACGAACATGGAACACGATGAATAGACTTTGGACGGCCTCCAAAAAATATAACGAGACCAGAACGGGGGCGATAGCGAGTGAGCAAGAAAGCAGACGAAAAAGAGGGGAAAGAAAGAAGGAAAGAAAGGCTCTCGTGGCGAGAGAAACGAGACAGGCTGGAACACTCGAACGGTGAAGCGAAACGAGGCCGGAGCAGGAAGCCTCGGAGGAGCGAGAACGCGATAGCGAGCAAATAATAGGGAAATGATTTGCTCCTTGTTAGATAAAGGACACTGTGAGGGGACTCGCGAAAAGAAATATTGCCCCGAATGAAAGGAAGTGGGCGAACAGGGAGGATCGAGCGGTGCTCGGCCCCCGGGGGAGGAAGCGGATCCCTTTTCCTTGTAACCGCTCTCCTCTTTCGGCTAGGTCGTGCCAGGTCATCCGTGTACGCGTATTCTGCTCGATTAGCAGTTAAATAACGCTCTGTGTTTCTCCTTCCGATCGTTCTTGCACGTTTGATCCACATTCTTTGCGTGTTTGGCGTTATACTTGGATCTTTGTTACATTTTTAGGGGTGGTTTTGATCGAAGTGCTTTAACGCTACAGCTACCGACGATTAAAATATACCTGTTTCTAGGAAAAAAATTAAAATTATAGGTATTTAGAAAAATATACAAGACGATATAATATAATAAAATACTAGATTATTTGAATAAAATTTATTGTATCTGTGATGTACCGAGACAAATGAATTTTCATTGGTATTTCTCATAGAAAATTATGGAAAATTCCTAAAAATGCACGGCAATAAATTTATAAAAATTCGATGAGAAATTACGAATTTGGTAATTAAAAGGTGCCTTAAATAATTGTAACTCGATGAACGATGGACAGATCAAGTTCAGCGTTAAATTGCAGAATTTGTATTTGAGAGACAGTGAATTAACACAACAGGTTTGGTGATAGATTGTTTAAGCTGTGACTTCGAGAGTATCGACGAAAAATATTTTGGAAGAACTGATGGCTGCAAGGGTAGAAATCGTAACCTCATGCGTGGCACCCGGGGGTGTTAGCCAGAAAAACACGATGGGTGTCCGATTTTCGTCCAGTCACGTTTCATCACTTCGATACCGTGTCCCATCTTCTGTTGCTTATTCCAATTCATTATTTTAACCTAGGCTGGATGATATCGCAGCATTCCCAACGATAATCGATAATGGACTGCTTACGTAATTACGCGAACATTTAACATCCGTTGCTTCGAGAAAACTTTTATAAGACTTCTCCAATTAAAGCTTCCAATTATTCATCACGAATAGATACTCCGAAAGATTCTAATTTCTCAATAGTAGTCGAGCTTTCAAATTGACTTAACTTTTAATTAAATCTCGAAAAGAGTCTCAAATTCTATCTATATACTATTATATAAAAAGAGAGCCGATTTTTACGTTCGCGTGAAACACAAGAACTACTAAACCGATCTTTCTTGAATTTTAAAACATTATTCCTGAATACTCTAGGACGGACACAGACTATGCAGCGCGTTTCAAAATCACGTTATCAACATTTAATTAATATGTAAATTTTTTCACGCGTACAACTGCTCTGCAGCTTCTCGCGCGCTTTTTCGCTAGAGAACTAGATTACCGTGAGTATATGTTATATTAAAAAATAATTCTAACAGACACGAATCAGTCACGTTAATATCTCGGACGAAGTCGAGACAGGGGATGCTAGTTTCATATAAAATACAAATCAAACGTCGCTAACCATTTTATTAAAAAATTCTCCGGAAACCAAGCAATTTCTAACAACTCTATCCGAACTAAAAAAATTCCCAAATAAACTCACGAGAGATTCTCTGCGAAACGCTTTTTAAAACTACCAGATCCTCTGTTAGGTTCACGAGATCGTGCTTTTAATCGAATCAAGAAACAAGCCCCAGATTCGTGCAACGAGAATACGAAAAAAATTAAAAAAAAAAAAAAAAAGAAAAATAAGAAAGAAAACAGGGAGTGAACAGGGTGGAGGTGCGATTCCGGGAACGAATCGGCTTGCCTTTCTCCGCTCGGCCGAGCGAAGGGTTGACTCGTGGGTTGGCGAGGAGTGTAGGTGGAGGTCGAGGATAGGGTATGCATGGCGGCGGAGAGTCCGGTAGCGATCATCAATCAGAAAGGCAGTCAGCCGTCCGTCGGTTGGTCGGCTGGTCAGCCACGTCCAACGCGTACGAAGTTTCGCGCGAGGAACGCATCTACCTACGAATCCGCGAGTCATGCTTCGACTACCGGGGCCCCCTGACAATCGATCCGGTCGTGCCACCAACCTGTGCTTCTCGGATTCTTCGCTTCCCCTGCTGGTAGAGAGACGGAGATAGGTTTAGGAAGGTTGTAGAGCGATTGAAGTTGGATTAGCGTTTCGGTATTGGTGCAAGTACCATTGTGTTGCGTCATTGAGTCATTTAGGTATCCAAGTTCGCGCGTAGGATTGTAATTTTGTTAATTTTGTCGCGTTTGACTTTGTTCATTCATATTTGGCGTTTGCGATGAACTCGGTGTCGAAAAGGATTCTTGAACTTAGTTACGTGTTTAATCGTTGCGATTAGGTGGTTGTAAGTCGATGATGTTCTGGGATTAGATTTCCGAGACGTGTGAAGGGTTTCGTCGATTTCTGAGATTCTCTCAGAGAAGACAGACTTCCATTCAAGTGTTTTGAACAACATAAACACTACGTGTTCCACAACAATACCTTAAGCGTAATATATTCAACCTTCCTTGAACACCTTACACAATACACAAATCTAGTTAGGTTTTCCTGTAAAATCTTCAATCAGTTCTCACACCTTCTCCCGATGCTTTCACCATTCTTCTAGAAAAAGAAGTATTTCACCTTAAGTCTCACGTTCTCCAGGAAAAATGCGACCTTTCCGCTATTATTAAAGTAATTTTTAATTTCTTATCTTATCTACCATCCATCCACAAGAAATTTTTTCATCCTAAACCCGAACAGCCGAACAACTCGCTTCTCCAAGAACCCGCTTTCGAGCTACCGGATCAAACGCAGGGAGCCCAAAGGTAATCGCACTCCGATAATAAAATTACCAAACTTCCTCGTCACCTTTTTATCCCGCGTCACTTCGGATGCTTCATGTTGCATGACTTTTTATCGGCAGCCTGACATTTTCTAAACAGAATGCCTCGGTCTCCTGGACTCGGCTCGTCGCGACAGACCGAACCAGCCGCGCGAAGATCTTTCATCGCGACCGTCGGCTAATTACCCCAGACGATCCCCCCTTCTACCACCGTCATTCTTCCCCTACACCCATGGCGAGCGTCTCCGTTTCTCCCTAGAGGCGGCGGCGTTCACAGCGTGGCGTGGTTTCCGCGAAAGAAAAGACGCGTAAGAAGGGAGCGCGCCTAATGTCCCTTAAAAGTAAAGCGCTTATACTCCGCGCTTGAAACCTTGACAGCGATCGTTGCTAAGTTAATTTTAAAACCGGGTATTCTTGACCACCCTCGATCGTTCCTATTGTTCGGTTTTTTCGAGCGGAACCGGTTGTCCGATTTTTTGTTTCTGATTGTTTTTTTTTGCACCTATTTTGAGGTTCGCGGAGAAGTCAAAGGGTTAATCGTGAGCGGTTCACGTCTCTTGTTTCATTTTTTCTGTAATTTTTTTATAATATTTTATAATTTTTTTTACGAATAGTGTTTTCGAGAGGAATTTTATTTCCGGACGAAACTATTATTTTTAAACAACACACAACACAGCCTTTTAAATTTGCTCGCAAACAAACCTCTACGCTACACATCCCCAACAATCTCCTTCCTTTTTTTACCACAACTTCCTGTCCACCTCGCACCCAACTCTCCACCACCATTCAGCACCCGCAAAAGAAATCCACGCTATCGCCCAAGGACCTTTGTCCTCTCTTATCGTTGTTTCCTCGCGTCAACGTCGTGCACGCAGCTCGAGCGACGAATCAAACGTCCATCAGAATAGGCCGGAGGCTTTGAAAGCGGCGCTGTTGAGCAGACGCGGCCAGAGAAGAGGCTTAACACTTTGATCGTCGAATGACTGGCGACTTTGCATTGTGAAGCTAAACTGTTCGCGTCGAAGAAGCTCGCGGACTCCGCTCCCGCGGAGTCGGCGACTTTTTATCGCTCTGTGAGGCCTGTCGCGGGCAACAGGTTTTGCCTGATCCCCGGGGACACGCCAGTTTCTCGATTACCCTGCTTTAAGCGCACCCCAAACGAAGTCATTGTACGGAGAAAGACTGTTGTTGGTTGTAGTTCAAAAGAAAAACGTCTTTCTAAACAGTGTCGCTTAACGCGGTTGTTCGCCGACGTTTCGTGATGTTCTCGATTTTTGTCCGAAATTCTTCGTTTGTTGGTCTTCCGTCGAGATTGATGTCTGGGTAACTGGCAGGGTTCCAGTCGCGTGCGCCAATCTATTCGAGACTGAGCTAGTTTTCTGAAGAGACGTATTAGCGAGAACAGGATTTTTTGAGTGCAATGTATCGAGAAAGTGGGCTGCTTATATACAAGAGGGCTCTGGTTCATCGTCAGTTCGTCCGTGGCGATGCGATTCGATTAGTATGCGTGATCGTTTAGGAAAATAACACGCGAGAGCGGAAAATGCGTGCGAGAAGAAGGCGTGCACCTTCTATTCTAACCAATCGACCCCACATTTCGGTAGGAGAAAATCTTTCTAAGCAGATCTGCACAAAACTTGAAACCTAGTATTTTTAAACGATAAACCGACTTTGCTGTGCTTTCTTTATTTTCCCACTCACGTTCTTTCTCCATTATCCATAAAAATGACGAGTAACCAAGAAACATCGATGCCTTTCCTCCACAAGATCACGAAAAATACAAAAGATGGCTTCCACATACATTTCCAAGGAAAAACAATCCCGCGCATCGTCCGGTATCGACCAAATGGTCCACGGGGCCAAGAAATCCTCGAGTATGGCAATCTTCGAGAAGAATCTCGCTTTTTCTCACACAAAATCGCGGTGAAAACATCGGCAGCGATATCAGCCACGTTCTTTTTGTCGTCGCACCGAGAAATCTTCTTCTTCAACCCTCTGGCCTCTCGCGACTCTCGTTTTATATTAAAAATGAACTGTCTTCTCCAACGACCACGCGGACGGGTATTTGACTGTAGCAGCGCTTTTATTTGATAAATCGTGCAACGACCTTCTCCGTCGGTCATCTGAATTTCTAATGCATTATTTTCCCTTGCACCACCGGCGCTATGGTGAAATGGCTCGGGGGAGCGATCGGAGGGTGGGACTCGAGGATCCACGCACGCTGTCTTCTACGATCTCCCTCGTCGATTCGACGGGGGTGATTTTGAAATCGATATCTGGGGTTTTAATATTTGTTTCCACGATTATTCGTAATTTGTTGTTGGAGGTTTGGGCGTGCATCGATGCGACGCTGAAGAAGGTGGAAATTGGAAAATGTATTTTATCGCATCGAAACGTTTGGAAGAATGTTTATCTTGTAAATTTGGGTAGGTTAAAAATAATCTAAGTATGCTTTTTAAACCTGTGAATGGGAAGTTTTATTTTTACTCGATGACTCTTCGGAGTGAGTTTATTTTTTTAAATATTAAAATTCCATATATCAATCAATTGTTTCACAGTTACGTATGATTGTCAGGTTTGGAAAAGCATTCACAGCTTGTGCAAGGTGGTGCAATTTCTGCGGACACTACTGTATAACAGTTTAAACATTTAATTTGTTCATTGACGTATTATTAACTATGTTTCACGAGATACTAAACTATTTTTTTGTGCGTGATTATTTAACTCTATTTAATTCTAAACACGTACATGTGCGTTCATTTTACTCGATGGGTTAAAAATATTGCAAACTTTAATTTATGAAACAGAATATTAAAAAAGAGTAGTATAACTATGGCTTGTAATAAGTAATGTTACAAGGCTGGTATGCGGAAAGAAGAATGCAGGAAGAGAATTGAATAAAGGAAATGAGAACATGTGAAAAAAAAATATAATAAGAGTAACGCGGTTCTGAAGGGAACACGAGGAGAAGAATATACAATGAAACCAACAATTAAATGAAACATTCCGCAAAGAACAATTCTTGCGTCGATAGTAATCTTATCATCGCCATGGTACAGTCGACTCGCTCGACACCTCAATCCATAAAATATCAAAGAAGAAGTTACTCCAAGATCACCTCGAACGCTAATTGAATGCCACGGCGAAAGGTCATCGAGTCCGCGGTAATTAACATCTACCAATAGTGTTGTTAAGTAAACAATTAATAATTTGTTTCTATTGTCGCACGAGTCCGAGGCGAGTTTCGCGCTCGTCGTCCACGCTCATCCATCATAGTTCTCGTTCCCTTCGCTTCGCCGACTCTCCGCGGGTTTCTCCCACTTTTTCGGCCGCACTTTTCCGTGCTACTTCGCGAAACCTGCCAACGGTTAAACGGTTTATAAACAGTCCCGGTCCGACGATTTATTAGCGGAGGGTCGCTCCAAACCAACCCCCGAAACTGCGTTCGCGTGCCCCGCCGCGCGATCCCCCTTTCATCTTCGTTTCTTTTTATTTTTATTCCAGCAAGATGGAATTTTAACTCGGAGAAGGTATAATTAGGTATAATTGTAACGTGTGATTTCATCGGTTTTTGTGGTTAGCTGGTATTTGGGGTGGTGGAATTTTAAATGTCAAAGGGGATGGAAGAAACGGTGAGAAAAAAGTTTTGTCAAATTAAAACATTCTTTTGTACGAGCAATTTGCAGAAATTTATTGAATGTTTTACGTAGAAAAGGTTTTTTCCTAGCATGTAATTTTTTTTTTAATTCATTCGTGACCTTCGATTAAGTTTTTTCTCCTCGTGACGCAAAGTGGTTTATAGATCGCAATATTTTACATTATATCGCGATCTAACGCTTTCAAATAGATAAAGACTTCACACAACACCCTTTTCTCCGCGAAAGCATGATTCACACCGCTCGTGGAAGCCGACGTAATCGGTGAAATTCAGCGAAAGCGCGAGTACCAGTGCACGGGTGAACACAATTAAAAGAGAAACACAGAAAGTTAAGCCAAGCACCGTTTAATCTCCCCATAAATCTTTTTAAAACAACTTCTGAAAATTCTGTTTCGATAATGAAGTACACAATATATTCGTTTCTTATCGAAGACGAGTGAAGTCTTCATTTTTACAACCGGTTTCCTTCGAGAAGTAGCTATCCTCGTTTTACGAGTGACTAGAGCAACCGAAGGAAAAACCCTCCGAGTTATTCACGGGCGCCGTTTTCCACGAGCGAAAATATGGCCGCGATGTCCCCGTTGCCTTGGAACGTTTCCATGAAATTATTATTAAAGCTGACTATCGCGGTTTGTCTCACTTTGCGGCCGATTTGCATGCGTCCCGTGGAAAAAATTCAAGTATCGTCGACGTATGGTGTTTCAACCCCCTTTTCGAGACACGCGAAAGATGGAGAATCTGAGAAAATTCTTTTAGGAAGGGGATATTTTAGAAACTGAAGCGAATTCTTCTCAGAAGCGACAAGAAAAATTGTATTTTTATCTGCTTAATTATTCAATACTCTTGTTAATAATATCGAATATTCGAAAGACGATTATTCCGCGTTTCGGAAATATTTTCGCAACACCATGTACACGAATATTTCCAGGAACCTCTCGATCTCACTTTTCACTCCACTTTCGGTATCACAACCATTACAAAACCTTCAATCAATCGCCGATTTACATCGACGACCATCGAACGTTCCTTTTCAAAAACCATTCGTACACCGGCGTGTCCACGCAGCTATTATTTACATCTCACTAGCACCGATCCCTTCTGATCAGATTTCCGCCGGCACTTTTCCGCGATTCATCGAGTCCGCTCGAATTCATCAATCTTCGACGAGGGGTGGTGAAACATTTTTATCGAACAGCGTTCATTCGAAACATCGAATCGAGCCACGGACGATAAAAGAACAGAACAAAACGGGAATACGAATCGGGCGAACGTTATCCTAGACACTCTGATCCGCGCGACAAGGTTGAAAGTATCGCGAGGCGGAAGCAGAGACGCGAGGGTGGACGGAATCGGGAAGGAAGAGGGCTGCCGGGCACCCCAGGCTTTTATAGCGGCCCATTTGGCGCAACAACGAGCGTGGAAAGTTCTTTTAGTGTCGGGCCACAGATTCCCTGGTCGAAATATGCGCACGATTATGGGGTTCCGGATTATCAATTTGTTATACCGTGTTTATTATTCGAGCACCGTCGCCCGAACCGCTCGCAGATGTGAAATCTGTGTTGTAACACGGATTTCGTGTTGCCGATTCCTGTTTCCACGCACGCTTGCCAAGTGTTCGGCGGAAAATTGTAGTAACTGTTACCGTAAATTTGTTAGGGTATTCCTCGTTCCTAGGGGGGTGTGTGTTTTTGTGATTTTATTTGTAGAGGGTTTGTGAAGGAATCGGTGTTTTTATCGAGTGGTCGTGTAGCTTGACGAGGTTGAATTTTTTTCTTCCCCTTTTTTCTGTTTCTCGTGAATTAATTTTGGAAAGAAGGAATTTAAATTGATGTTTTTAGCGACAAGAATGTTTGAGATATCTTCCCTTCGGCAGGAGTCGCTGAAACTTTTCGATTCGACTTTGTACAGCGTTGCAGAGGAGCTGATAAGAGGGGCTCACGAGGATTTACGTCGGAGAATTGAACTATCATTCGATTTTATGACCGAACGAGTTCTTGGTCTTCTGTTTTCGACGATTCAGCCACCCACGGTCTTTTCGAATTTAAAAAAATCGAGCTTCGCTTGGAACAGGAACCTTTCTACAAATTTAACATCGCGAAACAACGAAATAACAATGTTTCGCAAGATTGACGAATTAAATCCAGTCAGATCTAAACTACCCTATTTCTTCCATAGCGTGCTGAACAAAATTTCCAGAAACTCGAACGATTCCTTTTTTTCGAGCGTGTGCCTTATCCCTCGGTTAAATACGTTTCCGGTGATATCATAGTCTTAAGAGCACCCCTCTGCTTCTTTTCCGTCTTCCTTTCTTTTTTTTTTCTTTCTTTCTTTCGAGCAAACGCAGCGGCTTCTAAGGAGCTCGCTGGGTAGGATTTCCTAGGAGAGTTATCTCTAATTCGCCGCGGATTTACTTGCCAATGAATCTTTAAATTAGATGCTTCTCTTTCTTTCAGCCGTGCTTTCTTTCCCCAAGCCAGACTCCTAATCGTTCAATCACCTTTATCACGGAATCGACGAGAATCTCGTCTGGCTTCTTTCGGCGATCTCTGTTCCCTCCGATCTTACGTGGTTCCATTGTGACGTTGAGTTACGTGTAGCTGTACCAAGTTTAATTCATTGTCAACTTTCGTTACCAATATGTTACTTGCTTTCGAAAAGAGTAACAAGTATAAATAATTCACTTTAAATTCCACCGTTTTTTTAAGCACCAAAACTTCATCCACGATAATTACACGTACACTGTTCTTTATTTATCTATAAATTCACAGAAAATCCTTTTCTATGTCACTGTTGGAAATATTGCTTCCAGAATATTTATGTATCTCAATCTTGAATATTTACGCAGCAGTACTGTGCGTTGCTGGAAAGATAAGTGGAAGCAATGCGGGTCTGATTGGGCAGACTGTGATAGATCCACCTTCTTTTAACACAGTTATAAGGACAAAACGCACGTATGTTTGTTAATCACCGAAATAATCACATCTATGCATCACAAATGAGAAGTAAACGCAAACAGGTAAATCGAGCGGAGTAACTTCTCTTGCCTCTGTACCGTCCCTTTCGCAACTTACAGTAAATACGTCTCGATAGCTCGGCTGTTCGTACAAGAAGAAGGAGAGGACAACACCGTTCTCGCCACTCGATTACAAACAAAAAAAACCTAATGTAAATTGTTCAAGTCTTCAGATCAAAGATTCTGACAAAAAAATATGAATTCTAACAATCACCATCAAAGCATCGCAACCCCCAATCCAGCACACAGACTACAATCCATCCGTCTCCAAGTCTTCGTTCGAAATTTTCAATTAGCAGCCTCGCCGGCTGGAGCTTTCCTCGAGGACGTGTCACGTTCTTCTCTCAAGACAACCCTCGTTCCCTCTCTCATGCGTCATCGTGCTCGTATTAAATTCCAATCTGTAACATCGACGCGTTCGTTTCCACGCTTCGGGTTTCGTCCTCCCAAGAAGAAGGGTGAACGGGGAACGACGTCTGATTAGACGAGTTATTCGGCAAAGCCCAGAGGCGCGAGAGGAACCGATGATGGTTTGCTCGGTAATTCTTGCCGGATCCATGCTGGCAAAAAAGCCACGGATCCAGCGGTGTTTTTCACGATGGCTTGTTCGAGGCGTCTCATCAGTCACGTCGCCGGCTAGCAAAGCGGAGGCGCCAGCCCAGAAGACTCTCCTTCGAAACGCCGATGTGTCAATTAATCCCTGCATCCCCCGGGATACGACTAGGCTAGAGGCTGGATTATCATTATCCTCCTTGCTATCTTCTTCCAGGATGTCCCACCCTGCTGTGAGACACGGTATCTTCCTTCTTGGCAACGGGGATGTTGTCTTGGTGGCAAGGAGACGCGGCACTCGTTCGTTCTTCCCCTTGCTAATTAATATCGTCGCGATGCTTGCGGTGTTTGCGTATGATTGTTTCAGGTATTATGAGTGTGCAATGGTTTTGAAGAGACGTTTGGTAGAATTTTGTGGCACGATGCTGTGATTGTATAATGTTGGGATAGTCAACAGCGACATCGTGCGAATATTATACTCGTGTAAGGATATTCACTCCCGTTCATAAGTCACCGGACATTTGTAGGTTTTGAATAAAAAGCTTATTGAAGTAAACGTTGAGCAAGATCTTAAGAAGATAGTAGAAATTAAGGTTTTGTATAATGAGAAAAAAATTTTTTATTCCAAATTTGTTGTGTCCGGTGACTTATGGGCGGGATTGTATATACAGGATGTCCCAAACAAACCGAAGGACCCTTAAAGGAGTGATTCCTGAAATGATTCCAAGCAACTTTTTCCTTCGCGAAAATGTCAAATTCGGCTTTGTTAACGAGTTGTTAACGAAAAACACCGAATAACTTGGAGTAAATCAGAATGAATCGAAAAACTCATTCAGTCTTTCTCGCTCTGTGATTGATCGATGTTTATTCGTTAATAACTTGTTAAACTATTTTCAGATTACTAGACTGAGAATCACCAAATGTAAATTATATATAACGTTTCAATGTTTTGTATTTGACACCCCATTAAAGCAACNATTGTATATACAGGATGTCCCAAACAAACCGAAGGACCCTTAAAGGAGTGATTCCTGAAATGATTCCAAGCAACTTTTTCCTTCGCGAAAATGTCAAATTCGGCTTTGTTAACGAGTTGTTAACGAAAAACACCGAATAACTTGGAGTAAATCAGAATGAATCGAAAAACTCATTCAGTCTTTCTCGCTCTGTGATTGATCGATGTTTATTCGTTAATAACTTGTTAAACTATTTTCAGATTACTAGACTGAGAATCACCAAATGTAAATTATATATAACGTTTCAATGTTTTGTATTTGACACCCCATTAAAGCAACGAGTAGTTACCATTAACGTGTATAGTAACTGCTGATATCATAATAACCCAAAGGGTTAACTATTAGAGTGATGGAAGATGATGGTTAAATTGAAAGGAAACGTTCCTTCCAGCTGATACGAATTTCTTGAATTCTAATCAAATCAAAGATAAATTGAGTCGTGATCTGACAATTGATGCTAAGAAGCGACTCGATCTCAAGAAGCTCATCATTTTTAGTTACTTTTCTCCACCTTGTCGAGAGTTCGTTTCTCCTCTAATTGCGACTATTAAGACACGCGGACACACAAACGATAATGACAATGCGATGGGAAAGTCTCTCGCGATATACGAAGAATAAATCTGGTCGAAAAGATCAAACAAGCGGTCACACGAGAGCTCTCTGCGAAACTACAAGACCCTAACCCACTGTTCCTCGTTGTCGCTTGAACCTACTTCATCCCCTATCGCAATCTCCTCTGACTTAATTCACAATCCACTTCATCTTCGTTCTTCCACGCATCCTACGTCTTAAAATTCCCTCATAGAATGTCGGGTCATCGCGAAGGGGTGTCGTCCAGCGCGACGATAAGGTCCGAGGACGAGAGGGTCGGAGGCAGAACGTGGCCACAGGGAGGCAGAGAGAGACGGCGGAGAGAGGATCGGTGGCAGAGAGCGGGCCGCGTGAGTTATGGCCGTCCCGACGCTCTCTCCCGTTGGCCCTGGGCTCAATTTACAGATGATTCCGCGTGTTACCGCCTGGCCAACGGCTGGTTAACCTTCCTGCCAAACACTTAATCTTCCGACGTGTCCCGCGACCGAATCGGGCCGCGACTTTCCACGGATTATCGAGCCTGCGACGGACCAACGGGCTCGAGATAAATGAAAACAGAACACGGTGACCGTTTTGGCTCCGTTTGGCCCGTAAACTACTGGCCAACGTTGTGATCGCGATGGTTTCGCGCGACCTTGCGTCGAACGATTGCCAGGGTCCTCCGCGACAGATTTATTGATCCTCGATGGGACAACAGCCAACAAGTTGTTGCGAAATGGATCGCGATTCTGTACAGTTTCCTGTTTGCTTGCCGATGTTCTGGATCGTTGAGAGAGGGTGTAGAGAGTTTTGTTGGTGTTTGAGATTAGAATTTGGTGGATTGATGCATAACTTTGTGTCATTTACCTTCCGCGAACTTATTAAATTAACCCCAGCGGTTTTAAGACTGTTATATTTTTTGTCTCGAAGAAAAGTTCCCAAATTTAATAATTGATTAACTTTTAGAAGATTTGAAACACAAATCATTGTCTTATTTGTATCTGATCCTATTATAAAATCGATGAAACACAATTTTAAAACGCGTTTTTATTCAAACGATGCATTCGTGGATTAATAATGGTGGGGCTAAAACTAACCCCACATGGTTCAGGGTGTATCTTTTATTTGCCTGATTCGCGGAGGGTTAACTCTGGTGCTCAATAAAGGACATTCAATTAAATTGTACATTCTTTTCATTTATTCATATGGAACAGCAACGTGACGCTGTAAAATAATATATTTTGATGAACCAATATCAAGTGGCAGATGTGACACAGTCTGAATCTATCCATCAACCCCGTACACGATTCTACAAGAATTAATTATATGTTTCGAGTAAGAAACTCGATAAGTCGTAATACGATGTAAAACACCGAGGACTAGGAAATTTTGCAATTCCATTAATTACCAGAACGACATGATGACACCCAGTCAATTACACCGCACGCTATCAATGCTCGGCCGTAACGCGATACTTTGGTATTACTTCACTTCCGGTTGCACAATTCGTAGACGGCACGTCGGTTCGTAGCAACAGGAAATTACATTAGCCATCCAACAACTCTTCGATAACAATTTTCCCTCGTACCGAGCCTCGAACAAAGACACCGATCATCCACTGTATTCGACGTAAACAAAAAGAATCTCAACACCAGATGAAATTCACCGTAACAATCGAACAACTCCTGCACAGGTGTTCGCCAACCGCTCCGAAGAATGGTTTCGTCGACTAATCGATGCCAACCGAGACCTCCAGGAAACCTTAACGAATGGAACGTAGTCCTCGCGATCGGTCGAAGACACCGGATCCCGAATTCTCAGCGGTCGGTGAACGCGATCCGTCTCCGGAAGACAACTGACAAGGAAAGTTACGGAGTTGACACACACCGATTTTGATGAAATTTTGATATAATATATATCTCGAAAAAATATTAAACATGTGTTTTTTTATGTCGCTCATCGTTCATTTCGAAGAGGTGATATCAGCCCCCAAAATATGGAGTGAAACATTTATTTGACGATATATCTCGTAAACTATCGGAGATAGAAAGAAAGTTTAAACGTACGGTTTGCCTATTTTTCAATGACAAATCCAACTGTGTAAAAGGTTTTTAAAAAAATTAATTCGTTTAAAAACTTTTACACCCTACTTTGAGGAGCAATATCGACTCTTCAAAATGAACGATGGTAGATATAAAAAAATACGCGTCTAATATTTTTTCGAGATCCATATCGTACCAGAGTTTCATAAAAATCAGCGCGTGTCAATTCCGTAACATTCTTCGTGAGTATGTATCGAACTAATAGAATCATGCTTCTCGTTCCGCTATTCTGAGGCATTCGCTTATTACAAGCGATGTTAAGAGAAGCGTTATGCCACTGCGAAGAGTCTCGTACGTAGATGTTGTATACGGTTCCCCGGAAGACAATAATTCATCCTCGTTGAAAGGGTTCCGGAGGGCCCGCATGTGTTGGCCATCGGTCTATCGATTGTCCGCGGCGGTTCACGTTCCGCTGGCCGATACATCATAATTTGCCGGCGAATGTTTACGAATGCTTGGGAAACACGCGGTTTTCGCACGTGACGAGGCCCAGATGCCGGCCGGCCGAGGAAAAGGAGTGGTTGCCGACTGTCATTAGCCGTCGGACAAAGGGCACCCCGTGGCGAGCCGCAATGTGTCGTTGAACGACGTTCCACGTTCGCTATAAACGAACACGCGGAAGATCCTAGCGTTAATTGACTTGGAAGACGGTAATTTCAACCCCATTTAGCGAACCTTCGAAACGAATCATTCTGTGAATTGTCGTGTGGGTTTGTGGTTGTTGGTAATTCGACTTACATGGGGGATGGGGTGGTTTTCAGTTCGATTGGAGGTTTGATAGGGGCAGTGAGACAATTGTGAAACAAGTGTACAATTTACAGGATAATTGTAAACGATTAGACGTTCCGTTTGATGAATGGAAGATTGATAGATGTTGATGTACGACGGATCTTTGAATAATGAACGTTTTGTATCGAAGGATGATGCTTTTGTTGACAGGCGAATGGAATGGACTGTTTCTTGACCGAAATTTTCAAAGGGTTGGAAATAAATAATAGAACAGATGTAACAATGATTAGGAACTCCGGTTCCTAAGAGTATTAAGGTTTGTTGGGGGTTGTGGAACAATTGTGGAACGAATGCAGGATTTACAGGATAATTCGCGATTGTGTTTACGTGTTCTTGTCTATAATTGATTCATGTCGTACAATCGTAAACGATTAGATGTCTCGTTTGATGAATGGAAGGATGATAGATGTTGATGTATGACACATCTCGAATATTTCTCCAACGAATGTTTCGTATCGAAGGATGATGCGTTTCGTGATACACGAAGACCAAATTCGTGACGTTCGTTGGTCTCTTTTTTGACCAAGCTTTTGCAAAGGGTTGGAAATTAATAGAACAGACGCAATAATGATTAGGAACTCCGGAAGGAGTATTAAGAATAATCGCAGCGGTATTCGAGCCACGACCGGGGCGATTTCTATATCCATTAAAGCTCTGTAGAAGGGTTGTAAAACCGTGTGGAGTAAGAGCGATAATCGTCCGTGGATACACGCCGAATCCTACGAGCCAGCGTTAATTGACTCGAACGTTCGTCGTTTCACCCCCGCGGTGCTGCTTGGACTAAACGAGCCCCTGAATTGTTCTGTGGGGTCCCTAGTAATTGATATCACGACTCGCGCGATAAAGACTAATCGTGTTTCTCGATTTACAAGCGGAGTGACATTCGGATCGATTCATTTAACCATCAACGTCGAATGGAGAAGAATAATAAAATACTTACAATCACGTATCGCTTAAAAATCCAATATTCTATAATTCCAAATATTTACAAATCCCCTAAACCCAAAATTTTTATAACCTGTAACCTGTAAATAATCAAACTATCGATAATCGATGCACATCGCCATCAATTATCGCCTAATACCTATAACAAATAATATACCCTTTCAATTTCCCAAATCGCTTCCGAACCTCTTCGTCTCGTCCACTTTCTTCGACCACCAAATCACCGCCGCTTACCTTGCTGGTTACTCTTTCTCGTCGTTTTCTTCTCCTTCATCCACGGATACTCGGGCACGTTGACGTTAGGATCGGCGACCCCGTGAGGGTCCATCATCGTATGGTAGCTAGGATGATGCGATCCAGGGCTGATGGATCCTCCGGTTCCCGGGGAATGCTGAAGACTAGCGTCACCGGCCAGCTGAGGCAACGCTGTCATGAACTCCGCCATGGAAGGTTGGCTGTTGATGAAGCCGGTCTCCGCGGAACCGCATGTCGGATCCATGGCTGGATGATGGGTCCCGTGCGGGGGCAGCCCGGCAGGGGCACCTGCCCCCGCGGCCACCGTGGCCAGCCAGAAGCCACCCCCTCCGTCGTTCGCCAGGACGGGTGTCGTCGGCCTCGTCTTCACGCTCGCGACCTCCTTGCCCGCGTGGACCAACGCCTCGAGCTGCCTGCCGGCTGGCTGCACGCTTCCGGAACCGTCTAGCTGCGATGGATCCTCGCGGTTCTTTTCCGGGAGCGACAAAAGTTGATGCTTGTCGCGCATGGAACGAGAGCAATTCTCGTTCTCCCAATCGTTTGCCTGTGTTTCGTAACAGCGATAGGACAGCGTGATTTTTCCTGTGTATATATAGTCTAGAGGTGAATCGGTTTAGCCGAGCGTCGGCTGCGCCATTGAGAACACGCGAACAAGCGTTACACCTTGAAAGAATCGCCTTTTACACCGGGGTTTGAGTAAACACCACGAGTCATAGTAGGAGGACCACTTTCCACGAAGATTCTCGCATAAATAGAAGGAAATTGATCAGACGAATCTACCGTATACCAGCGACCACATCTGGTTCCACTTTCTGTATTCACCGGGTCATCTCTACCGAGTTCACTGGATCGAAGCACCGCGGCGCACAGAACACCAGCCCGAGTACCACCGAACCACAACGAGTCCCGCGGTCGGACCACAACGCGGAAGCACTTTCACAGAGATCGGTGGATCGATGGACGTCGCGCGAGATCGGCACGAGAGAGTGGCGCGCACCGGATCGCGTACGCCGCGGCTACCAGGAGCGTTCCGATCGGCCGGAACCCAGGCAGGCAGGCTGGCTAGGCAGGCGAGTCAGCGATCGCGATGTACACTTGGCGAGTGAAGTGACGTAGTGGTGGAGGAGAAGGAGGCGGAGGTGGAGAGGTGGTACGAGAAGGGCAACGCCGGAGAGGCGAGCTAACCGAGAGAAACGGAGACAGGGGAACGGAGAAAGAGACACGGTGGTGGGAAGGGGTCGAGGATCGAGTTCGATGGTGGCGGAAACAGGGTGCACCAGGGGCGAAGGGAAGAAAGAGGCGGTTGGCGGAGATTTGCGGAGGTTCGCGGAGGTTGGCGGCGACAGAGGCGACAGAGGAGAGAGAGAATCTCGCGGTGACTTCCACTCGAGCCAGGCACCCTGACGAATTCCACGGAGGTCTCTTTTTCGCTTCTCCAGTGTTCTCCGTGGCGTGTCTCTGTTGTTACTGCTGTCTCGTTTCCTCCGTCAAGTAGGGGGGCCCTGGCTGGCGCGGCGGCGTCGGGGTTCTCGTCGGTTCGCGTCGAGCGTCGACTCTCTCTCTGCGTGCCACCGGGCTGCGGGAGAATCACGTGACTGAGCGCTACTAGAACGAGTCGACCAATGAGGCGGCGGTATCG
The DNA here is from genome assembly GCA_019453375.1 of Ctenoplectra terminalis. Taxonomy (NCBI): domain Eukaryota; kingdom Metazoa; phylum Arthropoda; class Insecta; order Hymenoptera; family Apidae; genus Ctenoplectra; species Ctenoplectra terminalis. The sequence goes on along the minus strand of SMSQ01010566.1, from coordinate 1,085,078 downwards.
CGGCGGCGGAGGTACAGCCCTCCGGCGTCGTAGGCGGGCTGGACGCGTCGAGGTCTGAGGGCACGGAACCGGCAGGGTACGGCGCGAGGCTCCGGAGCCGTGCTCTCTGCTCGCCGCGGAGCGGCAGTGCGGCCGGCCGACTCTCTCCTGTTCGCTGCCACGACCACGAGGCCGACTTGGGCGGTCATGGATTCCGGCGCAACTGTGGGCGGGACGCGTGAGCGCGCCGCTTTCGACGACACGCCACGTGGAGGGGAAGTTCTCACGTGCTCGGCCACGCGGTCCCACTTCCTTCGGGGGAACGGCCGAGGAGAAGGTAAAGATCTCTGGCTGGTGGATGGATGAGCTTGGAGTTTCGTCTGTTTGGTGGAATGGATTTTTGGCATGTGGATGCGGATCGTGGGTGATGGAAGTTATTGCACATTTTGGAGCGTATGCGGTTTCCTCCAGGAGTTTTGGGGTGTTTTTTGGAGGTACTCGATCGTGGATTTGGATGGAGTATTCTTTGTGGATGATTTTTTAATACATTTTGTGACGTTGGATAACGGTTGTGAATTTTTTGTACAAAAGCTTGTGTTATTAATTTTTCTCATACGTTGTCTGTTCGGTGACACGCGTCTGTACTGTACGTTACACTGTCTTTTTCTACTTAATTCTTCGATATACCATCGAAACGATACACGTTTGATAAAAAGATATACAAAGCAGGTAGTTTACGAAGCAAAAAAATAATAATACATATGCAGAAAACGATGGTCTGACGCTTCGTGGGATTTAAACGGTCCGCCAATCATTAAAGATTGCTAGAAAATCGTTGAAAATTTTACGAGGGCAGTAAATTCGATAGTAAAATCAGGGATGGGACCGTGGATGTGACGTTGTCGCAACGGTTTCCGGCTGCTGGGGGCGCCGGCTGGTGTTACGACGACTTGCCATGGGGCAGTTTTGATGACAGATTACCCTGATCCGCTTTGTGGAGTAGCTCTCATTTAGACAGCCGGTTTGATCGAAAACTTTGGCACCGCTTTATCGGACAAAAAATTCGTACCACTACCCTCGTTGCACGGTGCACCCTAGAATGTAGATGAATCGCGTGCAACTTCCTCTTTTCTTTTCTTCTGACGCATCAAAGATACGGTTGAGCGCTAAGTTTTTTCTTCGGGGTGGAGCGACACGTTATACAAATTCAGATATGGGAGGAGAAGCATTTGTTATATACACATGCGTATGCAGAAAACACTGATGGATGGTTAACGGTATGGGAAATTAGTCCAATTTCGGGGTTTACCTGAACGATAAGATTTTTCCATTTTTATTATAAACAAAATTCCCCTCAAATACACTGTTCGCTATTTTTTATCGTCGTATTTATATCGTGGCAACTCCGACAAATCTCACTCAACTATTTTAGAATTCGAAACATTTTCACCAGGAAGTGATTTAGAAATAAAAAACTCCGCAACAGATATGTATCCGTACGCTCTGAAAAATTGATCCAAGCTCTATCGGATCGTGGCAGCGGGTTAGAATCGAAAATTTTCGACACAGAGAGAGGAAGCGAGCGAGAAAGAGAGAGATTGAAAGGGCGACAGCCGAGTCGCAACGCGAACGAGGGCGCGGATGGCTCAGAGCGGAGAACGAGAGCGAGAGAGCGCGAGAGGGAGGCGAGCAGCCGCCACATCTGCCGCCAGATTTAACTATACATTACAGACACACGATATGTCAAAGTCCTATACTTCATATCGACTCCGCCATTTATTAAAAGTTTCATCGCGCGCACGCCACGGTGCCGCTCCGCTCCGACCCCTTCTTCCTGCCGCGTCGCGAAAGAATATAGGAAGGATGCTCGAAATATACGAACGAAAAGTTCTTCCAAGGAGGAATATGGCCTGAGATGCAAGGGGTGGCGGATACCCGAGCCTCTGGGGACTCGAGGGATCTTTCTCCTTTTGATCGATTCGAAATTCCGATTTCTTACGTGTATTGGATGCTTTAGTTTGTGATTTCTTGAATTTATACTCTGTTCAAGCGTTTTGTATCCGGTAGAGATCGAATTAATTGTGGGCAGAGCTGCAAACATTTTTTTTTATATTACAAATAATCATTCGCGACTTGAGAAGCGATCTCTGATTTTCCAGGAGTTTTTTATTTCAAACATCGCGGATAAGTCTGTTGAATAATAACAGGTAACCTCGAGTATCCTTCGCTGAACTTAAAAAAAGAAAAAAAAAATACAAATCCGTTGGAAAAAATTTCTTCCTCTTTTTTTTTAGCAGCGCTGCGTGTTCGAATCCACGAACATTCGCGCTTATCTTATCTCGGGCAAGCTTAATAGTAGAAAAATGGGAGATTCCTGGCGAGGTCCCTTTTTACGATACTGGAATTTCTGTCTGTCAGTTCTCTCCGTTTCCTCCGGCTGCCACCGATTGCGAAATGAAGTTTTATATTAAGCTTCGACTTTCCTCTCTCTTTCACCCTTCCTTGTTCCTCAACTCCCTTTCTCGGCTCTGCGCTCACTCACCCCTACCTCTCGTTTTTTCTCGACGCCTTCCACCTCGCCCCTCGCACCCCTTATATATTTACGTACCGATAGATCGTTATGTCGGCGTTTGCATATATATTGACATCGCCACCCCTCTCGCGAAGATGTCTAATATATAGGCTATCGAGTGGCATAAAGAGACTCGTGTACCTCATCCTAGTACTCTTTTTCAATACGCTCGAGGACCGTTTTATACTCACGGGATTTTGTCCTCGTTTCATCCTGGTACCGGCAGGTTTTCCGATCTTTTTTTCCAAACGCCTGATCTCGAACTTTCAGGTTGTAAATAATGCAAGTGTTTGAAAAATTCGATCGCGGAGTGGAAAATGTGTCGCTGGAGAAATTAAAAAATTAACGGGAATATGAAATACTAATCGCTAATAAATTGTATATAAATTGCTTGGAAAATATTGGCATTACTAATGCAATGACCTGGCAATCCCGTTCTTGGATGTTGCTTAAAGATTTACTCGAGGTTTCGTTTAACTTCGGTTTATTCTACTTATTGATTGAACTAATAGCTGAAAAGTCAGTCAACGATGATTAATTAATTATTCGAAACCAGAAACGGAAACTTTGTTTCAACTTACCAAAGATCTGAGTCGCGAGGCTGGTTTGAAAAACAGTTCTCTTCGTAGGTCACATCCGCCATTAAAAATAAACCATCTTTCGTCGCCATTTTAGCATGGCATTCCGGTCTGCGAGCGGGGTTCGATCTGTCAATCACCGGATCACCGAAACGAGTCCTCTCCGCAAGGGAAGCTTTCGCCCTTCGTTCACGAAACACGACTCTTCGCCGACCCTTCCAACTTTTTCCTTCTCGACGTCCAAGGCAAAAGCGAACTCGTTAAAGACTCCAAATAAAATCGTCCCTTTCTCCCACCCCCTTGGCTAGCGGTCGCAGGAAACGTTCTTAGTTACTTTCGACGTTCGAACTTTGCCAGATCGCCGTGTCTCCTCGTTCAGGGGTGTACTGTTATCGATCTATTTCGATTGTACCGAGAGTTATTATTTTTAAACTATTTTTTCGATCCAAAATGATTTCAAGAATCTTGTTTTTTATGACTGCGTTTTTTAGAATCGAAGCCAGGGGAGTATTATTATCGATTTATATCGATCGCATCGTAGGAGATTATTTCTAAAATATTTTTTTTTCTTTTCAGCATTTTTTATGATTGCGTTTCTCAGAATCGAAACTCTTTTGAACGAAATTCGAATTATCAAGAGAAAAAAGAGCGATGGATTTCGCGTAAAACGCTCCAACAATGATACATTGTATTAAATATTATTGCTGCGCTTCAATTTTTTTAAATTAACAAATTCCGAATAAACTCGCCAATCCACGGTCACAAATTTTCCCGAAATACAATGCAGCATCCACCAGCCACCCCCAAGCGTCAGGTCGCGAGAAATCCCTGTCAAGAGGGTTGCAAGGAGAAACAGCGGCGAAACTTGGCCAGAAACGTCTACTCGCGGCGCGTATCAGCGGTGGCCAGGATATAAGCAAATTAAACATGCATAATTAAAACGAAATAGCGACGTTCCTTCCGTCGCGCGGTGGCGCGGTACGGAGGACCTAAGGCGAGGAAGGTCCTCGTAGCAACATCTGGCCGCTATGAAGTATAAAGAGGCATGCGATATCATCCGCAGTGAATGCTTAATTAAAACCTCAGACTCCGGCACCGAGCTTCCCCTAGTCGCTCGCTAATCGCAAGAACTGCCACTCCCGTTCAACCAGGGCCCTCTTCTGTCTTTCTGCCTGCTGTCCTCGTTCCTCCGTCACGCGGTTTCCTCTCTTTTCCACCGCAGCTTTCGTCGATTCGATGCACAGGCTTCGGTTAGGAGGAAAAAAAAATTTTAGAGGGAGGTTACTGAAGAGGTAGTCTCGTTTAGGGTTGTGTTTAGAGGTTTTAGTCTGGTATATTGGTATTTTCATCGGTTTAAGGGTAGCTTTGGTGTTTGATGTCTTCCATCGATATGTACCTGATTTTTTGTGGTATTTTGGAATTTTAAAATAAACAAATGATCTTCAGAAATTTATCCCACTCTACGGTAAAGAGTTATTTTCAGGGTTTTCATTTCCTTTTCTTGGTACTGAATTTTTATGTCCACAGAAAGGACAATCGAACAGTAGAAAATTGAATATACTGGAACTTAATTAATCAATATTGAATACCATAACACCCACAATGGTGAGCAAGTGTTATTCATGGTCACATAAAACGTGATAAATTAACGATCCTATTTTTACAAAGCGCAGTGGTAAAAAAGATTTACCCTCGTGAACCACTAAATCACTTATCTCGAACGTAACCTTAAAACATTCCACCTAATCGCTACATCCAAACGAACCAGCACCATCCATGTATTTTCCGAAACATCCTCGATCAATGATGGATCCATGGACCGATCCACCGAGCCTTATCGTTCCTCGTTCCAGGAGAGGATCGGTCTGCCGGAGATCCTTCTCGGTGGTGACTGTTACAAAAGAGAGGGATCTCCCTGCGAGAACGCCGCCCTGGAACAAATCTACCCCGGAGGTATACAGGGCAGGTCTAGGGCCGACACTTGGCGCAAATTGCCCCAGTAAGTGTAGTGCATTAATCTTTGGTTTGGTTTGCTCTCGGCCACCGCGTGTGTTGCGGTAGCCGCGTTCCTCTCGTAAACCCTCGACACGCCGCACATCCTGAAACCTTTTTGGTATTCCGCTTCCCTTGGAGCGCGTGTCGCCTCGTTCGTTTCTAACTGCGACCAGATAGTTGCTCATAAGTGCAGCGTTGGACGCTGATGGAGCATCGATGACAGAACTTCCTGCGTTTTGGGTTGATTGGTTTTCGTGGGATAATTTTTATCGCTTGGGGCTGACGGTGAGGTTAGGGTTGTTGTTACTTGTTCAATTGGAGTTGAAGATGTCTGTGAAGAGTTGCCGGTTGGAGCTCTTCATTGGGTAAAGGTTAATGTTCTGTTTATAATTAACGTTGTGTTCATTTTAAATTCATAAGTAGAGGCGAATCGGATAATTTTCTGTTTGACGGTGAAATAGTAATATTAAAAATTTAGGAAGTTAACCATATATTATAAATTTGTAACAAATGCCCGTTTAATTTTAACGTTAATGACGAAACATTTTTTTAGACATAAAAATCTTTCTTTCGACCGAATTCTTATTTTCATCCGATTCGTCTTGGTTTATCCTAGAAAGAGGGATGGAATTGCAAATGAAAGACACGAAAGACTGTACGTTTATGAGTAAAAGATTCGTTGGATTCTGTTCGTAATATTCAACAATTACAATTTACCAATCTAAGCTACGTTTTAAGTTTCAAACAATCAGTACAGAAAAGTCTTTATACCCTTAATACAAAGTTTCTATTCTTTTTAATCGAAAATCGTAATTTTCTCTCGCCTCGGTTACAATTATACCTCAGCCTGGAACTTGAAATTAGAATAAAACGCTTCTAAAGCTAAACTTATTCAGAAGCAAGTGCTGTTACGAGATTGCCAAAAGTTTCATTCGCGCTCACCCCTTTGCGGTGTTTTCATCCTGTTCTCCAGTGGTCACCGAATCCCTTGCAACCCTTTTGTCCTTAACCGGCCACCTTAACCGTAACATCCGCGCACTTGCCACGCAGAGGAACGAAACCCGAGGCTGGTGTTGCGTAATGCGAATACCGTGTCGCATTCCAGGAACTCGGGAACCCGAGAAACCCTTCTTTATTCGATTAAATAAATTGGGAGCGATTAGGTCGACCAGGCACTGGCTAATGGAACTCGATAGCCGGTGATGAGCAAGGGTAATTAATGGTGTCGATCCAATGGCGTTTTGTGTTTATTTTCTGTAATTGTTGCCATATCTTCGGTGCTTTCTTCCTCTTTTTTATTACTTCTAAGTTCCCCGATTTTATAATAATAACATAAGAAGATCGTGGATCGTTCAAAGAGGGTTGGAATTGGTTTCTGAAAATTTTCATCGTTGCACTAATTGAAAAGGAATCGCTAAAACAATTTTAATGAGAATAATTATAACGTTTCATGCGTAGATAAACTCTTGCATTTATAAAAATAAAATCTTCATTGGCGTTTAAGAATTGCAAATATGGTTTGAACATTTCTATAAGTTACAGCAGTCGCGATAAACGATAATTACTGTACTTTGAGAAAATTTCAACTACGATAGTGCACACGGAATCACCGGCAGGTTCTTAAAGAATTCATGCAATCTCCGTCGATTGCAGCGTCGTGTTCGAAACACGAAGCCGCGTATACACCGGGTATCGCAAAGTGCGGTTCGGAGCTTGATATTAGGCGAAATCACTCGCCAGTCTATCCACGTTGGTGTTCCCAAATTGCAATATAATGACGTCGTAAGTCGACGAATAATTGCGGAAATTTGTATATCCAGCCCGCTGGACTCCCCGTGGCCTCGATAACGCGTTCCTCGAATCCAATGAATTCTTTATACCGGGACTCAACTTCATACCTGGCGTGTATTTATTCTTTCATGGAAATCCGTTTCATGTTTCAGGCAGGGTAGTCAATTTTTTTCATCAATCAACGATTAAGCACAAATTTTCTTATACCAAAATATTAAAAAAAAAAACTATTGGAAAAATAATTAATTTCATCAAGGAAAGCGCAAAGCATCAGATTTATTTCTTTTCGCCACTCTCGAAGCATCGTTTTCTGAATCGATTGACGTGCGCGCGTAACGATGGTTGGCGTTCGTGCGCTTAGGTGTATCAAGTTATCCGTGTGCGGCCCCAATGGCATGGTTCGAACTTTAGTCGTCTCATCATCCCCTCATGGAGCTTGGTGACTTGCACGCTCGTGACTTGGCATCTCGGTTATGTCGATATATCGTCCCTTGGTCAACGCGTGTGCGTTGCTTGTTCACAGGTCCATTTAGGCCCGATGCAGACGAGTGACTTTTGTCCTTGCGATCTCGCTGCAATCATACGTTCGTCTTCGTTGTTTTTGACTTGAAAAATGAAGAACGATATATGATCGCAGCGAGATCACGCGGACAAAACCAGCTCGTCTGCATCGGATTTTATTTTCTCAGATAAAATCGTTACTCGAACGCGGTTTAATAAACAAGCGGAAAATTCGAGGAAATGAAAATTTGGCCCAATTCATCGGCGTGTTCGCTGTCTTCCTTAATTGATTCGTGGACAAGGAAACGTCTCGAACGAGAAACAAGGCAGAACGAAGGCGTACAAAAGTTTGGTGAAGACGGTCGATCGACTGTAGCACAAATTACCTCTTTAACGAAAGGTTACCTATTCCTTTCGGTGGAGGATCGAGCTCAGGAGGAAAGATGGAGTGGCCCCAAGGGGAGAGGACGAGCCTCCTCGAGGAAGGCTACGTGGTGTTTGGCCCTCGCCGCACCGTCTTCCCCGCCGTGACGTCCACGAGGCGGTCCAAGTGACAAATAGATGTACGCGGCGACCGCACGATTTACTCCTTGCGAAGGGATAAAAGCTTCCTGACAAAATCCTGCTGTGACAGCGGATCCCGTCGTTCCGACCGTGTTGCTTCTCTCCCGCGACTAATCGTCCCGCAAAAAAGTCTGCGACTCGAACTTCCAACCGGGGTAAAAACCGCTCTGACTTTCCGCCGGGAGTTTTAACTGGCGAAGCTGTTTCTTGTTTGAGTAAGTGACCGACGTGAAATCGTAGAATATTGAAAGGGTTAGAGTTTCGGGTTAAAGTTCAGCAGAATAGAATTTTGGAATAATTGAAAAATTCTGCGATCATGCGAGACGAAACGTCCATTTTGCGCGAACCAACAAAATTTGTCTACTTCTGTACGATAAATTTGGAAAAAAATCTCAGCGTTGGCTGGTTCGAAATGGATTTATCTCTATCGCCANAAGTCTGCGACTCGAACTTCCAACCGGGGTAAAAACCGCTCTGACTTTCCGCCGGGAGTTTTAACTGGCGAAGCTGTTTCTTGTTTGAGTAAGTGACCGACGTGAAATCGTAGAATATTGAAAGGGTTAGAGTTTCGGGTTAAAGTTCAGCAGAATAGAATTTTGGAATAATTGAAAAATTCTGCGATCATGCGAGACGAAACGTCCATTTTGCGCGCACCAACAAAATTTGTCTAGAGAGAAATTTTTATAATTTTTCCATCGGACTTTTTTCCAACACCAAACTCCGTTTCAACTTAGAATTTTCGCATCGAACGGTCGTCTGTTTGACGAAGTAACAACGGCGGCTCGATTAACAGGAGCCTCTTCCATTTTCTAAATAAGTCTCCCAGGGCTGCTTCTTACGCGGCGATAAGTTTGAAGCGCCTCTCTCTCGAGCCAACAGAGCGGCATGAAGGACCGGGCGTCTCCTTCCGGTACTCCTGCTGCCTGTATCTCGACGAGCTCACCCTTCCACCAAGCCACTCTCATTATTCCGAGGAAATTAAATATGTCACCTGATTCTTAAAGTTAATTGAACTTCGGCCGCGTCTCGAATCGGCCCGGTCGACTTCTAATTCATTAGGATAATGTATTTGGGGCTGCGTTTAGGTTGAACCGCGCTCTGTTTCGCAAAGGCAAGGGAGGTATTGCTTAACGTAATCTCAAGACCCATCTTTGGATTATGCAACAGTACAGAATACGTATTTAGGTTCTCGGTGTTATAATATGACTTTAAGTCAGTGACTTTGGTCAATACTAATCGGTAGCTTAAGATTATCGAATAGCAAATCTTCGATCACGATAAAGAGAAATTCTCCTGTTTTGTTAAGCGAAGATAGAAATTGTAAATCTAGATACTTCGAACGACTAAGGACTAGATACGTTAAAGACAAAGTTAAGTATTTCCAAATTACAAAGCAACTATTTCGAAAGTTAACAAATTCTAATCTCAAGCTTCTTTCGCTCCTGCGAAACGTGTAAAAAGAAAAAAAAAAATGATAAAATCGTTTCAAAAAGAAGATTATTCCGTGAAAGCTTACAACGTCAACTCTTTTATGGTTTACTTAATTCGTTAATCTCCAAGTTAGAAACATTCGCGTGGCTGATCCTGATTCACGTCCGGATCATTGCGGGCGATTTACCGAACGCTGATTTATCGTATCCAGTGGAGACCGAGCTCGAGCAATAAACTCGAGCAGGGTCTAAATCCCTATTTTACTTACCGACCGGTCTCAAGGCTGCAGAAAAACAGAGATGGAAAATGAGCGGGGAGGGAGAGCCAGGCGTGTACTAAATTTAAAAGTAAAACCTCCGCCTTTGTTGCCGAATCCCCGCGCTGAAAGAGAAGGTTGCTCTGCTCCTTCGAGCCATTCAACAGATTTAAATGGGCCCGGAGCTCCGCGACCGATCTTCTCTTTTAGTTGTTTTAAAATACAGACGCTACGGGTTCAACGATACGTGCCTCGGATTTATTTCGATCGACCTCGTTCCATCTTTCTTATTTTGGTCGTTCGCTTCGTTTTTTTCTGGATTGCAATTTTTAAAGTATTTTTGAGATAGTTTCGTTGATTCTGTATGGAGATTTTGTAACAGTTGTGAACATGTTAGGTCATCGTGCTGTTAAGGGTCATTCAGGAAGGGTAGTGGTTGAGTTTTGCGCGAACATAAAAATCTCTATATAATATGTAGGTATATACATTAATATCAGGCTTTCGTCATTTCACAATAAATTTAAAATTACGACAAAAAAATTTCAATAGCAAAGTATACCTATTCCTCAATATTGAATCCTAAAAAATTATGATCATCTTCAATTCCGAACCAGGACAAAAAAAATCCCTAAAACCCCTAGATTCTAATCCAGGAAATAAGTCTATGGTGTACAAGCACCAAAAAGATTCATCCAAGGTGTCTGTCATTCTCGTCGCTTCTCATCCAACAAAATCAGCCGCTTATGATTATAAATCTACATCCGGCGCGGTGACCGCGCGAGGTATTATTCAAAATTAGCGGGCCAGCGAAAGCCGGAAGTAGCAATTTGGCCGGCGAAGAAGAGGAGAGAGAGCAGTGGCGCGAGCCACTTTCTCGCCTCGGCGTCTCTCCCGCTGCAACAAAAGACCGGTTAATTATGATTCTTTTATGATTCGATTTAACCGATCCCCAGAAACGCGGAGGAATATCGCGCACAATGTACGCCGGGAATTAACGGACTATTAGCGCCGGAACAATGGAGCCTTTTTCTTGCCGGCGAGGGCCGTCTTTCGACGACAATGGGATCGATGTAACGCCAGTTCGTTGGAAACTCCGCGCGATTGTAGCAAACGGACTTTAACCGGCTAATTTGCCGCCTTGCTTTCGTCTGTTTCGCTGCCAAGGCGAGGAAAAAGTAACCGCTCGTAGGGTTTCTATTGAGGGTTACAGTGGAGACGATTGGAGGTGTAGATTGTTTTTAAAGCGTTGTAGCGAAAAGGGTTGAAATGGACGAGGGCGTAAAAACTTCTGGAAATTTATCTTACAATTTTCTGGGAAGCATTTTCCTACATTTTAAGTAGCAAAATGGCGCGAAATTAGGTACTGTGGCTTCCTTTTTCCGAGTACAAAATGGCTGTTACCGTAAAGGGGTGGATTTTTCTTTTGTCAACGACTATTATCTGAATCGTTAAAAATTTCTCTTGATTTTAATATTCGTAGGGATCATTCGGTATCGTAATCCAAGATTTTTTATTATTTTTGTCGAAACACAGTGGCGTTATATTTAAGTGTAAAATTTTTAGGAAATGACAAACCTGCTCGTAAAGTGGCCACCTTTTCCGGGAATAGCACGAGCGAAATTAATCTCAGTAACGAGAACAGGGTCTCGAGCATGCTTTCGGGAAAGACACACGGAAACTATGAGAGCGGCCTGGAAAAAAGCCTGACCCATGACCGCGAAGCACCTGCCATAGCCATAAAGGACAATGATATTTTTATAATTGAAATTAATTGCAAGTTGACCGTGCGCTGTTGCACGACCCGCAATAAAAGCGAGAACCCGGAATAACTGGTCGGCTAGACCAGCAAACAAAAGAAATACAACGCTAAGGAGACGGTCACGAAAAGATATGACGACCTCACGTTGCGTTTAACAATATTGTAAGTTAGCTTACAATGGGTATTATTGAAATTTGCAATCATGAATATACGATGGTTATCGGATTCGGTTCGAATTTGGATTTAGTTACGGTTACTTATAATTACCTGGTGTCAACGATAGACAATAAAATAAAAATTGAAAAGTCCTCTTTTGAATTAAAAATGTTTAATTTTCTTGAATCGCTATACGATTTCAAGTAATGATGATTACACCTTGAAGAATTCGATTAGTCATCCGCCATAGGAGGATATTAAAATACTTACGCTTCAAAGCAAAGGCCTCAACCTAAAAATAACCGATCCAACCCGTATTAAATAATTTCCTTCAAGTTCTTCAATTTGTCTAACCCAGAAATTTAATCAAAGAAACGAAGCATTCGTGAAACGGACACGATCCTCCAACTTCCACCGCCTACCAATGATCCAATGATTACATCACGAAACAAAAACCAGCGAGAAGAATACCGTGCCACCGGGCTAGTGAAACAATTCACCGCTTATTCTCCTCCTACGTCCAGCAGGGAATCATCAGCGCGGGACCAAGGGAGTAAGAGCGAACCACAGCGATTGTCGGCTTGAATCGGCGATAAAGCGTCCGCCATGAAGGGAACACGTAAAGGAGATGCACGCACCCAATCATCAAAGTCGCATTTTCAGTGTAATGGGTGTGTTTAGTTGGTCGTGCACGTTTGGAAAGGGACGAAGGAAGGAACGATCGACTGAGATCCAGGCTTGCGAGTCCTCGATCGTGATCGAGCTCCTCTGCCACCAATAATCATCGTACGGCCGCAATTACGGGCCTGGGGCGTCCAATCGGGGGCCTCTCTTCTTCCATGACATCGTACCACTCTCTCTTTTTCCCTGTTTCGGTCTTTCTCGTTTCTTAGCCACTCTATTATTAGGCAGTATTACCGTAATGCGGCGACCAGCATGTCCGGGGCCAGCGAAATGGCCGCCATAATAGGGACGGACGCCAGATATCCGGCGTTTTCCTCGCAGCGTCTTCTTCGTGCGATTATTGTGGGATAATGAGGATTTTGGTGATGTTTCTTGGAAAATCTCACGCTTCGTATTTAGCTTTATTTAGCTGGCGAAGTTTTGCTTCGATAATGTTGGAATTCATATTTTGTTAAAAGTATATAATCGTAATATTTTTGGTTCGAAGTCTTGAATTATTTACATTACGCCCGTTTTACGTTTCTAATCGCGAGGATGGTGTTAACTTCTTTTTCTTCTTGTACGAACCACTGAGATATTAAGACATATGAACGTGCTGTGTAAATATTCAAGATCAAAATATTATATATAGATATTCTGGAACCAATATTTCCAACAGATGGTTTTATTTGAATGGTCTCCGTTTTTTAGACGAATGATTGTGATAACTATGTGGTTTCTTTGTTACATTATATCACAATTTTTAAATATATTTCTAAAATTTATAATTTAGGAAGTTTTCAAATATATTTATAAAATTTAATAACTTAAGAACTTGAATTTAATATTAAGTTTTTGCGTTCTTATGGACGAGTATCATACGTTAGATGGCATAAAAAACGAGCACAAGTCTGTTCAACTCCGGCATCAAGATCTCTCAATAAATGGTCGCGAAGAAGTTCAAAGAGACTTCCAGCGAGATCCTTCCTCCAGTATCCGCGCTTTTCAATATGGAATCACGCGATAAACGCTCCCCAGGCAAAGACGAGAGACGTATCTTCTCCGGCAGATAGGGGGAACTTTATAACTTGGCTACGAGCAACAGCGAAACAAATCGCGCGACTGGATCTCGTGAGACATCCGGTTTCCTTGGTCGAAACTCTCCCCTGATTTCTGTAATATTCGCCAAACGAGCAACCATTGAATTTACGTGTTCACGAATGCTCGTTGCATTAAAAACACACACGTGTATTTCGTGTTCACGTTTCTCAAAAAGTAATTTTGTAACTTCTAATCGATGAAAGTAAGAATTTTTTTTCGTTCACTTTATATTCGGTTTGTTTGCGAGGTTGGAGGAAAAGAATGGGGTTGCAGGATACTTTTCTTTCTACTTAGCTGTGGCTAAGTTCGCTAAAAGCTCGTGTCCTACCTATCGATTCTCCGGTAACGACGACCGATTCCACCGCAAGCCAGATAAGGGAAGATATTCCGCCGCGGCACCTCGGTCGAGCGCATTTGACAAATACTTTTCAGACAAACACGACGAACTTGTCGAGCGAAAATAGAAATCGGAAACAAATGTCCGTGTTTAAGAAAAAGTGAGGAATAGAAAATCATTTTTCTTCTCGTATCGGGATTAAAGTAGTATAAACGAAGAGCACACTAGACGCCTCTTGTTGTAAGTTTCAGAAAAATGAAGATTATCGGAATAACACGAAAATTGTTCCCTAAAAAGAAGATTTAATTGTTTTATTTTATATATTAANAGCATGGGTTCTGCGAAAAATATTGCAAACAGACGAAAGTCTAACAATCAAGTCGCGATATTAATAGAAAGAATAAAAGATGGTCTCTAAAAAATCTTGCGGATGAACTCAAGCATCGATTTACTACTTCTTTCATTTTAACCAGAAAGAAAAAAAAAAATTCATTTAAAAATTCACATATTCGTAAAATCAGCCAAATACAAACAACAAAATCGATATAATTATACTGAAATCGAGCGAATTCGAGAATGAAACGCTAGATATAGCTTTGAAACAAAGTCGAGTTGTCAACGGTGTTCACCGGTTATCTGAAATCGCGAGGCAGTCGAGTTCCTAATATCTCTTTTTCGGGATCGCGCGCGTAATACACACGTCGGGGCGAAACGCTGGTCGCTATATAATTACGCGCCTATCGTCCCGGGGTTGTTTCGTACGTGGAGGCTCATTGGGCCGCGGAAACGAGCCGAGCTGCTTGTTATTCCAGCAATTTCAGCCCATCGAGGACCAACCGACGCACACTCGATCACGAGATAGCGATACCGGCTAATAACAAGGTCCGTCGAACACGTTGCAGTCGTTGAAAGGGGCGGTGAAAAGAATATTTTTGAGGCAATCGACCTCGATGATGTCGCCATTGAAAGTACACGAACAATAGCGCTCCATTAGCGACGTTCTATGAAACTTAAACAGATTATTTAGAAATTTTTTAAAACTTGTTTAGACGTTTTTTAATGTTTTTTAAAAATATTGCTTGTCTTCGTTTCGTCGTTAACCCTGTTACAGCCCTCGAGTTATTTTTGACCCAATCGAGTTTTCCTTCCGTTAAAAAATTTCCTAATTTTAAGGAAAATGTGAAACACTTACCGTCTGTATGCAAATTTAATTTCTTCAATTTTGCGTTAAGCATACATTTCTATCGCAATTAGGAATTTTTTTTAGTCAAATTAGTCATAACAGAATTTGAGGAACGTAGGGTTAAGGTATTAGAAATTTTTTCCGAACAACTAAAAATTGAGGATAATTTTTCCAAGCAATATTTTCATTTCTAAAAAAGCTGAATAAGTTTGATAAAAAAGAAAGCGAAGGTTATACGAACCCAAGTTCCTAAATACTCTATCAAAAATGGAAACCAATTCTGACGATGCATAAGTAGAAAACCGTGTTTCGTCGCAAAGAAGGAGCCACCAAATTGACGAAATTCAATAATTGCCAACTTCGAGACGAAATTGATCGACCATCCCGTGCAACCATACTTCGAAACAGGGGTGTGAGACGAAGCGAGGCGCGCGCGAAACTTTTT
This sequence comes from Ctenoplectra terminalis, assembly GCA_019453375.1. Lineage (NCBI taxonomy): Eukaryota > Metazoa > Arthropoda > Insecta > Hymenoptera > Apidae > Ctenoplectra > Ctenoplectra terminalis. The sequence goes on along the minus strand of SMSQ01010566.1, from coordinate 1,069,767 downwards.
ACCCCCTTTAGAAGTTGAAACAAAGACGACTCGCGTGACCAGAAGGCGTGCCACGTGATACGCTACGCGAATCGTCGGCTCGACCAATCGGCTTTCAGAAGCAACCCCGATACAAAACGTACACCGGCGTGCAGCTTTGATGTTTCCAGTCACGTGACCCACGACTCGATATCAATTCGTGACGCTAAGTGCGCTTTCGCGTGCACGAGCTTCTTTTCTCGCGGTGGAGCTTTAAGGACACCGCTTCCGACTCGCCTTTCCAACCTTTCCCTCTCTCTTTCTTTTTCGTGTAAAAATCGTCGAAAACGTGGCTCGTCGGTATTAACGATCGCCTCTAATCGTAGAACCAACAAATTTTCGCTCGATTCCAGCTCGATAGCGAAATGGGTGTCACCTTGTTCCCCTTTTTTATCGCTCGTTCTCGTCGATCCTTTTAATTTGATACGGCAAGGAAAGTTGATTCTCGGGTAGGGTTATACGATGTTGATTAATTCCGTTTGGAATTAACCCTTACGTGGACAACCAAAATGTTCGCGGTTATTGGACAACCGGGGTACCTGGGTGTTTGCATGAATCTTTATTCCGAAAGCGTAAATCGAAGGCAAATTTTCCAAATAATGGGAATTCGGAGCGCTTTCGCGACACGTTCCCGAGAACGTAACAAATTAGCAATGGAAATATAGAAATGGGTATCCGAGTACCCTGTTGTCCATATAAGGTTTAATAGAGTATGGTGACGCATTCGGTCGTGAGCTAGGAGGATGAAAGATGTTTGGTTTATTAAAAGAGAATTAGTCGGCTGTTCGTTTCAAACATTCAAACATTTTTATTCTGAGTCACCTTTTGTTGTTAAGATTCGGACTGAATTTAGTTGCGTTTTACAGCGCTGGAAGACAATTATCGCTAAAAAAAACCGTACGAACTTATTGGTCAAACTAATAGTTGGACAGAATTCGTTGGTTTTTATCGCGCCGCGGGATATCGATTCGAACGGGTTTCTTTCAGCGAGCAGACCGGCCGTTCCCGTGGACAATCGCGATCAGTCGCGAGATAAATCGTGCATGATCATCCATAAGTGGTTACGCTTTCGATAGTGTCAACAGGAACAAGTTGTTAGCTCTGAAGGGCAGGCTCGCGCGTCAGGCCCACCCCGGGATTCCGGAGCGTTCGTGATGGATGATCGCAGATATGCTGAAAAATGGTGATGGATGAAATCTCGCCCGCTGTAAACATTGACGGAATCTGTTACGTGAATTGTAATAAGTTATCCCGCTGCGCGTCTTAATAAAACGGACATTTCGCGGCCGATCCGTCCGCCGGATTCTGTCTCGCGCCCCAAGCCGATTCATTTAAAACCGATTTGTAAACGTTCCCTTCTCCGTTTCGAATGCAAATCGGCCAAATTGCAAGCTTCAGCTCTTAATTGTATCGCAAATTGGCGACGGCTGAAAAAAGAGACAGGTTAGGGATCGGTGGGTGGATGTTTGAATTTAATTGAAAAAGGATACTTTAAATTGTTTCTCTGCAACATAAGGTTGCCATTTTTGTCGGCAATTAACATCGGTGGAAACGTTTTATTCATAAGTTCTTAATTTCTAACACGATAATTTCGTTCTTCATCGTTTCATGAAACATCGATACTATGTTTTAACAGTACCATAATATTATAATAGATTCTTAACATCGAAATTCTGTAATTTAGCATAAACTTAATCAAACTTCTAATCTCGAACACCCGACGCAACATCATACTCGAAGAATTCACGCAATCTCAGCACCTCTGGTGCTTTCTCTCGAGCATCCTGGTCATTATCGATTACCATTTTTCTTGCACCGCTGAAAGCTCGCGCATCGACATCAGTGTTTCGGTATCAACATTCCACGGCCGGGAAAATCTATTCAACGATACCGAGGAATCGGCGAGGTAATGGCGATAACGCCTTTACTCTCAAGGCTAACGAGATCGAACGGTGGTAAGCCTGATCTTCGAGCGCAGGAATTCGCGGAGTCGAAGAGGAGGAAAGGAACGACTCCTCGCGGATGGTGGCAAAAAATCGGCAAGGGCGGACGAGATTTGATTCCCGGTGACGTATTAAATGTGTGGTAGCAGCCAGTGGTGTCAGGGGGATTGCTTTAATCAGCAGATTAATTCGTCATGGCCTCCGCCGCGTAGCAACGTCCTTTGTCGGCCGCTGGTAAAATATGAGCCAACGTACATAATCAACTATTTGTGGTAATGAATATTATGCGGCCGGCGCGCGTGTCATTAATAACGTCCGCGGCCGTGCCGCGTAATCTGTTTTTTCCTTCGCATCCGAGCGTGCATCATGCGCGCGAGTTGCGTCTAAGCAGTGAAACCTTGGGAGAAAAAAAAAAAGAAAAAAGGCCGTGCACTTTGCATACGCGAGAGGAAGGTAGTTTTTGCGCTTGTACTTGCTTTGATAAGGTACAAGGCGACGCGAGAGATAACATTCATGGAACGTGTTCTTTTTTATTATTTTTTATTTATTTTTCTTTCGATTAAGCATATGTATGGTGCTTTGAAATTTTTTGAATACTCAGTACAGGATTGCGGGACGCGTAGAGTAGCACGCGGTATAATTTGCATTAAAAAATTTTTTTTTAGATAAAAATCGTATACAACCGTTTGAATAATTAAGCAGGGTAATGTATGCTAGTTAATTCGAAGAGGTTTATGCACCTCCGCTCGTTTAACGGTCAACGCGACCGAGAAATACACAACGCAGAGAGGTCAGTTTCAGTGGCATCTCATCGCGAAGGAGACTCGTTCTCTCTTTCCTGCCACAAAACTCTCACCTCCCGGTTTAACCCCTCCTGGACAACTTCCCGCGGCGAAAAGACAAATGAGCCTGAGGTGAGAACTTGCCCGATAAATACCAAAGGCGACACACTGTTTGACCAGGGAGCATACAGCCTGGACCTGGGCAAGAAATACTGCGTCGTGCCCTCCCTTCGCCCTCAACCCAGCCGTCCAGTCTGTCTACGGCCCGTGGCCGTTTCCGTCCTTCACCCTTTGCTACAACTACCCTCCAGCGTGGCTACCAGGCGAGCTGTTTGCAGGATTTCTTTTCGCGTTTTTATCTGCTTCTATCGTCTTCCGTGTTCTTTGTTCAGTTAGTCGTTATCGATTTTTATTACTTTTGCAATTAGAAAAAGTGATGTTCTCGAAGAATTTCTTTAGCGCATTAAACGTCACGGCTGTGCGCTGTGATACTGATTCAAAAATATTTGGTCGCAAGAATAGTTGGGAATTTGAGAAGAAAATTGCAAAGGCCTGCGAAGGAAAGTCGTATCTTCGTTTAATGTGATTTAACAGAAAGATATTATTTTTTGAAATTAATACTGTCAGTCCTCGGAAACCAACCACGCCTAAACAGAAATTTCAGCGTGGTGCTTAACGCGTTAAGGGAATTATCACGCTTTGTTAATGAACAGACCTTGAGTGAGTATTTCGGTCTCATTGTCCTTCGTTTGCGCAGCCATGGAAGAAGATTCATTTACCCTATCCTCGTGAAAGCTTGCGCGGAGTGCGTGTCACGAGGATCTCTTTTCTTCCGGGGCAAACCGTGTCCGGGCGCCGCATTAATTTCGTGTATTTAACGGGAATGAGTTAAATATCTGTCCGGAAGGGTTCCTCGGTCCCGAGTGCCATTTGTGGGATCACGAGCGAGGAGAACTTTAACGCAGAAACGTCCCCGGTTATCTCCTTTGTTTCTCTGGTCCTCTCTGCTCGTGGCTTCGAGACAATTTGAAAGATGCTTAAATTAATAAAGCAGAAGGAACGAGTTTGATTTCATTCCTGCAATTATTTTCATGGATTTAAGATATACTTATTTCTTTTTTTTTTTTTCTGTACAAGTGACGAAATTTGTTCACGATTCGAGAATACCGAGAAAGAAATATGAAAAGGGAGATTCAGGATCGTCGACGCCGACAAAAAGCCGTGTTTTTCCGAGAGTGAAAAACTATTTTGTGCTTTTAGCCGAGCCACTGACGGCGCATCATTTTTCAACGGCGCCCTGTCAGACGATTGGAAAGGGAGAGGAGTACTGTCAGTGGCCGGCGGCCACGTCAAACGTCAACGCAGCCTCGGCCCTTCTTGTTGTCCTTCTTTTTTATCCCGTTCTTTATTCAATTTTTGGCGATTCAAAATACTTTGCATCGTAAAAAAGAAACATTTCGAAACAATTGAAAAAACCTTTTACCATCGTTTTACGTCGAACTACCATCGATAGGGGTAGTTCGATTGTTATGACAAACCAGAATTCTTAAGGCAACAATCTAATATTCTTCGATCACCTGATACTTTCAACTTTTTGACTACACATCTTCACCGTTAAAAGAAAAAAGAAGTGCTTCTAGAATAGTTAAGTCCAGTTTAATCAAAATTGAAACAAAGTAGAACCCCCGTATCCACAAGTGATAAGTTCTACACGATCGATGATAAAATCTCTATCAACAGTCCTAAATTCCACGACGCAACAAATCCCCAATACCCAATTCGAGCCACTCTCTCAGAACTTCGTCCCAGGAGAGACCAAGACTCGCAAGAAGCCACGTAGAATGGGCATCGACGCTCGCGGCAGCGACTCCTAGGTGATGGATGGGCTTCTGCTCGAACAGTTTCGTCTATACGTGCCACGTATCGTTTCCCCAATTAAACAATTGCATTCACATCCATCCATCCGTCGGTCCGTCCGGTCCGTGAGATCGTGGCGAACGGGACCCTGGTGTTCTCCCCTCATCCCTTTGTTCGTCGCCACACACTGCCCCGTTCGTCCCGTTTCCGTGTTCCTTGCCCTCTTTTTTCACGAGGCTCTGCCCGTGTCCACCCTGTCCGCGGAGAATTCCGCCTCGAAGCGGTTTACAATTAAATTGTAACCGCGTTGCTTGCAATACGGCGGCTACGTGACGCGACCGATCGCGACCGATCGCGTAAATTCTACTTGCCGACGCCTCAATTTCATGCAAATTCTCCTCCTCCCCTTGCGCCGCGATTTCGTCGCTTATGAGAGCGCGAGAAGTCGGTCAACGATCGCGAGGAATTTCTAACGGTGTAGAGAGAATCCTATGCGGAGGATTTCTTTTTAGAAAATTGATTTCGGGGTTGTTTAGGGGTGTGAATGGAATTTAAACTTTGTGATCTCAAGAAATGGTTACGAATTGTTTTTTTTCTTTTTTTTTTTTAATTCCAATCTGCAACGAATTAACCCTCGTGTGGAGCTTTTGTCTATTTTGATTCAATATTGTTTCATAATTTTTGAAAAAATTTCTTTATTCTAAATCGAAGAGTTATGTAATATTTTCTAATATTGTGTTAAAGATTTGTTATTCTCAGTAATGAAAATATTTTTTTTCCGTGAAACGAGAGCATTACTTGAACGGATAAATCTTGAAGATCATAGCAGAGTTAATATCTAGTGACTGTTTTAATTCCAACAAAAGGATTTTAGTATTAAAAATATTATTTACCAAAAAATCGTCGGTTCTACATAAATATCGTTAAATCCGGTCGAAATCGGTGCCGAAATATCGAGAACGTTTCGAATCGACAGTGGGGTTGGCGAAGGTGGAGCAGGAGGAGGCAATGGGGTGGCGAAGGGAAAGAAACGAGGGAAAAAGGGAGGAAAAGAGCTGGGTTTGGTACGTAGGGCACGTCCGTGGGACCGCCGCCAATGTATGCTGGCCGCATAAACTAACAGCCGCATCGGATTTTACATAAAATTCCGACGAGAGCCGTGATTTCAGGAGATGGACGGGGAGACGTGACGGACCAGCCAGCAGTCATCGGTTACAACGGAACCGGTAGCACGGAGCCGGTTTGAATTATGATTACGGATTACACGTCGTTGCATTCCGTCCACTCCTTTTTTTTTTCACCCCTGTCCGCGGTTGTTCCTGTCGCGGCGCGTGTCCCTCTGTTCCGTCGATCTTTTAACCCTTTTTGGAAAATCTTCTATTACCGTTGCGTGATCGAAGATTTGACGAACGTAACGAATTTATATAAGGGAATATGAAGGTTTCTTCTCGTTGACGGTTCAAATGTTAGTTTATAATTCGATAAATTAACATATTAGAAATTTTGTAAATTTATCATGGTACTTTTTTAGGGTATTTTCTATGATTTTCTATGATTTTCTGTAATGCTCTGTAATTTTCTACCAAGAATATAGATAAAGTTTCTCTCTTGCAATACGCCTTTCTTCGGTGGAGATTAGTATACTTTAATCATCGGTAGTTATGGCGCTAAAAGGCGGTGAACAGTTTCTGTATAAATAGTTGTTACAAAAAGTACTAATGTTATTCCTCTCATAATTCGCTTTCAAGTTTTTATAACAAACCTAGAAGAAATTTATCTAAAATAACCAGCTCCACCCCTTCGCAGAACCCCATTGTCCCCACCCACATTAACAAATTTCGTTTGCACGGTTTCACCGAATCGTAGAAGCTCTGTATACGATCTTTCACCTGGAATTTTCCGGACTTTCTTCGACAGAAAGAGCAAAAGGAGAACTGGGGCCTGGCAGAAGCAGAGAGAGAGAGTAAGAGAAAGATGGAGGTATCCGCTCGTGCGACGAGGTATACAGGTTGTAGGATGGTACCGGTTACACGCGGCCAAGCTGTAATAGGGTGAGAGAGCCGGAGGGTGAGCAGCTCGGACTTGACTAATGAGGCGGCGCGTCCTCGACGTTATTAGATCGCCGAAAGAGTTTTTGAGGATGCTCTGGCTCCGGCCAGGGACGAATCCACCGCGAAGGATGGGTAATGATACGGCTGGACCCCGTTTCTTATTTGTCAAACGTCAGCCACAAAGACGTTGCCCAGTTGTTTTCGGGCCAGAAGGAAGTCTCGGCTCTTCTCGGAATGATAATCTACTTGCAAATGCGACCGACTCTCTCCTCTTCCTCTCAATTCTTATTCTCTTCTCCCTCTTTCTCTTTCTTTCTTTGTCTCTCTCTCTCTCTCTCTCTTTCTTCACGCTTGAACACGGTGTTTGTTCTGGCGAGCTTTTGTAACGGAATTCGAAGGTGAAACTGGTGTTCTGCGTTACGCAATTATCAATAATCATCAGGGACGCAAAACGGAGAGGAAAAGAGAGACAGATGGGGAGAGAAAAGTGGTAGCAGCAAGTTAGTCGTTTCCACAGAGGGACACAGTTTTCTTTCTCACGGAAATTTTCTGCCAGGACGGGTTTCCTGCTGAAATCACGCCAGGCGTAATTGCGCGTGGTCAGGAAGCGAGCGATTTCTCGCGGCTGCGCGACTTCGCTCGACACCGGTGATTGGGAAATTTTTATCGCCAAGCATGGCGACGTTTACTCGGCTAATTGGAAAATTCTGCTTGCGACGGGAAGTTGGTAGGGATAAGTGAGCGTTGCGAATGTGAAGAATGTTCGTTGGTTATTGATTTTGTCCGACTTCGAGTGAAAAAGTCGCTGGGAATTATATTTATTCTAAACTAGCTCGTTTCTTCGTTTAAATAAAAAAAGACTGTATAACTATGATTTTCGTTGAGTTTGATGATTAAAAGCTAGCTTCGTACTTAAAAAATAGACATAAATTCTAGTTTCTAACGATGAAGAAAAAAGAGAAAAAAATAGAAAGGAAACAGAAGGAAAATATTTTCTATGTAACTGATGCACGCAAGAAAGTGTTTCAAAGTCAGGTTTGATGCAGGTTTTCCATCAGATAGCCATGGTCGGTTCGTTCGTTCAGAAAGTGAGGCGAGAACGTTCGCGATCGCGGAAAATAGCGAGCATGAACGCGTCGCGTCGCTGCGTACTGCTAATTAGCGCCGTAATTGTATCTTTCATGTATGAACAGCGGCCGTTCCACTCGGAGATGCGCGTTAACAAACCTAATTTCCGTCTAAATCCATTTAATGGAACGCGAGACCGTGTTCTTATCTGCTAACACGCCGCTGAACATGCGTGCATCGGTGTTCCCCGCTTTGTTATTTCGCCCAGAAAGCCGCTGCTGTTGCGGAAAGGACCGATTTCTCTTTCGTGGGCGGCCATCGCGCCTCGGAACGCCGGCTAAATTGCCTCGCGATCCTTATCTTCGTTTCCACGGAGCTTTTGAGCTGTTTTTCTTTTTTTGTTCCTACGTAATGCGAAGACTCTGGATTGTTGAATTAGTTAAGGAAAAGGGGTTGAGCTTTCGAGTTGAAAACTTGTGCGCTATATTTTTTATTCTAGCATGATTTCGAGTTATGTTCGGTTTGATTAAGAATCTTATGAAGCTTGATGGAGCTTTTGATCCGTTTTTTAAGCGACTTTTAAGCGACGATTGTGTACAAAATGAGCTACGAGTCGAACGAACCCGTTAATCAACCAGTTTCACAACTGTCACCATCTACATTTCTAACTTTCACATCTTAAACAACCACAGAAACTGCTCCCTCAAACCCATTCCATTGCTCCAACCAACCACTCTTCTCAGACGATCCTAATCGTACCCACCATCACCGAAGTCCCGTGGAATTGAGAAAGAAACAGGAAACAAGGGATATTAAACGCGAAAGTCGAACTTCGAAGAAGACGAAAGAAGCGACGAAGATACAGCCAGGTTACCGCTGGATCCAGCGGAACAGAAGGAAGAAAAAGAGCGAAGCGAGTCCGAAAGGGCAGCCGTGGCAGAGCCGCTTTCGCCTCGGCGAATGAAATTGCCCCGGCAATCGGTGGTTGCTTATTAGCGTTTGACGTTCGATTAGTCAAGTGCAGCGGCTAAGATCCGCCGTTTGAAGGCTCCGTGGCTCCTCCCATTACCGGTTCCCGTGGGTCCCGGGCCTTCTTCGCCAACAACCACGCGTCCACGATTCCACGTCGAGCAACAGGCACGTAGCATCATCATTCTTCTGTCTTCGGAACGGGAGATACAGAGAGAGAGAGGAGAGATACCGTGTTCTGCGTGGTTCTTCAACCTCGTACAAGCATACCTTGTAATTACGTTAACCGTACTACTGCCAGCCGGTAATAGCACGAATTAGTTGCACTTCAATGTTTCCTTCGATGTTAAATTTTCTTTTCTCGGCTTCCTTCGGGATTCGTCTTTAAGTTCCTTCGACGACTTTCTGGTTCCTCGCGCTGATATCGGGAGATTAGGGGTGCACTTTTTGCTCGGTTGGATCGCTCGCGCATCGCGGAGAGCTGCTTTCTGTACTTTTGGTTCTTGAAATGGGACTTGGAGCGCTATGTTGAGGTAAATGTTAGGAATTCGCGGCTTCTTCGATCAGAGATGTTTCCAACGCATCGAGATTTCTAGATCTCTATGTTCGCCGTTAAATTGTTAAAAATTCGCGGCTGCTTCGACGAGGGATGTTTTCAACGCATTGAGAATTCTAGGTTTCTACATTCGTCGCTGAATAAAAAATGAAACGTCGCGCTTAGAACTTGTCCAAGAGAAGACCGGCGATCATGAAAAACTTGGATACCCAAGAAACTAGACAAGATTTCTGAGAAAAAGTACGCGATCATAATTTATAGCGTTCGTCGTAGGAAAAAGCTCGGCTCGCCGGAGTACAACGCGTTATTAATACGTTTTAAAGAAATGTCCAAGATTAATTTGCGAAACGAGTCGCTATTGAAGTTCTTGCCCGCGGCCTCATTAATCTTATCCAGCGGCGGGCCAAGGGAGAGGAACGGAAAAAATTATTTTGTAGAATGTTCGGTGTAATAACAGGGAATCCTGTCGCCGGCACGCATAGCGGGGAGGAAGAACATCGTCCCTCTATTAATTCATGTCTCAAGTTTTCAAGTAAGAAATTAATGTCTCCATACGTGATTCGTGGCTCCTCGGAGCCTGGGCTCGTTCCTTTCTTCCTCCCGGGGGCGGTTTGCTCCGCGAAAACTTCGGCCCAGAAACGAAATTAATAAACCGGGATTGCGTTACCGCTCGAGACTTCTTGCGGGCTGAAAGCTTTCTTGCCCGTTCGATTCTCGAAGCGTCGTGGCTCGGTGACGCTTGATGGCCTCGTGAGCGTAATCTCTGTGCCAATGGTTTTCTGTTGCTTTCTTTTTATTTTCATTCGACGTTCAATTATATTTTTGTCACGATGTTTCCTTTTTTTCTTCCGTGTTTTCGCAGAAGTGTGAGAAATATTAGGATAAATTTGTGATGGAATATTATTGGGTTTAGTTGAAGAAAGAGATACTTTCGTATTTTTATTCGCTTTATATTTTGGATAGATTTTTTCTTCTCAATATATCGCGCGTCTTGTCGCAGTTGGTTAATTATTATCTAGCGCTAATTCCAATTAGAGATGCCACAATTACCGTATTATCCAACAAATCAGAGACGGTCCGTGCACCGCGGAACCGCGGCCTCTCCAATTTTTCTAGGACAATCAAAAACTAACAATCGTACGTAACTGTGAAACAACTAATGCGAACAATTGAAAAATATGATTATTGAAAACTATTAAAAGACGCGCAGTACCGCCACAGTTTCAAGCCAAGAATCGTCGCTGCAACGAATATAAAAAAATATAATATCTTCCATTTAAGAATACTTCCACTTAAATCAGAAGCCCACCGTATCGACATCGATTTCTTCCCACTTAAGAAACTAACGACTCTCGATATCATTAATCACGTTTCGTTGTCTCCTGTTAGACGTTTCTCCATTGTCAACTGGACGTATTTATTCCATTCTACGCGGCTAAGCAGCGCGGTAGGTAGACGGTGGCCTCGCGTAGGAGGATCGCAGGTGGATGAACGCTGGAAATGGCGCGGGGTCACGTGTAACGGAGAGGAGGTTTAATTCCATGGCGGGACGTCGCGGCCGTCACGGGCTTATGTACGGTCCGCTCTGCTGGCGTTCTTTTTGAAAAAGTGAACGCGAGATAATGGAACGTAATGTAGCGTGAGCAACCAGCGTTGCTACCTCGCTTCGGCTTCTAGCAGCGAGACGCTACACTGGGTGTCCCTGAAGTCGTCTATTAATCGAAGCTTTCCTTTGTATTATGCTGGAAAAAGTATCATTTTTATGACTGTACGTAATTACAGTGTTACGGATGCTGTAGAATCGTCGTCAAGTTAATGGATACATAGGCCAATTTCTATAAAAGAAATATGTGCTGTATTTGTCCACACTTGCTGTAAAAATATATTGTTAATTAAATTCGAGCATACTTTAGTTCGCATTCTGTAACTTGAACGATTTTTCTTTCAATTTTATAGAGCAGTTCTGTCAGAAGAAAATTTGGGAACTTATCCTAAACTATTATTATTTTAATAAAAGTTAGCTCTAGAAAAATCTTTAATTCCTTTCTCGCCCATATTTGGCAACCATTATAAAGTTATAATGGCTATAATTCCAATAAATTCCCTCAATATCTTCTTCGTGCTACGAAAGCATCCTTTCTCAGAACTCCACCGTAGTCAAATTATTTCTTGCCAACTTTAATTCCATCGAGCACAGCGAAACCGGTTCTTTTAGCCGGGTAATTGCAAAAAATCCCGAGCTTCTTCAACGTCCACCCGGTAGGAAAGTTTCACGTGTGGGGTACCTTAATGATGCACCCGGTCTGATCTCACGAAAAGTCCTCTCTCATCGTGCATGGTGACCAGGCATTGACCGACGTTTTTTGCGTAGCTCAAAGTAGACGATCGAACGACCAACAACTACGATCCTTCGTATCACTCTTACACCCTATTCCTTAAAAATATCTCCCACAAAAATTGTGACAAAAATTGCGACAAAAATTGTAACAAAAATCTCGCGACATTTCATTCCCGAAACCGAAAACATTCAAACGAGATGTTTCCAGCCCAAGGAAAGGCCCCGCCATGGACCAGGCCATTTTTCGCGGGCGAAGACTCGCGAGCACCGAATCGAAATCATAATTTTAATGAAACCGCTAGGCGAGCTCCAAAAATAATGGTCAACATTTCCTGCTCGTATTATTTTCCGCGGCGGGGGCACAGGGATTTACGAGAAGCGAATGGAAGCAGAAAATTAACGATTCCAGCGAGAGGGTGGACCGTGAGGGGGTGGTAACGGCGGTGGTGGAAGTTTTTCTTAGTATTTTAATATAAATGCGGCTGCGGCGGCCGACTTGGCCTCGCGCGGGGAGGGGCCGGTTGTTTGCGGCAGTTTGTGCCAAGCTAAATGAAGAATGAAGCTGAAATTATTTGGTGGAAAACAGTGAAACAGGATGTGGAAACGACACCGCGTAGATTTACAGGGGCTGCTGCACGCGTCGAGCCACCGGGGGTGGCTGAAGGGAGAGGGAGCGGAGGTTGGAAGCTGGACGACAAGAACATTTTTAAACGCGTCTCCTCCTCCTCCGCCTGCAATTATAATTCTTCGCAAGCTTCTGATAGATTCATGGGGCTCCCGTTAATTCCGATCTTCAATTTTGTCCGTCTATGGGCTTGGTTTGTGATAGCATTTTCTTTTCTTCTCTCAAATTTTTTTTAATTTCCGTTTCGGGAGTTGTCGAAGATACGGTAGTGGCCAATAGAGTTGTATCGCTTTTGAGGAACACAGTTCGTCGAATATTTAAATACATTGCAAACTTTGCAGTTGTATTAAATTGCATCAACGTGGTCTTTCATTAGTTTTCAATTTTGCATCAATTGTTTCACAGCTTGCGATCATGGCTCCTTATCAGTTGCAGGCCGATGAAATTTCTGTGGCCACTACTGTATAATTTACCCAAATTAACATTCAAGTAATTCGAATCTAAGACGCTCGAAAATTTATCCCGTAAATGTTCGACGAAGTCTAACATCTTTGAATCTTTCCTTTTTCCAAAGATGAATCGATTAAAAAGTTACCGATGGAAGATCGATACAAAAAATATCCTCTGTGTCGTCTCTGTAGCACTTTCCAAAGATATGCTTCATTTGACCCAAACTTAAACGAGGTATCCGTTATCAGCGGTGATGAGAAGAATTGACGAGAGCGCTCGGGACCATCCCCTTTCTCCTTGCTTCATATTCGCGCCGGAAGCATCCTCCGCTTCCAACAGCGAGGGAGAAAGTTCCCTTACCCCACGGTGGATCCGTGGCTTTTTACGGGGAACCAATAATGAACTTTTTTTTTCTTCTCCGGTATAAAAGTTGATTTGTAACGGCCTCTCTTTCTTATACCCCCACGGTCTCTGTCGTTCCCGCAACTTTTCCTCGTAGACCCTTAAAGGCGGCGAGAAGCGTCTCATTCTCGGTCGCTGATATCACTCGCGGCATTGCTCATTACTCACGCCGTCTTATCGTCCTTACCCCCCATCGAGGCACCGTTGCGTCGGCTTTCGCTACACCCTTGCCTCCTCCGCACCCCCATGACTCCCTAGTTTCTCCTTTTTTCGATCCTGAGGAATCTTATTTCAAACCTTTCTAAAAGAAGAGTTTAAATTTGCTTTGTCTTTGTATCTATGGTTTACGTAGTTATGGGTTTTCTATTTTTGTTTTTTCCTCTTTCTTATTGAAAATTATGGAAAATCTTTTACGAGACGCAAAGAAATTTTCATGCAATGTTTCCTCGAACGATAATTTAAATGCGCGTCAGTCTCAAGTATCCAAGAAAAATTTAATTTCGTTTTGTTTAATGAAAAACTTATAAAAAGAAAGATAGGGGGAGTGTTCTATCAAACATTTGATCAAACTGCAATACAAACATTGGAGAATGTTCATAAAAAAAATAGCCAATTTTATCTTTCTCCTGGCGAGATAAAGAACAATCATTGGTTCCACTTTGCTTCGAATCTACCCTTGCCTACAATCGCGGCCCCTTTGAATGGTACAGCACCTTATATCTTGGCCATTACCAGATTTCGTTAAGGTTGAATCCAGCCTCTCTCGCTCTCCATTTTCGACCGGTCGATAGATCAATTGACGGTGTTGGTCGAGCATTACCCAAGCAATCGCTCGCTTCTCTCTCTCTCTCTTTTCACCGCTTTCGTCCCTATCGTAGAGCACCGCGTTAAATTTACTGCGGCCTTGATAGGAAAGTGGAGCGCACGCTCCCACGATTATCTGCCCTGTCGAATGCTTGTCCTACCACGACAAATTCCCTACACCTCTTTCCACACAGGTTTCTTCTTTCTTTCACCATTTTTCTGGTGCGAGAGGTGAAATAGAAGTTCTTCGAGGAAGAGCGTCACTTGTTTAAAAGGTAAAATTTTTTTAGAAACAGAAGGCAGGAAAATTTGTTGTCATTGTTTAGTACCAGCATCCCCGGTCTCGGCCTCGCCCGAGACATTAATTAATTAGTAACATCCAATAATGTAATATACCAACAATGTAATTTATGGGAGTCTCAATATCAGGCGCACCATAAGTACATTACCTGCGTTATATTATACCGTCAATATATCACAATAGCATACCGTAATTCTAGTTTACTTTATAGGGTTCGTAAATAAAGAATTCCATGGCGCCTTAAACACCCCAAAAAATACGCTCCTAATACGTGTCACCTATACTATTTTCACTAAAATATTTCATTGTCCCCTTCACCGATCGAGCGTCCACGTTCCGAAACCGAGACAATGCTAACTGTAACTATTTTCCAAAAGATAATTACCATCGTTCGGTTTCCAAACACCCTTTAAAGAAATCGAATTTTTGGGTTTTCCCTGGTTATAGAATTTCAGTTGAGTCAGTATACGCATCAGTGAGTATGGAAGCTTGCGAGGAAGGCGAACGAACCGGTCGTTGAATGTTTCTTATTGGTAAATTAGCAGCGTAGATGGCCGACGCTCTGACAACGCCTCTATCGATGCTAATGAGGGTGAGCAGGGCAGGAAGTGACAGGTATCGATCACCGATGCATCTAGCTCGATGCCGCGGATGAGTTTCTGATAGAGAAACTGCACCCCCTTCTAGGTGGCTCGATAAGCGCAATGAAGTAATTCCGAGGGCTCGATATCGGTTTCGTTCGGGGCAGCTCGCCGGGGAATATTGCACTTTCGATTTCCTTCGACTCGTTATCTCGCTTGCCGAGCTATGCTCGACGAGGAAGCTGGAGGTTTCTTCTGTGATAGGTTGGGAAATTGGGGTACGTCGAAGAACTTTGGAAATCAAGCAGAGTTTCTCTTCTTTTTGT
Source organism: Ctenoplectra terminalis (assembly GCA_019453375.1). Classification (NCBI taxonomy): domain Eukaryota; kingdom Metazoa; phylum Arthropoda; class Insecta; order Hymenoptera; family Apidae; genus Ctenoplectra; species Ctenoplectra terminalis. Next base: position 1,054,696 of record SMSQ01010566.1, on the reverse strand, counting down.
TTAACAGATTTAATGGATCTAATAGATTTGATAGATTTAATGGATAAGCAAGACAGAATATTGTTCCGATCTGTTTGTTTATTTAAGGAATATTTGAAATATCCAAAGCTTCCATAAACCAGGCTGAATATTTTCTTTGACAATTGAAACTCTATATGAACCACCGTATTTGTTATAGGGTAAGTTCGGAATAGTTGGATCACGCACAAAACTTTATATATAGTTTATAATATATCTATACAGTTTTGTGCCAATTCTTAGTACGAGAATAATAATAAGCCGGTTTATTTGTTCTATATTGAAATATTAATATTGAGACCTCTTCCGGTGGTCGAACTATCCCGGACTTACACTATGGTTTACTCGTGACACGCGTAAATAAAATTTCAACGACCCACGATAAAAGACCAAGCAATTTTATTTCACAGTTTTAATTCCCCTCCTTAAACGGTAATCTCTGCGCCAGCCAGTGTCGTCTAAACTCAAACCACCCCTTCACTGCTCCACCCTGTTCGTCAGATCTTGCAGCTCGAACGGGAGAAAAATCAGGTCATATCGCGGCGGTCCGCGAGGAATTTCCTCCCCGCGACCGCGTCACACGTCTCCGGTGTCAGGCTCCATAGAATTCGGCGCAGCAGATAATCTGAAAGAAGACGAAAAGGGATGGCTTTCCGGGGCGCATCAGCGGCTCGGCTGTGAGCAGCTACGCGGCGCCCGCTCGCCTAGCACACTCCCTTGAACAGTTCATTTATTATGCGGTTAGTTATCGCGCCTTTTCGTCTGATTTCCCTGCCAACAATGCGCCGTCACCGGCGCAGACAGGTCCTGGCGGTTCTTAGACTCCCAGCCGTTCTCTTTCCCGCTTCCACGACGTTTTCTCATCCGCCACTCTAAGTGACGCTCACTGACGACACGCTATACGTCACACCGCTTCTACCCTCTTTCTCCGCCGACGCTTTCATCCCCCTTTTCCACGCTCCCATTTACCTTACCCCTTTCCCGCGTCCTTCTCTGGCGTCGCTCGCTTTTTTCGCCCCACGTACCTTCGAGCTTCTTTCTCCATTTTTCCCTTTCGCTATTCCCTCCCGTTTCTTCCTCGTTTTCTTGCCGGTTCGCACGCCACGATGGCTTCCAGCAGCCGAGTTCGACGCAGTTGCCGAATCGAAAGCTGCGTCGCGTTTGACTTACGACCGATCCGCTGGGGTGGAGTCGCTTGGTTCATATATTTCTGGAAACTGTCCCGTCAATCGCTGCAGATCCTGAAATCTAGAGGCATCCACGCGATTCGTGATTCTTGGAGCAGGTCGCGATACCTGCTTCGACGAGGGAGTTATTAAATGTTACGATCAGCAAAGGAGGAAAGCGAAGTAGAAGGGAAAGAAAATCATGAGGAGCATTTCGACCGTAACTTGTTTCTCACGATATTTATTTTTTTCAAAATATACAGAACCTTCTAATTCTTCCCTACTATTTCACTATTTTTCTCGAATTATCACCAATAAGGATGCCGCTCTTCGAACCCGATATAAATTCATTCAAACTCGACTCGCGCTCGAACCAAACTCTCGAAGCTCAAGAACCTCGAATCTCTCCCAGAATCAGCGCTCGATCCGGTGCGCTAACGGTACGCGTGTTCAACGAATTCCAAGCGCACGGTCTGGTGAAAACAGCGAGTTCCGCGGGACGAGCTTTCCCGTTACACAGACCTCTCTCGTCGAGGCTTAGCATTTTAAAGATTTTTTTACAGGCCGCGAGAAAAATAGCCGCGAATCGTGAGCAACGGCACAACGAGAAACAGAAAGAGGAGGAAGAAGCGACAGAGGAGAGATCGTAGTGGAAGGCTAGACGAAGGAAGCCGGGGGACCGGGTGATGGATGAACGCGGGCCCGTTTCTCGGGACGAGCCTCGGCGAGCTGACATGTTTATACGAAGGCTGTCTGTAAAGGTGGCCGTAGCTTTGCTTTCCCGCTCCTCTTTTGTACTGTACGTCTCAAGCAAAACGCCTCGCTCACGGTTCACGATTCCCGTTGCGTCTCTTCTTCGTCGCTGCTTCCCGATGGGGGCCACCGAAAAGGGGAGCTTAAACGGGAAATAATACAGTCGCGTGATTAATTAAAGGTGACGCGTTCGCCCACCTACGAAGATCCTTCTCTGCACCTAACCGTCTCTCTTTCTCCTGTACTCCACTATTTTTCTCTCCGTCGCGGATCATCCTGAGCTCGCCATTGTCCGCCGCATCTGTAGGCTCGCTGGTAACCTACATAACAGGTTGGATGAAGCGGCGCGGTATTGTCGAGCAGGCTTGAGTAATAACTGTGCTTTGATTTCTCGAATTTCGCGCGAATGGGACGAGTCCGCGCGATTAATAACGTTATTAATAACGTCGCTGAACCTGTGACGAAGCTTCGACGATGGTGGATACTCGTGAGAGGGGTTAGGGTTGTGTCGGTGAATCGGCGAGAGAGTTTAGACGGTGAGGATTAGCATAATTGTGAGCGGATCTCGTTGGCGAACGCGGATGACGTGAATTGGGGATAAGTTTGGCGGGTGTTAGGTTTAGGTGTGGTACTGTTAGATTTTGCGGAAGGTACGACGCGTTATTCTTATCGTTGGGGTAAAATAGACCTTGTGGATTCTACGGTACAGTTTTAAATTGGTTTCACGTGGAATCTGCGTTCGATGCGTAGGTCAAATATTGTGCAGCTCTGTCAGTTTTTATCGAAGAGTTAACAGAGAGGGTAAAGCGATCCGTTTATTCCCCGAGCAAACACGAGGCTATATCGAGCATCAGTGTGTATTTACGTATTCCTGTTTGCAGAGGCGACAGATCACGAGTGTTTGACGATCGTCTGTTGGAGCAATTCATAACGCTCTAGTTCTCCGAACGATTCGATATCAGATTCTTTCAAGCTGTTCTTCCATACGAGACTCATAGAAAAGGGTGTAATTAACCGAGAACGATCGAGTCGTGCTTTTCACGAAACGAATAACGTTTTTCGCGAAGCATGAAATAATGTACCGTAACTTTCGGCGTGGGCGTGCCAGTCTCCGGCATGAATAGAAAGCACCTTTAATTAAAAAGGAAAGCTTACGACCTTTGGCAAGATTACGAATCTGTACGCAAGGCTGTGGTCGTATCTCTGTCGTATTATTTCAATTTGAAATCCGTTTCAACAACTATTCAACGAAAATGATAATCCGAAGAACCTTGAGATATAGTAAAAGCGTGAAAAAATAAATAAGATAAAAATGTACATCGCCAACTCCTCGAATCTCTCTTTTAGCACATAATGGATCTGTTTTCTCGGTGCTTCGGCAACAAAGAAGCGATGGTTAGACTTTCCGAGCTAAATCGCGGCTAAACTCGAACGCCACGGGGCGAAGACTCTAGGTGACCGAATTCCCTTCGGGAGGAGCGTAGAAATTTTGCTCGGAATATGAATAAATTTATCGAAAGCCCGAAGACAGTCGAGCGTGCCGTGGGGTGGTCTCGATGGAGGGCCAAATGGTGGTAGGTCGGGTGGGGGTGAAGGCGGTTGGGGGCCAAAAAGAGTTTGAAACTGCTCGGGCACCCCTATATTATAAATATCAGCCATGAAAGATGGCGCAGACAGCAGCAGGGAGGCAATGGGTCTGGGGGACGGCTGGGTAAAGGAGTGGAACAGAACCGGAATTAGCATAATCAGAATAATTTCCACCAGCTGACAGCGCCCTCATTCTTTTTCCTGCGACGCGATTCTTCCGCTGCTTTATTTTCCGTTGTTTTCCGCCTTCCGCTGCTTCTCTCCGCTGTCTCTTTTCCTCTTTCTGTCTTTTTTTCCACGGTCTGGTTCATGTTCTTCGCGTTTCTCCCGAATTCTCGCACCGTTTCCGCGGCCACTCTTCGATGCATCCTACTTCGACCGGAAGAACTAACGGCCACATTTTCCTCCGTTTCTCTCCGCCGAAGAGAACATCCAACCGTCGATTCTTCTGCCTCGCCACTTCTGCTTTTAACCGTGTCCAAGTATCATCGAAGCTATTCTCGTAACTTTTTTAGTTATTCGGTATATTACTTTCCATTGGTACTAGAATTTAAGATACTTTACGCTATTTTTTAGCACGTAGCTTTATTATTTTAAAAATTTCTTTTTGAAATAAAAAAAAAATGTTTTTTTTTCGGTTTCATTTATTTTTTGCCTTATTTTCCTAGATATATACATATTTTTTGCAATCATTCAAGGTTATTTCAAGGCNCACTTCTGCTTTTAACCGTGTCCAAGTATCATCGAAGCTATTCTCGTAACTTTTTTAGTTATTCGGTATATTACTTTCCATTGGTACTAGAATTTAAGATACTTTACGCTATTTTTTAGCACGTAGCTTTATTATTTTAAAAATTTCTTTTTGAAATAAAAAAAAAATGTTTTTTTTTCNTTACTTTTCATTGGTACTAGAATTTAAGATACTTTACGCTATTTTTTAACACGTAGCTTTATTATTTTAAAAATTTCTTTTTGAAATAAAAACAAATGTTTTTTTTTGGTTTCATTTATTTTTTGCCTTATTTTCCTAGATATATACATATTTTTTGCAATCATTCAAGGTTATTTCAAGGCCGTTCAAACTCACGTTCGAGACACAGCTATCTTAAAAAAAAAAAAAAATCGAGCAACCCCCGATCGATCCGAATCGATATCGCGTTACAAGCGGTGCCACTATGAAGAATCGCAGATCACGTATAGTTCTCATACTTGCCACGGAATGGCGTCGTTCGGCCTGCATTTCCAGCGGCACGGTAGATTCCAACCCCCTTCAACCGACCTCCACCCTCTCAAATATATCAAAGTTCATGCGTTTCTACCTAATATCATTCGCGTGCACTGCCTCGCCCCTCCTGGCTACTTGGAGAGCAACCGAGTTGCCGGTTTACGTGCCTACAACCAACCCCCGCCATCCTCCCAGCTCGCGTTTCTCTGATCTTTATTCATTCTTTCGCCTCGCCCATTTCAATTTTTCTACAGTTTAGCCGGAGGAAAAGTCGTGCCTCGCCCCAACGGTTCCGGGGCCCGTGTACGCGCGCGTGCTCGATAAATTTTTCGCGGCTCCTAATGTTTAGCCTTTATGGCTCGCCAGCCGGTGGTTTAAGAATCCGCTGGAAGGGTTATATTGCAGACCGTTCTCCCCTTTTTCGAGACACCGTTTCTGCAGTGGTTTAGAGACGAATAATGCTAAAGAATTGTTTACTATTTCGAGGCAGATGCTTTTTTTATGGGGTGTAGGTTGTTCAGGAGTTGATCTTATTTTTTATTGAAAGCACGTTCTTTTCGCGCTCAATGTTTTTTAGCGTAGGGATGAAAGAACGAAGTAGAAGCTAAATATTCGATAACGCGGCATTGTTAGGCAAAGATAGATGAAAATAAATGGTTCTAGCTGGGTAGAATTAATCTGAAATACCTCTCTTTCAATTTTTATGATCGTCATACAAATTAATTTTAATTTAATATTAAGAATACTAGTATAAATTATATATTCGATAATTCCAACTAAATTTTACAAATTCTGAGAATCAACAACCTGCTCGATCAATCGATTTTAAGCGAATCGTTCGATCTTCCCCTCGAAAAGTCTGTAGAAAAAACCTAAATCCTCGCCGCGAGAAAACCGTGTATTATATATCATTTATACAAGTAACAGTCGGCCCTTTCTTAATATTATCAATCCATTATTCATCGTGGATCACGATCGGAATCTTTCGAAATCGTATTCGCGGGTAGAGACGGCAAGGAACGCCCGATTCAGATTCAAATGCTCCTAGATCCTGCTGTAGATCCACGGCCATCCCGTGGTCCATTGTATTTATTGCCAGAATGCACGTTCACACAGGTCCACGCATCGCTTGTTCCGACTGTTCCTTTCGAATCGAAATCCTCCGCCAAAGCTTCCGGCGAAAGTATTCGGACAACTTCCTCTTGTTCCTGTTTCGAGACATTTATTCGATTGTATCTTTGTGAATAAAAATATAATTTTCGTTCTTTTAGAAATATTTGAATGATCATTGTTAGCGAAAAGGGGATAAATATAAATGTCTGAAAGATCTAGGATGATGCAAACTAAAGTCGAATATTTCTCTAATCATGCATAATGTATAATATACATAGATCGCGCCATATTCCAGAATCATAAAGTGGATTTCTATCATTTATAATTTTTGTTATTCATAATTTCTATCATTAATAATTTTTCTTATTCATAATTTCTATTATTCATAATTTTTATCATTAATAATTTTTCTTATTCCTAATTTCTATCATTAATAATTTTTCTTATTCATAATTTCTATCATTAATAATTTTTCTTATTCGTAATTTCTATTATTTATAATTTCTATCATTCATAACTAATCACCTGCCTCCTATTTCGTAACGATAAAGATATCAATATTATTAAAAATCTATCGACACCAAAACCTACCTCTAAAATTTCCACCACCTCCTTCGAACCCACGAGAAATGTTAAAAAAAATTCAAGATCCAACAGATATTAAATCGAGGAGGAAAAAAAGAAGCTCGCGCAGGATCTCCTTTCCCTGACGTATTTGTATTTTAAAGCACAAAAGACGCGAAAAGGGATGATACGAGATCGAAGCGCGGAATAACGCGGGGGTGGAGGCTCACTCGGTATAAGGGTGGTCGCAAACAGAATGGTGGGGCGTCCTCCCTCTCGCATTCTCTCTCTCTCTTTATCTATCTCTCGCTTTCTCTCGCGATGGAAGGATGCAAGGGTGTGGGTTCGGGTTTCAACCATGATTTCCATTCGCCAGCCATCCATCTTGTTTGAGACTGGAAACTGACAGATAGACGCGGATCCGAGTGCCGGTGACGTGGCAAGTCTTGCACGACTATGCACGCGCTCGTGTTGGTGCACGCGCGCGTGCACACTTGTGTACGTACGCGCGACATTGCAAAGCAAGTGTACACGCGAGAACGTCGAGCGCCAGGCAACTTCCGTATCCGCGTGAAAAATTCATTTTCGACGACATTAGCGAGGCAAGAAATTGCTTTTCCTTTCTGCTGGACGCTCGACCTCCTCCTGTCGATCGCCGCCGATTGACGTGTCGGCCTGAACTCGAAGTTGCCGAGGAATTTGCTGAAAGAAGACTTTGACGTGTTTACTTGGCTATGCAAAAGATGTTTATAATAGATTTTTTTTAGGAACTTAAATTATGGTTCATTTAAATTTTTTTTTCGGCTCTTAATTCTCTGCTCGATCCAATTTCATATAACGCGAAAGGTGTTACATTTGATACGCGTAATTTTTCGTTATAATTTTTTTTTATTAAAAATTTGAGTTTCTTAGAAGTTAGAAAATTTGTTAAAAAAAAAAGAATTTCGTGACTTTCGATTTGTAAATTTGTTGAAAGTATTTTTTTAAATTATACTAAGTTTTACATTTATATTTTTATATTTTTATATTTATAGTTTTATATTTCTATATTAAGAATTATTCTTTTATGGATTCTACTTTATTCTATTTTAGGAAGATAAATAAAAAATAAACGATGAAATATTGTGATGCAATGCAATTTATTAGAAAGCATTTGTTCATTTCATATATCCCTTAAGGTATATCTCAATCTTAGTTAAGAGAGACAATTTATGACAGTATTATTCATGAGTTTATATAATATGTACATTACATTTGTACAAGACGCATTACAAGTTATTTACATGTACATATTCGTAGTTGCACCGTCGAACTATCTTCCTAAGATATCGCACAATTTATCAAATAACTCGATGAAACGTGACCTTAAGTTAGAAATGAACTACGCTAACCCTTACTTAACATTATTACCGATACACAGTTACGATAAAATCGAAAACGCTGCTCGGATAATCTATTGCTCGTCCTATCCATGACGTAAATGGTCATTGTTCCGTGCAGTGTAATTATCGCTGGCGTTCAGTCGGCGACTAACGAGTACACTGAAGTCGTGACCGAACACCATTGGCATGTTTTCATGCTTATTATTAGTCTTACATTTATCTTCATGCTACGAAAAATCTATACTTCTTAATTATAATTCTTAGACAAATTAGAAATAACCAATACATTGACAATTACTGTTCCACGAATACCTATTTTTACCTTACAGTACATATCTTATAATTACAAACTTCAATATTTTTACAATCAAGCGCACTTACAACGAAATTCGTGTACAATGAATTTCTTATACTATTAAATGGATATATAGTATAATACAAATCGATAAACTACAATATAAAAATTGGGAATCGCTAAATATACATATTCCAACGAACGCAAAAATTATAAACCTATCACGATACAATGTTAATTAAACGTTGTATATACATGCAAACCGGAGAGTAATTACAAAGTTCTTTGCGATACCGTATATAACGTATACGCTTTAAATCACTCAGCGCGAAAAACACGATGTTAGTCTCCCTAAAACCAAATACAGAATACGATTTTTAAAAGCTTACAATCTCATCAAGTTCGGCGATCGTACTAACTCCATGCCATTACGGATTACCTCGTCCAAAGTTCTGTTCAAAACCACCGACTGCAGCTCGCAAGCATTTTCATTCATCCATACGTTCAGGTCCGTCAATAAAGACGAATTGCTCTCGTTATCTTGAATATTTTGCTCCAAATTCGGTTTGTACGTTTGCTGATTGTTTTCTGCCGGTAAACAGGAATTCGACGGTTGATCGTAGGAATTGTACACACAATTATTCGTCTGGTGCATACACTGAGGTGGCTCGTTCCATTGTGAATGGGCGTAATCGGACGATTGTGGTTCCGAATATTGATTAACAGGCTGTTCCATGTGCACTTGATACGATTGTTCACACTGTGAATCGACAAAAAATGATTGCTCCTGAGGAACGTAGTTTTGTTGCATTTGATCGGTTGCAGGCATCGAGTTGACGTAACTCTGTCCGCCATATTGGTTATAGTCTAAGGGGATCGAAGGGACTTTTGACAATGTTTGATGAACGTTCGGAACGTTGTTCGAGTAAGAGTATGAAACGTTGTTCATACCTTGGTTCGGTAAGCAATTCTGTTGATGAATTTGATTATGTTGAACGGACCAATTTGATACCGAATCTGACGACGATGAGCACTCCGACTTCTTGTCGGACGATCTGTTCTTGGTACCTCGAGACTTCATCGAACCTTCAGCATTTAACATCTGTTCTTTCTTGTACTTCATGCGCCGATTCTGGAACCAGATCTTGATCTGTCTTTCAGTCAGGCATAATGACGCCGCCATTTCGATTCGACGTGGACGACAGAGGTAACGGCCGCAATGGAACTCCTTTTCCAGCTCCACCAGCTGAGAACTCGAGTACGCCGTGCGGGATCGTTTGCCGTTTGATTGTTTCTTCTGCGATCCTGAAGCAGAATATTTTTTATTTAGTAACTTAAAATGAGTATGTAACTGAATTAGAGTTTCCCAAAATTATAACATTATGATATTTTTATTTCCAACGATGGAGATTGGAATAAAACGTTGATAGGATAGGTTTTCTTTCTTTTTAAATCGATCGCAAAATATTTTTATTAATTTATCCAAAGTCTAATTTGAAACTGGAACGCGACCAAGGCGTGATTTCTGTCTGGAAACAGAAATGGTCCGAAAGATTCGTCTAAAGAAGGTGTCAAGGATCGCCCAGTGGGAAACTTGCCGGCACACGAGGTGGCTGACGTTCCCGCTGTGCGACTCAAACACCGAACACCAAAGCTGTGTTATTGGATTAAATGGTTGGGGTGTGAATTTACAAGCAAATACGATTCGTCAAAGAGGACCACCTAGTACTTCGAGAAAGCGAGGCTCGAGCGTGACAATTTGTCGATCCATGATTGATTTATGATACCACTGGCGTTACTGATTTTCCTAGAGAACCCGTAAAAAAAAACAGGAATGATCAACTAAAATCTGTTATGAAAACGAAACTACTTGAAGGTTTAGAAATTTTGTTCTCTTTCCAACATCTTTCCAATCCTAATGTCAATTTTAATTTACAATAATGGCCAATAAAATTGCATCACTTCTGAAGAACACAGTTTATCGAATATTTAGGTACATTGCAAACTTTCTAATTATGTACATTGTAATTTAACGAGAATACCTTATTCATTTTATTTTGTACCGTAACTTTTGAAAATTAACTCTAACCATTTTATTTCTGTTAAACGTACTTCTTTTTTTTTTTAAGAACGTAGAACAATTTGAGAACAACAGATAGGAATTCGTGTATGTGACCCAACACGTGTCCAAGATTCTTATTTTTTTTTCTCCGACTTCTGATAAGTCGGCTACCTATTGCGACACGCGACACGAACTGCGTGATTCCTCAGGTATTTCGGGACATATCGGTGCCCCGAGGGCAAGAAGAAACGTTCGACGAAACGTTATCGTCGAAAATGGATGCTCGATTTTCACAATCTGATCGTAGTTCGAAAGAAGGAGCATGCGAGACTGTGAAACTCGTGACGAAAATGATAAAGCTTTATCTACTCGTTGTTCACATTGATAAACTAATTTCATCGAAATTCTCAAAACTAAATAACCAACAAATAGAATGTCATCGTTGCGAGGAAAAATACGAAGCGAAGAAAACAGATGCTTAAAAAATTTCTGTAAGAAAATGAAAAATTTTCTAAATAAAAAGTTACCAACGAAGAATAGAAAAAAAACAAAAAATTTGGAAACGATTCAGGTACATCTCGCGAGCAATAAATATGTCGCCATTGACCCGAGGATAGCGGTCCATCATCTGGTGACTCTGTTTTATGTAAACCTATGTAGAGCATCGACGAGCAAGCGGGACGAGAGCGCCGTTTTATAATCCCTCGAGACTAAAGTCTCCTAAATGGGCAGCTCGTTAATCAAACTTGATTCAATGATGTCTACGGCAACGTCTATTTGTCTAGAATCCGTGACGTTCTTGTTTAACGTTGCCGTGTAATTTTAGCCACTAAATAAAAACGTTGCCGTATTTTTTCCCTCTTTTCACCATAATCTACACTTAACTCTAATTTCATTAACGTTCTAACCTTTCAACAACCTTCCCATTTTTAAAACTAGAACTTCATTAACTTCTAAAGCTTTTATATTTATTTAATTAAAAACAAAATTCCTGCTAAAAGCTCTGTACCGTTAATTAATTGTAACACCTCGTTAAAAATGAAAAGAATTTAATTAAAAGTTATACGGTTCCTCTAAAGAACTAATTTAACGTCACTTAAGCCTCAACTGACAAGAAATGAAACAAAAAGTATTCAAAAAATTGAATAAGAAATCACACGTACCAATTGATAATTATTATACTTAACCTCGACCAACAAGAAGTAAAATAAAATTGAACCTAACTAAAAGAATAAATATTTTAACAAGTACCTTGAGCGGATGACTGGCCGTTTCCCGCGGAAATGGTAGCAGCAGCTCGTTGCTCCACCTGCGTAATCTGTTGATGCTCCATCTTCGCAGACTCCTCGAACAAATTGCTCTGCTGTCCACAATTCGTCCACTTCACGTCCCTCCCAATGTTCCAGGAATAATTTTGATTATTGCACATCACTGTATGTCCGTTTTGATAAACGCTTCCGTTTGAACTTGATCCTGATTCCAACGAATCCATGTACGAAGGAGACAGCGATAGATTGGCACCTTCGGTGGATGTTGTCAACATCGGACTATGCAGATATCTTATGAACTTGTCAACTCTCATATTTGACGCTACACGGTTGGCCATTGGCCGAATTTTTGACTATCGAAAATGTTCACCGAGAGAACCGAAACGTTCAACGTTCGACGAACAACTGGCATTTGCAAACTGATTTGTCGTCAATTTGTAGGGGTTTCCAATACCACTAACCCCGATCAGTGGTTGAGCGATCGGTTTCCCGAAACCACAAACTCTTTGTCTTACGGGATTAGTAAGCCATGGTGCGATACGCGCCGGGATCGACCAACCAGCGGTCAGGGCCCAACGATATGGCCCATTCAGGATTTTCCAGAGCCCCTTCCTCTTCGTCGTGAGCTCACCGAGAAATCAACCCAAATAGCAAGTGCCATTGATTTTGCAGCTAATCCATCACCGGAAATTATTTAACATATTTTTAAACAACAATTTTGCATATTTTGAACCCGAATTTCGAATAATTTCGATCGAACTTGGAATCTAAGAAGTATCAAGATTCTTGAATTAGGGGGTATAATGTTAGCCAACCTTCTACCTGCGCTCGTGGCATGTAATAGAGGGTTGCGCTTCGCATTCGCGGCTCGCAGAGAATCGATTAATCTACCGATACTTTTATAGCATGCAATAATGTCAGTGAAACTTTTGCAACAGTTTTTCTGTCGAATATTTGAAAACAGGTGATTTCCTCGATGAAGGATTTGCATGCGCTTATGGTCGGTCGGATCATCGTTTGTTTCTGGACGTTACGACTATATGGCATGAATACAGTGCACGGAATCAGGAATACCTTCCCCTTGTAGACAAGGATCAGCTTTAAATTTATCAGACCTTTCTTTGTTCTCCATCGGCGTACCGATCACTTTGTATTTGGTCACGTAGGCGCACTCCGGAGCAAGTTAACAATGTGATATATTTATTTATCGAAATTTTTCTATATTCTTCAATTTTTATATATATGTATATTCCAATAATTATACTAAACTCTAGTCTTATAAATTTTTAAGTACAGATGCAACGCACAAATAGTATTTACTTCCCACAGTATTTTCTTGCCACAAAGTTACATTCGAATCAATTAAATAACGTAATAAAATATAAACATGCTAATTATTCAGAATATCCACCGAAAGACGCAACTTTCGAAAAGTAACGCTACATTGGTACAGGGTTCAATTTGCAATTTTCGAGAAAGGACAGATTACCCTTTCCTTCGTATAAAATTATCGTAGAATAAATTTCTAGCTCGAACTTTTAAATTGTACGAGCCATAGCTGTGAACCGAATCATAAGCTGATCGTAAAATTATAACAATTCTCAATTTGTTTCTATTTCACGACCACTGAGAATAAATCCCAGACGCGAAATCGGTTCTGGGTCCAGCTTCCAAGACACCAAACCGAGAAAATTGATCAGCGTCGTTCCTCGACTTCTCTCCCTCGTCCGGTAACATCCAACGTTCCTTTTTTCTCCGCTCCACCTTCTCCTCGCTGCTCTATTTTCTCCTTTCTTCTCAGCTTTCCCTTCTCACGGAATCAGCCATTCTCCTTCCTCGCCGAGAGCTGTCTGCGAGTCCGCGCCGCCAACCTAACCCCCTGTTCTACTCGAAACCATCCCTTGGCCACCGTCTCTTTTCCTTCTTCCTTCTCGTCGACGAAGCGATGCTCTCTTTTTCCGCGTTGAACCGTTCCGCAGACAAAGATCGTTCGAAGGAAAAAGAATATCGTGTGTTGGTTGCAGAGGTGGGGATGGGGGTGGACTCGACAGGAAAAAACGCATCTTCTGCGTGCTTCTTTCGCTAATTCCCTTCTTACAAGCTACTTTTTGTACCATGAAATCGCACGTGCACGGTTTACGCTTCCGTTTCCCTGATTCCTGGGGGACAGAATAGCGAGTAATATAACTGTAGTCCGTTTCTAAGAATTCCAAAAATTAATCCGACCGTTTTTATGACTCTCTATAGCGTACCTGCCGCGGAATTAGTCCTTCACTGTTTATTACCTTTGCACTCGAGTATAAGGTTACATAATTCCTGGAATTCTGGTTGCCTACAAAACGAGTAGGGTAGTTTATTTCAGATTTTCAAGTCTAAGCAATTTTTTTGTAATTCATAAATTTACAAAAGAGTATAATAAAATTTTTGAATTTGTAATGAAAACTTAGCTTTCTAAATTTTTACTGTTATTTTTTCACTGTTAAATAGAAAATTATCCGATTCGTCTCGGTCTATCTTAACCCTCTGTGAGACCGTGTGACTTAAAAGTTACAAACTGATGTATCTATATTTTAAAAAATTAATTTTGTTTAGTTATCACTGCGCTATTAAATTTGATTACTGTATTACTGTAGCGACACTACGATCCATCTACAGTAATTATTAGTTAAAACATTTTCAAATCAAAATGAAAAACTGTGATCAATCGTAATTTTTTCTCCAATAAGCAGACAATGAGCAGGCTATAGAGGGTTAAGGCTCGATGTAGAGAAGATCTCGCTGCGATCATATATCTTTCATCGTTTTCCAAGTCACGAACAACGAAAACGAACATATGATCGCAGCGAGATCGCAAGAACAAAAGTCTAATAGTCCCAACGTTCCTTAATTCCGTACGAAGTCAACCTCAAAAATCCTATCACGATTGCAAAACGATTTTCCAAGTCGAAGAAACCACTTTTCGAAAGGGTCAGCAGCGAAGAATCGACCTTTACGCAACATCGGTTAATCCGGAACCGAGGTGTTTTCCATTCAGTTGCATCCACCTCGACGACGGGATAAACGAGGAGCTGGAAAAATCAAGAGGCTTTCCGTCGAGGATGTTAAAGGCTCGTCTTCGTTCCACGTAAGAGCCACGGAGGACGTAAACGCCTTATCAAGACGGTGCTCTAATCCCTCGTAGGATCGCGCTTGTCTGCCTTGGCAGTCGTCGCAGACCGTCCCGGTAATTTATGGCATTTTAACTTCCCACCGCGGCGCAGATTAGTATGGAAAATCCTTCGTGTCGATCGGCACGCGATTACGCCAGCCTCGATTTACGGCGAAATGTAGGCTAATATTGGCCCGCTTCCTTTCCGCGTATGCATACCGGGCGACTTAATTTTTATCGGGCGTGATCGATCATCAGATACGAGACTTTGACCGTACGGTTGCGAAATTTTTCATTCTTCTTACGGGAATAAGAAATGCTGCTTAGAATTGTTTACCTGTATTTACTGTGTTGGATATTATATTTTCTTAGAAGAATATAATCGTGACATCTTTGGTTCCAAGACCTGAATTATTTATATTACGCTCGTTTTTTTTATTGTAACCGCTAGACAAGGACCGTGTTATCCTTTCTTTCTTCCTGTAGGAATAGCCGAGGTATTAAGAAGTATATACGTGCTATGCGAGTATTCAAGATTACACTATATAGGTATTCTGAAACCAAAATTTCTAGCGTAGAGCAATTATTATTTCGAGCGTTTATTGTTTTGTGAGCGCAGGTAAAAAGAATCCTTCGACAAGGTTCGGGTAATAAAAAGGATCGATTCCTGGAAACAAGGTCGCTTATGTAATAAAACCGAGGGAAAATTAATCAGGATTTTATTTTTGGATTTGAATAGAAGAAAGCAGTAAGACTACTTCCTGGAATCGTTCCATTTTGTCTATTTCCCAGGAAAATACCTGCGTAGTGAACAAGTTTCCCAATATTTCTCGATCAATGCATAAAAACTATTTATTTATAAGCATTCAAATTTGTTTCTTTTTCTGTTAATTGTTATGGAATAGCGTCCAGTCTGAAAGTCATTTAAGAAATCGAAGGAACCGCAAAAAGTCAAGTACTCGTACGTCTCGTTTCGCTAATGCTTAATGACAAGCGAGTCGAAGTGAGCCTCGAGGTTGAAAATTATAAGTCTGATGCTTATCGAGCTTTGTTTCCATTAGATAATTGTGCACGGGCATTCATGAAATATGACGTGGTAGATGAACCGATACTCTTAACCGAGACAGTCGTCTTTTACGATGCAGTGAGTGTATATACGTGTTCCTACCTATCGAGCACACGAACGACGTTCATATGAACGAGACGCAGGGTCTGTCTTAACTTTAAACTAATTAAAACTATCCACTACAGACGAAGTGGTGTAATATTTGCAGAATATCTGGGATCAACTCATTTTCTTCTCGAGTGGCTCTATTTTTTATTTTTTACGAAATAACATAGAGTAACATTTAAGAATTAAACGAATTTCTTTCATCTTCGTTACCGTTACAAACAATTATCCGTTTTCTACTTCAAAAACAATAAAATTTCCAGTAAATACATCCCTCGATAAATATTAAATCAGCCGCAATTTCAGACAGAGGGTTGCACCCGAATGGCGTCGAATATTCCCGCCGGTCGGATTTTGAGATCGACGAGCTGTGCCTCCGCTTTTGTATAATGTAATCTAGAAGTTTGACGGGGTCTGACGGTGGATTGCCTTCGGTCGAGGCCAGTCGGAGCGACGAAAACGGGGAAACGAGATACGAAGAATGCTCGAGCGAGACGGTGTGACACGAAAAGGGCGACAGCCACAGGATGAAGGGATTATTTCAAGTATATAAAAGTAATTACGACCAAATTACCTTCGCGCCACCTTGTTTCGCGTGAATTCGATGCCTTCTAAGTAACGAGATACCGATTTATTAGAACAGTAGCGGAGGTTTGCATCTTACGTGACTCATGGATATTATAATCATTTTAATTCTATACCAGTTTCAGATTATTTTAAACAAGAAGTAATTTGAAATTAATTTCGAAAGTCTCTACCAATCGATGGAACAAAATTTTTATCTTCCATTGATCTCCCAGAAGATTCACCAAACATTTAGATTCGTGTAATAACTCATCGAAGCTACTTAATTAAAATCTCCGCTAATATAGAATTAAAATTTTTATCTCGCGTTAACCTTCCCGAAGATTCGCCAAACATTTCAACTCGTATACGTAATAAATGACCCATCGAATCTACTTCCACTGTATCAAATTAACACTAGATTTACGGAACCCATTGAAATTTCAGGGATTTCAAATTTTACTCTTAAATATAAAAAGTCTGCGTACGGAAAATGTACGCTTAAAATGGAACTTATGGCAAAAAAAGTATTCCATACATCTCTGTCGATAAAAATCTGTGAATTTTAAGTAAAATGAACTAATGTTATTACAAAAAAAAAAAAAAAAACTTCATTTGAATGTGCCCTTCAATCTAGTGTTAATCCATAAAAAAAAAAAAAAAAAAAAAATTAATAAAACAAAAAAGAAACGATACATTTTCACCTTGCGGTCCAATAAAGCATCCGTGAGACACGGTAATAGAAAACCGCGAATCTGGTCCGCAGCTCGGCACGCGTCAAAAGAATTTCCTCCGCGGGAGGGCACAATGCGGCCTTCTCGAAGGGTCTGCGCGGTCGGAGCGACACCCTCGGCCCTTTCCTCCGCGCATCTCGTCGTGTAACATATGCTTTTATCTAAATTAAACAGTGTCGGCGCGATTTTCATTTCCTGGCTTGAAGCCGCTGATGTTATCCGCAGGATAGCGCGTCGCGAGAGCGTTGCTAAGGGTCGGGAAGGCTTTACCCTCCCTGCGCTCGGCCGACCAACCCTCGTCCCTCTCTTTCTCTCTCTTTCTTTCTCTTTCTCTCTCGATCACACTGTTTTCGTCCTCCTTCCTGTTCTTCTTCATCCTAACGCGACCACGCCGCCTTACACACCCGTCTCTCTATACCTATGCTCGCCTTCCCCGCTATCTGGCCGTATTCTAACGCCGATCCCTTCGTCCCGTGTCTTGCTCCTTCTTCCTGTTGCACTCTCTCGTTCTATCGCGTGGACAAGTTGCACGCCGCCTCGTTGCTCTAGAATATGCTCGAGATATTCCGTGTACTGGGATTATGCTCGCAATTGGGATTGTAATTCGCTGCGAGAGGAGGGTGAATGGCGAATGGTTGGTGTGACGTTGAATGGCTGGATTGATGATTTCAATGGCGGAAAGGTTTGAGGGATTAAGGGTACATAGGTAGGAATAGCGATGTGTTTTGGGTATGTTGGAAGAAGTAGTTGGTAGAAGATGTAGTTAGGATTGAGAAGAGGACGAATTTTTTGTTTCGTAGATTGATCATTGACAGAGGTTATACTTGAGAATCGGTGTGGAATTATTGTATTCTAAAATTGATACCGATCATTGAAGATCGTAGCGGACCAGAAGAGGAACTTAAACATAGTCGTACGTAAGTTTAAACGTATACACTCATAAAACGTGAAACAATTCCGTGTAGGAATAAACTTAAGAGATACAGAATTGATCTCTGTACCTCGATTCCTTCCTCCCAACCTAGATTTCCAATCCAAAATCAATCTTTTCTCGACCAATTCCCAGCGACGATCGATCCATTCGAAGAACAGTTCGATGTCAATCGCTACGAAACAGAAACGAGTAAGGTTTCCCGCTCTGGCAGACACGGAGGAACCGATCGTTTCGCAGCGAGGATTTCAGGTCGAACACAAGAAGCGGTCGCGGATATGACGCGTTTTTATCGGGTTGAGCCGTCAACCTCGAGGCCGGATACTGAGATCCTGGCGAGCAGATAGAAAAGAAGGCATCCCACTTTTATACTCTGGAGGTTAAAGTTTACCAAGTTATTCCGACTTTCCCTTCGTCCTCGTCGTCGTCGCCGGCTGGTTTCGCGCGGGAAAAGCTACCCCGTCAGCTCGGTTGACGTCTCGCGTCATAGTCACCCTCGTCCCGTCGATCTTCCTCCCCTTTCTCGTCCTCCGCCACGGCTATCTCCTCGTTCCTTCCTCCCTTTCCGAGATTCTTACCGTTCTGTCATCCTTCGATCGACTTTCCCGAGTTTTCCGAGTTAGAGCGCTCCTTTTAAGGAAGCTTCGAGAACTTTCGCCGATGAATGCTTTATTGGAGCTAGCTGACGATGCGTGTTGAGTTTTTGGAATTATGCCGATGGGTGGAGGATTTTTTTTATTATTTTATTTATTTTTTCATCGGGTAACAGAGATTTGCTAAAAAAATCAAAATCTCTAGTTCATTTTTTCTATTTCGACAGTATTTTCTGTATCGTTAGTTTATTTATTTATTTATTTTTTAATTCTTTTGTAGGTTTCTTTTATTAGAAGAAACATGTTCGAGGAACCGAAAGTTTTGCATTCGTTGAATTTTTGCTATCGGCGTCCGAGCGACCATTTTTCTTTCCCGTTTCTCGTCTCTTTCTTGTCCCGCGTCTCAGCGTCGCACAAAAAAGTTCGCAATTTTATAACGGAAGTTGGCTGAATACAAAATCAGTGGGCTGTCGCTCTTCACGGCCAACTTGTATCGTATTTTAATGGAACTGACTCGCCGCCGTCAACGAGACACCGTCGACGATTCTTCCGTGCGAATTCGTCGACGAATTTCTTTCTACTTGTACCAACGTATGAAAACTTAAACTTCGTTTCGATAAAAACAAATTAAACTGGAGAAACAAATATTTTCTTAAAGAAAAAAGAACATAAAAAGAAATATCTTTTAACGACCTTGTGTCTACATAAAAGAAACAAAAAGCGCCCGCTTCAATAAAAAGATTAGAACGTACCTCGTCAAAGAATAGAAAGAGCGTACAATTTCAAAATTCCTAGCCAAAAAAAAAAAAAAAGAAATACAAATAAACGAAGAAAAAGTTAAACCGTGCAATCAGTCGGTTCACAGCGAAGCGTTTTATTAAGCGACCGAGCAGGAAGAAGGAGACAAGAGGGAAATTTTCATAATTTACTGCTGATACCCCCGAGCCAAAATGGCAGACAGGCTGTTCCAGGGTCATTCACGGAATTTACCACTCCGTCGACCAGACGACGCCTTCTCGAGTCGCTGAAATCTAAGCAGGTTAACACCGTGGCGAAGTTTCGTCTAGACTGCGAGCCCAGACATTGTCGGAAAGCCGGTTTATTGTATGCCCCTTGCAATCGATTTTTATTATCATCTAGATGACAGTGCACTGATTACAGGCCCGTTTCGAGGCCTGTAAATTCGAGGGACCAATCGAAACTGTAGCTTGCGCCTATATCTTCGACAAAAGTCGAGGAAACTCGTAAGAAAGCAAAAAGTTAAGTATAGTTAAGTAGTTGATTTTAAGGTTAAGTAGGAAATTATGTTATGACGGTTCGAAAACTTTTTTAAAAACTTAATTTCCAATCTTCAGCTTCTTCGTTCAAATACGAATTATCGTATAATTACTCCAATATCTCAATCTCTTTCTCTCAACCTCTCTCTCTCTCTCTCTTCAATTAATTCCAAAATTCCCCAAAGCAGTATCTTAATCGTAGCTTCCCTACTCACAACCCGAGGTCGCATATTATTACATCAACCATTCAACCACCAGCAGCACCGTAGTATTTCATCCCCAGCAGATTCACCCCGGTATCAGAGTCACCTGGCTGCACTTCGTGCACCCCTTATCGGACTTCATTATTACAGGTTGTACAAACATAACATCCCGTCGCAGGCTAACGTCCAGCCTTCTACCCCGTGAACGCGTCCACCGCAAGCAGAAGAGGCCGTGTCTCGGGGTTGAAGGGGGTTGCTTACGCAACGGATGATATATTATCGGGTGCTGTTTGCACTTTGACAACATCGCGGGGCATAAAAACGCTGACTCATTTAAAGCGGCCCCCGGGATTGCGCGGTGCTCCGGGAGGATCCGCGTGCTGGCACCCCTCTCGATCCTCCTCGCACCCTCCTCGCACCCTCCTAGACCCTCCGTTCGCCGGCCAACCTCCCCTTTTCCGTTCTGGAGCGTACCACCGACCCCTCTCGTCTCTTCCTTGCACCCTCTTTCCCTTCTTTCTTCTCTTTTTCATTCTCTCTTTCTCTCTCTCTGTTCCTCAGCGCGAGCTGTTCCAGCCTCGTTTTGTCCACCGGTTCCACGGTTTCTCGTTCCACAGCCACCACCCATGATTCCCCGGTCTCATCCGGCACCGACCACCCCGTTATTCCGACTCACCCCCATCTGGAGGGCAGCTCCGGCATCTCGTGACTCTCTTTTCTTCCGCGCCACCGGCGACTGGACTCGTCCTCTTTCTTTCTCGCTTACTCCTCCACACCCGGCTTCCACCCCCCCCTGTGAGCCAGGCGTTTTGCTTCCCTGTAGCTGCTGTAACGGCTCTGCTTCTCTCTGGGTTACCCACAAACTGCCTGCCAACGTTTCCCATAACCCCTCTCCCCGTTGAATCAAGCGGGTTCTTCTGCCTCTTCCTTCTCATCTTTTGTTTCTCTCTTCTCGGAGCTCGAAGAACTCACCCCCTTTGGTGCCGCGGCTAACGGTCGCTTATAATTACGATTCTTCGTATAATTTTTATTAAGGCTAATTAATTGCAATGGCTTGTATAATTTAGTTTAGCGAGTGTTTCCGCGTTGCTTGGTTTCTTTCAAGAGAACAGTTGCCGAAGAATTTAGCGACCGAAAGTGCTTAGCCATACGACGAGCGAACGAGTTCTCGAGATCTTAAAAGAATCCTACTCGTGTTTATTGCTATGTTTATGACCCTCGGAGCGAAACGAGTTCAAGGAAATGTTTTCAACGTAATGACACCTTGATCGGTAATGTTCCAAATCTGTTGAAACTTTTCAACAAAAGGAATCGGAAGGTCACTAATTAAAATTAGTTTTCGCATAATCCAAGGCACGCTTCTATTAAATTAGTCGTAGGAGTGGATGACAGGTTGTTTCACTTGTTCCATCCCTGATTAAAAATAGTTTATCGACAATCTAACATGCGTTTCTATTAAATTGATCGTACAAGTGGATGACAGGTTGTTTCACTTGTTCCGAAATCCCTAATTTCTCTCAGGATTAGGAATCTTGGGCGAAAGTTCGCACACGCGAGCTGAAAGGGTACGGAGAGGGGGATGGCGTCGGTTCGGATAAATGTGGGTCGCAAAGCTTCCCTCGAGTGGATTCGCCCGGGTATTCAATGGGGTAAATGGGGTATTGCATATTAAATACGCCGATAGGGGATGAAACGAAAGAAGATCGAAGGGGGTGGACGCGGAATGGTTCTGGGATCGGGGAGAAACGTGTGGAGCAATGTGTGTAAGCTTGATGCGGTTATTGATTACAGGCTACTGTCATTGACGGCCCGTCATATGGAAACGGTGACCGTTTTTCGTTACGCACACACGAATATGCTGCGCTGCAACACAGCCACCGTATTCGTTCGCGGATGCCCATCAATTTCTGCGCCCTCGTCCTGTTCGATTTGCTATTTTCTTTAGTTCTTTTTTTTTTTTTTTTTTTTTTTTTTTTTTT